>QNTS01000241.1:983617-994574 GCA_003317085.1 Hucho hucho
TATGTAAGAATGCTGTTCATCGACTACAGCTCAGCATTTAACACCATAGTTCCCTCCAAGCTCGTCATTAAGCTCGAGACCCTAGGTCTCGACCCAGCCCTGTGCAACTGGGTCCTGGACTTCCTGACGGGCCGGCCCCAGGTGGTGAGGGTAGGAAACAACATCTCCACCCCGCTGATCCTCAACACTGGGGCCCCACAAGGGTGCGTTCTCAGCCCTCTCCTGTACTCCCTGTTTACCCATGACTGCGTGGCCAAGCACGCATCCAACTCAAATCATCAAGTTTGCTGACGACACTACAGTGGTAGGCTTGATTACCAACAACGACGAGACGGCCTACAGGGAGGAGGTGAGGGCCCTCGGAGTGTGGTGTCAGGAAAATAACCTCTCACTCAACGTCAACAAAACAAAGGAGATGATCGTGGACTTCAGGAAACAGGAGAGGGAGCACCCCCCTATCCACATCGACGGGACAGTAGTGGAGAAGGTGGAAAGTTTTAAGTTCCTCGGCGTACACATCACGGACAAACTGACACAGGCCAAATTTGTATGCTGTTTTCCTTATCACTATAATCTAGTAGTAATTTAGTAGTAGAGGTAATTTCCTTTATGCCCCATTCTACACACGGCCTAAATTATAGGCACTGAACCATTTACAGGACAATAAAAAAAGTAGCATATAGGATCCAACCCTATCACAGTGAACAAATGTAGAGCGTTTGTAAACTTTAAGAAAAAAATATTAAGTGACAGTTTCATCAGTACGTGCTTAAAGTCATATCACAAAGATCACAGATGACAGTGCCCATCAAATCTATGACAATAGAGAATGAATTGTAAGCACCAAAGTGTGTTTGTCAAAATAATATCTGAAAATGTCAGTTATTGAACATAATTCTTCTATTTGCAATAGCAATTTATGATATATGCAGTTGAGGAATATTCCATTTACCAACACTACATGTAGGACAGACATAAAACATTCCCACAGAGTATTAAAAAAAATATATATATATTTCACCTTTATTTCACCAGGTAGGCCAGTTGAGAACAAGTTTTCATTTACAACTGCGACCTGGCCAAGATAAAGCAAAGCAGTGTGACACAAACAACAACACAGTTACACATGGAATAAACAAACGTACAGTCAATAACACAATAGAAAAGTCTATATACAGTGTGTGCAAATGAAGTAAGACTAGGAGGTAAGGCAATAAAGAGGCCGTAGTGGCGAAATAATTCAAATTTCGCAAATAAACACTGGAGTGACAGATGTGCAGAAGATTAATGTGCAAGTAAAGATACTGGGGTGCAAAGGAGCAAAGAAAATGCAAAATATAAATAAAATAAATAATATGGGGATGAGGTAGTTGGATGGGTTATTTACAGATGGGCTGTGTACAGGTGCAATGATCTGTAAGCTGCTCTGATGCTTAAAGATAGTGAGGGAGATATGAGTCTCCAGCTTCAGTGATTTTTGCAATTCGTTCCAGTCATTGGCAGCAGAGAACTGGAAGGAAAGGCAGCCAAAGGCAGCTATGGTGACCAGTGAGCAGAGATAAGGCGGGGATTTACCTAGCAAGGACTTATAGATGACCTGGAGCCAGTGGGTTTGGCAACGAATATGGAGCGAGGGCCAGCCAACGAGAGCATACAGGTCGCAGTGGTGGGTAGTATATGGGGCTTTGGTGACGAAACGGATGGCACTGTGATAGACAGCATCCAATTTGCTGAGTAGAGTGTTGGAGGCTATTTTGTAAATGACATCGCCAAAGTCAAGGATCAGCAGGATAGTCAGTTTTACGAGGGTATGTTTGGCAGCATGAGTGAAGAAGGCTGTGTTGCGAAATAGGAAGCCGATTCTAGATTTAATTTTGTATTGGTGATGCTTAATATGAGTCTGGAAGGAGAGTTTACAGTCTAACCAGACACCTAGGTATTTGTAGTTGTCCATATATTCTAAGTCAGAACAGTCCAGAGTAGTGATGCTTGGCAGGCGGGCAGGTGCGAGCAGCAATCGGTTGAAGAGCATGCATTTAGTTTTACTTGCATTGAAGAGCAGTTGGAGGCCACGGAAGGAGAGTTGTATGGCATTGAAGCACGTCTGGAGGTTAGTTAACACAGTGTCCAAAGAAGGGCCAGAAGTATACAGAATGGTGTTGTCAACGCTAGTAAAACGGCGCATGCTCTTCAACCGATCGCTGACGCACGCGCCTGCCCGACTAGCATCACTACTCTGGACGGTTCTGACTTGGTATTTATAGTTGTCCACATATTCTAAGGTGTCTGGCTGGACTGTAAACTCTCCGTCCAGACTCACATTAAGCATCTCCAATCCAAAGTTAAATCCAGAATCGGCTTCCAATTTCGCAACAAAGCATCCTTCACTCATGCTGCCAAACATACCCTCGGAAAACTGACTGTCCTACCGATCCTCGACTTCGGCGATGTCATTTACAAAATAGCCTCCAACACTCTACTCAACAAACTGGATGCAGTCTAGCACAGTGCCATCCGTTTTGTCACCAAAGCCTAATATACTACCTACCACTGCGACCTGTACGCTCTCGTTGGCTGGCCCTCGCTTCATATTCGTCATCAGACCCACTGGCTCCAGGTCATCTATAAGTTTTTGCTATGTAAAGGCCCGCCTTATCTCAGCTCACTGGTCACCATAGCAACACCCCTCCAGCAGGTATATTTCACTGGTCATCCTTACAGTTCTCTGCTGCCAATGACTGGAACGAACTGCAAAAATCACTGAAGTTGGACACATATCTCCCTCACTAACTTTAAGCATCAGCTGTCAGAGCATCTTACCGATCGCTGCAGCTGTACACAGCCCATCTGTAAATAGCCCATCCAACAAACTACCTATCTCATCCCATATTTGTTTGTTTTTCTGCTCTTTTGCACACCAGTATTTCTACTTGCACATCCTCATCTGCAGGTAGGAAACAACTTTGCTGATCCTCAACACAGGGGCCCCACATGGGTGTGTGCTCAGCCCCCTCCTGTACTCCCTGTTCACCCATGACTGCATGGCCATGTACTCCTCCAACTCAATCATCAAGATCGCAGATGACAACAGTAGTAGGCTTGATTACCAACAATGACGAGACAGACTACAGAGAGGAAGTGAGGGCCCTGGGAAAGTGGTGCCAGGAAAATAACCTCTCAACCAATGTCAACAAAACAAAGGAGCTGATTGTGGACTTCAGTTGACAGCAGAGGGAGCATGCCCATATCCACATCGACGGGGCCGCAGTGGAGAAGATGGAAAGCTTCAAGTTCCTTGGGGTACACGTCACTGACGTTCTAAAATGGTCCACCCACACAGACAGTCTAATGAAGGCGCAACAGCACCTCTTCAACCTCAGCAGGCTGAATAAATTTGGCTTTGCCCCTAAAACCCTCAAACTTTTACAGATGCACAATTGAGAGCATCCTGTTGGGCTGTATCACCGCCTGCAACCGCAGGGCTCTCCAGAGGGTGGTGCGGTCTGCCCAACGCATCACCAGGGGCAAACTACCTGCCCTCCAGGACACCTACAGCACCCAATGTCACAGGAAGCCAAAAATATCATCAAGGACAACAACCACCCGAGCCACGGCTTGTTCACTCCACTATCATCCAGAAGGCGAGGTCAGTACAGGTGCATCAAAGCTGGAACCGAGATCCTGAATAACATCTCAAGGCCATCACTGTTAAATAGCCATCACTAGCTGGCTTCCACCTGGTTATGCAACCCTGCACCTTAGTGGCTGCGGCCCTATATACATAGACCTGGAATCACAACACCCGCAATAGCATCTGCTAAATATGTGTATGTGACCAATAAAAATTTTTTGTGTGCCTTTCCAAATCATGACTTTACCACAGGTGGACTCCAAGTTGTAGAAACATCTCAAGGATGATCAATGGAAACAGGATGCACCTGAGCTCAATTTTGAATCCCATACCAAAGGGTCTGAGTACTTATGTAAATAAAATGTTTATTTTTAGTTGCGGCGTCACAACAGCCTGGGGTTCGATCCCAGGCCATGACCAAGAGTCCCATAGGGCTGCACACAATTGTCCCAGTGTTGTCCGGGTTAGCGGAGGGTTTGGCCGGGGGGGGGGGGCATTACTTGGATCATCGCGCCCTAGCGACTCCTTGTGGCGGGCCGGGCGCCTGCAAACTGACTTCGGTCGTCAGTCGAACGGTGTTTCCTCCCGCTGGCTTTCGGGTTAAACAAGAGGGTGTTAAGAAGCTCGCCTTGGTGGGTCATGTTTTGGAGGATACATGTTCTACTGGGTTTCTATCAACCTTTTCATTTTCCAGCAGCCCAAGACAATCCTAGTCATATTAGCAACCCATGCTAGTTGTTGCATCTTTAGATCTCCCCTCTTTCTAAATGTTAATATCAGTCCCATAGAACCACTGACGTAAGGTGCGCTTTTTGGAACGGCTCCCTCCAATTGCATTTTGGAACATTCGAGTGTAGCCTATACTGCATTGTGCGCATCGCTGCGCTTCCCATGGGCCGGTCCCCCCTGGACCGGGCACAGCCAGAAGCATATTTTGCAGTGGGGGATACGATCATAAAATGAGGAACTGATTCTGTGGTTTAAAGCCAGAAAGACAGTAGCTGCTTGGCGCTTTACAGTAGGAAATCAAACTAATCATGGCATATTATTGGGGGGGTTCAAATTGACGTGTTTCTAATACCCCCCCCCCGCAAGTTACACACCTGCCTGAAGGGTCCCTGTGTAAACTGGTCTTCAGTTCCCTGTAACAAATCAATACAACATTTTTACAGAGAGGATGGTTATGATAAAATACCATCACACACACACACACACTGGTCTCTCAAGACCAGGATTGGGTAACTACCCGCGTGTCCTCCTCTCAAGGACAGTTTCAAAACACTGATCTAGCATTGGAGTGTGCAGGACTTCCACCATCACAACATATGTTAGATTGTTAAGGTATAAAGCAAAACCAGACGGAACAAAAAAACAAGAGCAGGGCTGATAATAGCGGCCATCAGCGTCGCAGTCTACCCAAAGACTTCTCTCAAAACTGCTGCAGGACCAGGTTTCTCTTTAAAACATACTCCATCTAATTGGGATACATTTGATTTGATAAAGACAAGGTTCAATTAAAATGATTGTGGTTCTTCACAGCAGTGTAACGTGTAGAGGAATAAGTCTGGAAACATTCTAGTAAACCTTACGACCATGGTGAAGGCTGTATGGGGGATCCTTAAAACAATAAATCACAATGCTAAATCAATCAGATTTAATCCAGGATGTGCGAGGATGCTATAGAGAAAAATGATCATAGCTCATTGTGGTTTTCAGTTCATAATTATTCATTTTACAATTTTTATTAATTTATCCTATATCGAAATAAATAAAAAAAGAAAACAAAACAACCAGAAGAAGCCAGAATGACAATAGATTATGGAATGTATTTTAAGTAAATAAAATAGAGCTCCAAACGTTACACCAAGTGTGCTTTATTTCACCCACAGATATTGTGTCAAATAAAGCACCATTATATATATATATATATATATAGATATATATATAGATATATATATAGTTTTCATATACACCGCCAGGCAACAACTAGAGAAGATTCTTTACAGAATCAAGTTTCTTGTGGTTCTTTTTTAATGTACAGGTAAACTTAGTTTGGATATTAACCACAGAAAAAAGCAAGGCAACTTTTGCCTCTTTCATAAAGTACAAAACTGGCACAGAGGACACCATTTTATACAGAGTAAAAATGCAATAAAATTAAATTGCATACAGAAGAGACTAAAATTTCTGTAAACCTTTCCCCGTTACAGCAACCTCAAACAAATAAATCACTTCAAAAAGAACTCTGAAATCGGTAAAAAAAATAATTATTTTTGCCGATCCATTGATCTTTTTCGTCCAATGGATCGGCGGCTGTGCATGTCTATAGTCATTTGGGAGCATGCCGTCTAGCGCCTTCTTCTGCCATTGAAGCTGGGGAGGAGTGATCGCGTGACTAACCGGAGCACAAGAACTGATAGAAGCACATCAGCAGAGGCCAACGAAACACACACAGAAAAGGGAAACAACAAATGAAAGGATGAAAACAGGGAAAGAAAAGTGTTAAACGAAAGAGCATAATTCATTTAGAGAAAAAAAATAACAGACAAAAAAGATTTTAAAAAGCGCCCATTGTGCTGAAAGCAATAATGGGGATGTCACGAGGCGGCGGAGCACGGCCCTTTCCCAGATAGTTTTGTAACCACGGCGATAGTGGCCTCCACTGTCCTGTAGAGCATTTCCAGCGTGTCTGGAGGAGGGGCCGAGTTTGTCAGAGCCTGCGAGGGGGCGTGGCTACTGCACCCTGGGACCTCTGGCCCCTCTCCTGCCAGCCCCAGGGCAGATGGGAAGGCCAGGTCCTCCGAGGCCAGGGCGGCCGAGCCTCCGCAAGTCTTAGAGCCCGTCTCCCTCTCCTCCTTTGTCTCATCCATTGCCGCCGTTGCTTCCCTCCTGTCTTCCTCCTCCGCTCCTGCCATGGCTGCCTGCTGAGTCTGAGACGACTGCGGCTCCTCCCCTCCCTGTCCGCTGCCGCCGTACGTCAACTCTCCCGTCTCCGGGAGGGAGGAAGAGGATGATGATGAGGAAGAGGAGGAAGAGGAAGCCTCCATCTTCTCCTCCTTGGGGGAGGTGTCCCCGGGGGGTTGGCTGCAACTGGTGGCAGCGGTAGGATCCGGTGAGGGCGGGTCGTGCTCGGTTCCCGGGTCGATGAGGGACGAGGAGTCCCGCGTCTCTGTGTCTGAGGTGCTGGTGGGAGTCAGTGCCTCCTGGTGCTCCGGCTTCAGCTCGACACATGGGGGGAGGGAGGAGGTGGTGGAGGTGGCGCAGGTGGGTCCGGATACGGTCACACCCCCGGTGCTGGTTCCGGCGCTGGTGCCCTCCCCGGGGCCGTCGTCGCTACTCATCCGCCGGCGCTTCACTGGAGTGGCGCCCTCCTCCTCCGCTGAGAGACAGAAGAAACTCAGGTGATTAACCTTCACATCTGTGTACAGGTATTACTAGCATTAGTATTTATAACTTACAATCAATAATTTCCCAACCAGTTTAAACCCTGTTATCTGCTTACACTATTATGTGACAATAGGCTGAAAGGGACACCACACATTGACTAACATCAGTGCTTTTAAATTTTTCAAGTTTGTGACAGTATACTGTATGCACGCGCGTGCTTGCGTGTATGTATAGTACCTTTGGCCTTGCGGTCCTTGGCCTCCTGTTCGAGCGTGCTGCGTAGCTGCACACAGGCACTACACTTGGACAGCAACTCCTGCAGGGCTGGACCCAGAGCCGGGTCCAACGCCTGGGGGGTGTGTATGGACAACATCAACGCCAACGCTCGCAGGTCCTAAAGAGAGGGAGGGAGAGGTACAAAAGATTAGTGATTATCTAGTAGAGAACAGCATTTGAACAGGGAATGACAATCTAGTAAGGCATGGCTATGGAATTGACAAGTAAGCATGAGTAAGGCCTGAGTAGAGCGTGAAAAAAAGATGAATAGCATGTAAATAGGGCATGAATTGCATTAGAATAAGGAATGAATAGTGCATTAACAGAATGTGAATGAGGCGTGAATAGTGCATGAATAAGGGGTACTGACAGCATTGAGGAGGCCGCTGGTCTTGCTCAACTCCAGGCGGTGCGAGGCCAGCTCGGGCTGTAGGCTGTGGTACTCGTTCAGCAGGTTGGTCACCAGCAGACTGATCAGGTTGGCACAGCTGGGGCCTGACAGCACCTGGCTCTGGACCTGAGAGATCACACACACAGACACACTTACGGTCACAAACTCGAAAGGCCCATCAACTTGCTATTTAAAGTACCAAGGGGTTAGCCTGAGTCCCAGATCAGATTATGCAGTCTTGCCAACATCACTGCGGTCATTTGAAGTTGACAAGACGGCAAATCAGATCTGGGACTTAGACTAGCATGAAACCTTGGTAGAGGGTTGCACGTCGTCATTGGATGCATACATGAAATGACACACTGTAAACAGGCTAAAACAGAGGCTGTCGGTGTTGAAATAAACGGATGGTAGCGATGGCTCCAAGATGGCTACCTTGTGCAGGAAGCAGGTGAGGAAGGAGTAGGCCATGTTGTTGTTGAGGAAGGTCCTCTCGTCCATCAGGATGCACTTGATGTACTCGCCGAACGCCGGGTCCTCGCACAGAAGCTTCACACATGTCTTAGCCAGGGCCGACTATAGAACAGCATAGGAGATGTCGGTGACAATGTACAATTGGTGTGTTTGTATAATTTGATGTGTGGTTGTATATTTTGTGTGTTACGTGTGTTCGTAGATTTTTTATGTGTGTTAAGTATGTTTGCAAGTGAGAGAAATAGTATGCATATGTGTCTGAGTATTTTGTGTGCAAGTGTGCGTGACTGTATTTGAGTGAGAGTGTGAAAGTGTGTGTTAAATTGTGTGTGTTATTTACCTGAGACTGGCAGAGCTCCGTCCACAGCTTGGGGAAGAGGGCCAAGTGCAGAGGCAAGCCCTCGTACGCTATCAGGACACCTGGAGTCAGAGAGACATGGTCACATTGGCAACACACCAGACAGACAGCCTCTTTAGTCATTAGACACAGTAACATTAGAAACGCATCCACACACACTTACTCAGTTTGACAAGGGTCTCGGTGAACTTCTCACAGTTGATGGCGACTCGACACAGCAGGTGGATGAACTGGTGGTAGGAGAGAAAGTAGTCTAGGAGCATCTGGTCATACACCTCATCTTTACCCTGAGAGAGCGAGATGGAAGTTGATGATCCTTCTCAAATGATAGCAGGAAGAGCACACTAGTGCAAATATACACATGGAATGAACAGACCTTGAATTGTGAAGAAACATGCACACATAAACCACTATTGGGCACAGTTTCCACTTATCCAACCATTATTTTAACCAGGTAGGACAGATTGTCTTTTATCTTAAATTAATCTTTACTTAGCCAGGTAAGCTATCGAGAACAATCTCCCTTACAATAACAACCTGCGGTGAGATTCCCCCAAAACATAAAGATCCTCTTTAGCACTAAGACCACTGTTCTATCAAACTTAACATGATCTTGGTGCCAAAGATGGTCTTTATGTTAAGAAAATGACAAACTGGCCAAGAGACACAAAGCTGTGGCACTATACATAAACACACACCTTGCTGGTCTCCACCATGGAAGGCAGGAGACACATGTTGAGTTCAGGTCTGGGGGGTCTGATGTTGTTCTTGCCTCCCATCAGCTTGATGTTCTCTCTGCAGGGCAGGTAAGGCCCAAAGGACACTGTGTACAAAGAGAGTCACGTTCAGACAAATCAGAGGGACAAAATCCTACCTAGTCTTACGCAAATGTACAGCAACATTTACGTCTCCTTTCTAGACATCTGTAGGACAGTTGAGTGACTGCCTCAGGCACGGAGAGGCCAGGACAGTCAAAGACTCCCCTGGTACTCCGGCATGCACTTGGAGAACCAGAGGCTACAGACAGAGCCAGGGTCCTTAGGATAGCATGCTACTACATATATAATGTGAACTGTGTAGTATTATTCATCAGTCGTCATTATTTTCCCGGTTGCTTGTGTTTGTCCTCATTAACTTTCGTCAGTACATAAGAAAAGTTCTAAGCGTAGCAGCTGGAGGAGGCACTCACTGGGGATGTTGCTGTGGTGGTAGGTGCAGTGGTTGTGCTGCAGGAAGGGCACCAGAGTGTGCAGGAAGTCATGGGGACTCAACAGGACCAGCTCCTTCAGAACATCTGGAGGGGGAACAGAAATACCCAGGAACTACTAGTGACGTCACATCTCATATTACATACAACAGGTATTATTCCCTCGAGTGATTGGAATTGTTCCTTCCAAAGGTCTATTGTATCTACTATGTGGAATAGTTTAGAGGGGAAATGTGATCAAATATTACCCAACCGGTTTGTGTGTTCTTACCCAGGCAGGCGTTGCGGAGCTCCGGAGGGCTGTAGGAGTTGAGGAGGGTGAGCAGCTTGTGGGCGAAGTCGATCCTCTCCTGCCACTGGATAAGAGCCTGCTTCACGTCTATAGGAGAACCACACGGGTTATACAGACACTTTACAGGGTCCCTAAATAAAAGGCAAGTCACTGAGCTCTAGTTAACAAAAGGCTCCGACAGAAGAACACAGGGTTTATTCACAAGGGGGTGAATCCTAACTTTGACTTCAGTCAAACGTTCTCCTAGTCATGCATTGATGTCAATGGGAGACGGAACATTTGACTTGGAAATTAGGTTTTGCTACAAGGTAGGTGGTCAGCATAGAATAACTTATCTTCAAAGTAATGACCCGGGACGTCGTTTGCGAGATGAAAGCTTCTTTTTAGTAATAATACTTGTTCACATGACATTTTACCACTTTAGATTCTACAAAACAATAAATAGTTTCCAGCGAAAGCCACGATAATCACTTGCACATAACTGGCGTGTTTTTTTCCTGTCGGAAGGCATTCTGGTACTTGCAGTCAATAGCGTAATTCAATACTACAGAAATTTGTACATCGTTCTCTCAATCGCCACATGATTTCTAATACAATTACTCTTACATATGTAAATAACTGTAAAATAAAATATCTTTAGGATACAGCTCAATGAATGAACTTTAAACATGAACTCCGTAACCCATTAAAGTTACAACATCCAGAGAGGAGGGGGGTTTTGCTGACCTTTGCGCTGCAGATAGGGCCGCGTGGCCTTGAGTACTGACAGGAAGATGGACAGCAGCTCCACCAGGTCCCCCGTCACATGACACGCTGTGGCCTCGTGGTACATCATGTGCAGGGTGTTGAAGGACTGCAGGAAGCAGAGAGAGGGGGAGAGAGAGGGAGGGAGAGAGGGGGAGAGAGAGGGAGGGAGAGAGGGGGAGAGAGAGGGAGGGAGA
>QNTS01000242.1:0-25115 GCA_003317085.1 Hucho hucho
TAGATTAGTTTTTTTTCCTACTGTATTATTGACTGTATGTTTGTTTATTCCATGTGTAACTCTGTGTTGTTGTATGTGTCGAACTGCTTTGCTTTATCTTGGCCAGGTCGCAGTTGTAAATGAGAACTTGTTCTCAACTTGCCTACCTGGTTAAATAAAGGTGAAAATATATATATATATAAAGTAGTGGAGGTGAGGATTTACCTGTGTCACGGCTGGGGTCCGCCCCCATATATAGACCCCATGGCCACGACACACGTTCTCTACATAATTTTGAGGCGCCTCTAGCACAAGTAGAGGATTGGAGTGATCCATATAGCTCACATAACCGTGGTTACATACGTAACCTTCGTTATGTTTCACTATATCGGATCACTCCAATATATTGGTATACCCGTACCAGATTTAGCCAGTGCTAGAGAGACCTGGCCAGCCAGGCGAAGTCCCAGCACGGGACCGATACGAAGGGGCCGTCAATGTGGAAGGGGGGTCCTGGCACAGTCCCCGGAAGGGGAGGCAACGCCCTGGACCGCTGAAACCAAATACAGAGGGAGGTGCCACATTTACCCTATAGTTCCTAGCAAAGGTGCAAGAGGAAGGCC
Organism: Hucho hucho; assembly: GCA_003317085.1. Taxonomy (NCBI): domain Eukaryota; kingdom Metazoa; phylum Chordata; class Actinopteri; order Salmoniformes; family Salmonidae; genus Hucho; species Hucho hucho. The sequence goes on from QNTS01000242.1 coordinate 603, forward strand.
AGCTGGCTGCAGCACAGATATCAGCGAGGGGCACTCCTCTCAGTAGAGCCCAGGACGCAGCCACTCCTCGTGTTGAATGTGCGACTACAGATCACAGCACTGGCCTGCCAACCAGGCGGTATGCTGTCATAATCGTGTCCATGATCCAATGAGAGAGCCTCTGCTTTGATATCCCAGACCCCAGGACTTTCTCACCACAGCAGACAAAAAGCTGGTATGTTGTTCTCACTGACCGTGGCTGCTCCACATAGGCAGCCAGTGCCCGCACAGGGCACAGCATGCCGGAGGGAGGCCCAGACTCCCCCGCCACTGCCGGGGGGTCGTAAGCAGACAGGATAAGGGATGTTCACATGCCTGTCTGACAGAACTTTCGGGAGGAATGAAGGGTTGGTGCGGAGCAATATATACGGTCATGTGAGCTTCATGGAAGTAGTCGCTACCAAGAAAGCCACCTTCATAGAGAGGATGTTTCAGGGAGGCAGACTGCAACGGTTCGAAAGGCGGCTTTGCCAAAGCTGCCAAGACCACATCCAGATCCCAGCTCGCCATTGAGCGGGTCCTAGCTGGACGCAGGTGACAAACCCTCTTCATAAACCTGGAGACCAAGGAATGTCGCCCCACTGGCCTGTCCATCCACCCCACATGGCAGGCAGATATAACCGCCAAATACCCTCTCAGTATATAGGCTGCCAAGCCCTCATCCAAGCAAGACTGCAGGTATTGGAGGACATACTGCACCCCGCATGACTCAAGCACAACCTCAATACCAGTGCACCAAGAGCAGAACAACTGCCAGCGCAACTGGTAGCCGGTGCCCTTGCGCTCTACATGGTGTTCATTACACCCTCCTGTAGTCTTAAAATGGACCATTGGTGCCGTTCAGTGGCCAAGCCCACAGACTGAGGCGGTGCGGTCTCGGATGCCACAGAGTTCCCCTGGCCTAAGACACCAGGTCGGGTCTCAGGGGTAGTTGCCAAGGTGTCCCAGACAACAGGGACAGGAGAAGGCTGAACCAGGGTCGTCTGGGCCAGTATGGGGGCACCAGCAGTAGACAATGCTTTGACATCCTGGCCCTGTCCAGCACAGTCTGGATCAGGGGAAAAGGGAGGGAATGCGTAAAGCTCCAGCCCTGGCCATGCGTGAGCCAGAGGATCCAAGCCCAGATCCACCTGCGCCCTCCCGAACTTGTCCCACAGGTGCTGCACCACCTGGGGATGTAGGCTCCAGTCCCAAGGTGGTGTGCCCTCCCTCGAGAGCATATTCCCTGCCACATTCAGGATGCCAGGTACGTGCACTGCCTGTAGAGATGCTAGACGTCCCTGAGCCCAGAGAAGGAGCTCCAGTGCCATAAGATGAAGGCAGTGGGACCTCAGTCCACCCTGATGGTTGATGCAAGCCACCACTGTGGTGTAGTCCGTTCTCACCAGGACATGTCTTCTCTTCAGATGTGGAAGGAAAGACCGCAGGTCCAGCAGTACAGCTCGGAGCTCTAGTGTATTGATGTGCCTGCCGCTCCAAGGGGGTAGCCAACAGCGCTGGCCGACCTGCCCTTGGTTACACCCCAACAGCCGATCTGGGAGGCGTCTCTGCTGACCAGCTCCCTGCGGCACATCCTCAGTATCACCACCCCACCTGAGAGAAAGGAGTGACAGCGCCACCTAAACAATGCCCTGAGGGACTGTCCCCAGCCTGAGCCCGAGCCTGGCCGACCCACTCGTGCATGGCCACCATCCGTGCTGGGCGCAGGCGTTCTGAGAACACCACACAAATCATACATCCAGTAGGGCGCTCAACCGCCCTCTCCGCGTGGCTCAAACCCAGGCAGTGCATAAACAAGGTATGCGGATCCCCAGGGGGGAGGCCACCATCACACCTGTCACAAAGGTAAGCCATAAGCTCAGCCAAGCCAACAAGGCCACAGAGCATGGGTCAGACTCCCTGGGAGAGCTTATGTTGTGACCCGCTTGGAGGAATAGGAACCCGTGAGGGATAAATTACCCAGTACCTCTGCAAAAAACAGGGAAGACCCATGTGGGAAAAGCAGGCAGACAAAAAAACAGCAACCAGTTTTGATTTATTTGTGTTTTTGTTTTTGTTTTACGCCAACTGCAATATTACCTAGCCAGTTTTAAATCCAAGCTGTAAAAACAGCACCACATGATGGAGTAACTCCGTTAAGGAACTCCAAAGTTAATGTCTCAACATAGTGGAAAGCCCAACACGATACATTTACACTCTGCAGAGGAAAAAAACAAGAAAAAAAACCTGCAGGGTATTTAGCAGAGAACCCACACCTACGGCGTGGGGAGCAGCATGTTAAAGCAATTCACAACACACACACAGTGTGTGCAAGTCGGAAAATTGTGTAAGGTAAATTACAGTTTGTGACAGCAAGTGCTCTGCATATAGTTCTTTTGACCTCATGGCTTGGTTTTTGCTCTTACATGCACTGTCAACTGTGGGACCTTATATAGACAGGTGTGTGCCTTTCCAAATCATTTCCAATCAATTGAATTTACCACAGGTGGACTCCAATCAAGTTGTAGAAACATTTCAAGGAATATCAAGGGAAAAAGGATGCACCTAAGCTCAATTATCGAGTCTCATAGCAAAGGGTCTGAAAATGTATGTACTGTAAATAATATATTTCTGTTTTTTATGTAAAAGAAATTCTAAAAACCTGTTTGAAATTTTTCATTATATTTCATTTCAAAAATTATTTTTCATTAATTTTTCATTGTGTGTAGATTGATGAGGAAATGTTTTTTTTAGAGTAAGGCTGTAATGTAACAAAATGTGGAAAAAGTCAAGGGATCTGTTATTTTGTGGAGTTAATGCTAATACAAATCAAATTGTATTAGTCACATGCGCCGAATACAACAGGTGTAGACCTTACAGTGAACTGCTTACTTACGAGCCCCTAACCGACAGTGCAGTTAAAAAAAATACGGATAAGAATAAGAGATGAAAGTAACAAGTAATTAAAGAGGAGCAGTAAAAAATAACAATATATACAGGGGGGTGCCGGTACAGAGTCAATTTGTGGGGGCCCCGGTTAGTTGAGGTAGTATGTACATGTAGGTGGAGTTAATTAAAGTGACTATGCATAGATAACAACAGAGTGTGGCAGTGGTGTGGAGAGGGGAGGGCAATGTGAATAATCTGGGTAGCCATTTGACTAGATGTTCAGGAGTCTTATGGTTTGGGGGTAGAAGCTGTTTAGAAGCCTCTTGGACCTAGACTTGGCGCTCCGGTACCGCTTGCCGTGTGGTAGCAGAGAGAACAGTCTATGACTAGGGTGGCTGGAGTTTCAGGGCCTTCCTTTGACACCGCCTGGTATAGAGGTCCTGGACGGCAGGAAGCTTGGCCCCAGTGATGTACTGGGCTGTTCGCACTACCCTCTCTAGTGCCTTGCGGTCAGAGGGCTGGCATTAAATTACATTACATTACATACATTACATACCTTATTCAGTGTTCATGTTTCGGAGGACTGGCATCAATGGATATCTGTTTCATATCAACAAACAGTAAGGAGCAAAACTTGCACCTTAGCAGAAACATGTTGGCCAAGAAAACAGTTATTACCCTAACATGATTGTGACAAAAAGGTTTCTAAAGTATCCAATATGACTTCAACATGTATAAATGTGTGATGTAACTTGTATCTTTCAATGTCTCTGAACCTAGCCTGGTACCAGATTTGGTTGGGATCTTGAATGCAGCCTGGACACCCATGATACAAGTCAGTATTCGACATCCATCCATGTCTGAGGACTTTGGGAGATGATGTAGAAACTGGCCACTAGTGGAAACAGTGAGTGCTGTTACCTTCAAGTAGGTTTCGGTTTTGCTAGGGCATTGTGGAAGGGGATGGCAGATGGGCGTAAGCATCTGCCTCTGATTCTAAATTAAGGTTGGAAGGTCGAATCCAGCTATATAAAGTTTTTATTGATATCTTTGTTTTAAGCCTATCCCAAACCTTAATCCTTACCTTAACTATTCAGAGTAAATGCTTAACCTTAAGAATTTGGAGTTAATGCCTTAACTTAACCCAAACCTTAATGCCTAAACTTAATGTTACATTTGAGGAACATGGATGAACGTCCAATTCTGATGTGAGACTGTAAGAGCTTGTTGCTTGCATGATAGCACTGACTGGCATTAAGGGAACTCTGAACCAGTTTGTGTAGGTCAATTGCAGGGCAGTCAGTGGTTTTCAGCTACAGTAAGATGGCAAATGGTTATTATTAGGCTTCATATAAATCTGAAAATATAGACAAAGTAAATGTTGAAAAATGTGCCTTTAACTTTAGAAGTAATATTAATGTCTGCAGCACCCCACCTAAAACAAGCTCCAAATTGCCCCCAATTTCAACTTGTGCCTCCTTTAGAGCATGTATGTCCAGGAGGAGCTTTCTGCAAATTTTCTATGTGAGGCTTATTTGGTGAAATAGAAGTTTTGTAATGGTTAGGTTGTTACAAATGCACTGATATAAGTGGACGCATGTGGCATTTCTACAACTTACCCTATTGTACCTGTTGTCATAATGATAGATAGAGGACTTTTCCATGGACATTTCCATTGAGGGCTTCCACCATTTTAAAGTATTCAACTGGGTGGGGAGTCCTATGCATTGGGAGCAAACAGCCAATGAAGAAGAAGAACATTTACTACTTTCAAATGGAGATGCTGCCCATGCTGTTACAGACACTATAATGGCACAGATAAAAAGATGAGTCCTCAATCGGTATGACCTGTTGGTCACACAAGTATCTGCCCTCTCATTGGCTAGAATGTCCCAACCTGATCTCGCCTACTCCCACCTGCCCTCCATCTTTGAGGACATGTATTTCCATTGTTAGAGCAGTCACTCGAATATCTTGTCAATATAACAGACGATCTTTGAGAAAGCCTTATGAAGGGAGTTGGCAAGCAGGAATGATGAGTGCATTATAAGAAGAGAATGAACCGAGAATCGTCAAAACAATTACTAAGCGACAGTCGAGAGGGGGAGAGCGGTAGTTTGCACAGTGAAGAAATAACAAGGGGGGGTTTACTTGACTGACTGAATTGTTGTCCATTTGAAGCCGAGGACACTGAAGCTTTTTGCAGCGCGGTGAAGATTGGTGGGCGCCTCGCGTTGAAGTGGGGTCTGGTAGCGCACTTATCCCGGCTGGCTACCTCAGTTAAAACACCGGCAAAAAATACATGGAAAGAACTCTTGCGTTTCAGCACCTAAAACAAGGACAGTTCCTTTCCTTTCGCATAACCTTCAACGCCTCAACTAGAGCGGGCATTTGAAACATTCCGCCTCTTGTTCCAGAACTCTTTGCACATATGAACACTTCCAGTGTAGCCTAGTGTATCTGTATTGCAAGCCTAAAAGTAACCTAAAAATCCATCGTCGGGGAGTCAGCAACTGACTTTGAGCTCAATATGTACCAGGGACATTTGCAGGTAAGATGTTTTGTTCCTTTTAAACATAAATGCATTCGATTTGTATGTGAGGGTATATACCAGTAGCCTACATGTCAATTCAGTATAACATTCTTTATCTAGCCTAGTTCTGGATCAGTACCTGGGCTTGAGGAAACGATGACAAGAACAAGATCTCCTCTCACGCCCAGGATCCTTCAATTCAAAGTATCATTAACCAGCTCTGCAAACATGGTTATGGTTAGGGTTAGGTAATTGTTATGATTAAGGTACGGGTTGTGATTATGATTTAGGGAAGGGATGGCCCAGGGATTAAGAATTTCTCTAACCGTCAAACAAGCATGCCAATGATGTCCAGGTGACTGGGATGGGAGACATAGGAACCTGATGTCAAATTATTTGGGAATATAGGCTTTGCTCAGCCAATATAGTTAATTTGTGACTTTTTTATATGGTCCTAAATTAAGCCCCATCAAGCAAAAACAGAGTTCATTACACATAGCTCATGGCAGAGGTTCATTTTACCTCAAGAGAGCTCTACACCCATGCAATTGATTGATTTTGAGACAGTGAAACTGGGAAAGAGATCAAATCAAAATCAAATCAAATTGTATTAGTTACATGCAACACAACAGGTGTAGACCTTACATTGAAATGCTTACCTACGAGCCCCTAACCAACAATGCAATTATTATTTTTTAAATAATAGTAATATAAATAAGAATAAGAAATAAAAGTAACAAGTAATTAAAGAGCAGCAGTAAAATAACAATAGCAAGACTATATACAGGGGGCTACCGGTACAGAGTCAATGTGCGGGGGCACCGGTTTGTTGAGGTAATGTACTGGGCCGTACGCACTACCCTCTGTAGTGCCTTGCGGTCGGAGGCCAAGCAGTTGCCATACCAGGCAGTGATGCAACCAGTCAGGATGCTCTCGATGGTGCAGCTGTAGAACCTTTTGAGGATCTGAGGACCCATGCCAAATCTTTTTAGTCTCCTGAGGGGGAATAGGTTTTGTCGTGCCCTCTTCACGACTGTCTTGGTGTGCTTGGACCATGTTAGTTTGTTGGTGATGTGGACACCAAGGAACTTGAAGCTCTCAACCTGCTTCACTACAGCCCCGTCGATGAGAATGGGGGCGTGCTCGACCCTCTTTTTCTTGTAGTCCACAATCATCTCCTTTGTCTTGATATCCTATAGGCTAGGACCTACAGTAATAATATCTGTAAGAATAATAGTCCCTTAGCAAGAAAGTAAACAAAACAGAATTTTCTGTTAACGATGGTTAAACTAGACCTATGTCCCATGTCATGGTCATCTTTTTGTCTGCATGACAAATCACAATTTTGAACCTCTTCATCAGATAGATGTAGCCAATTGATTCAGGGATTCACGTTCATTCTACAGTTGTTGGTTGTGTAACAAAGGCCCTCTCCAAACATAGCTTATGGCATTAAAGACCAGTTAAATATTTCATAATGTATTACTCAAGCAGCTGTGTTGATCTGAAACACACGGGCAGTCTGTTTTTTTCTTGTGTAGAGAAACTGAGTATTTGCTTTAGTTGTAGAGTTTGGCAAACAACAGTATAGCTCAGAAAATGTTAGAAATGAACAACTAATATCACGGTTCATATCATATTATATCTATAATCTTGTTAGCGGTTTGTGGCAGAAAAATGCCACAGTACTCCAACTATTTATTGGTCTCATCTCATGACTGAAATCTTATAATAATAATCATCCTTACAACCTATATGCTTAATCCCTATAACAAATCATTAATATGTTATTCCTGGCAAATTCTATTCAGGATTATGTCACATATCTGTCAAGAGTAATAGGGTTAGTCAAACAATGTATTTATTTATAGATACAATTTAGTCTATTTGATATGATAAAACAGCCTTCCAGGACAGTGATATACTACTTAGGGATAGTGTGAATCCAAGCTGTTTCTTTTTTGAATGATCTGATTCTTTCTAAGTGTCTCATCTCATGGTTGGAACACATTTGTCTATGGCTTTGCTTTTAGATCATAGTAAGTAAGCAATAGAGGATAATACATTTTCCATGTTGTTTATGGAGTTAATTTAGCTGCAAATGTTCGGTCGATGCAAACCGGACACTTTATCTGTCGTGATGGGGCTCTCTGCTGCATCAGTCAGCTTGTATAAGGGAGACATTTCTCTTGACAGTGACGACAGTAGTGATGGGCATTCCGTGTCCTTTCAGTTAGTCTGATCTTTTGGCTCCGTTCATAAAAAATACAAATGTATTTGGCTCCCAAACGTCTCTTTGTTCAGTAGTGCTAAAAAATGTATGAAAAACCATTTTTACCTGATGAAATTAGATCACTTGCAAAAAAAAGAGAAAGGTATATTTTTTTACATACTGCAATTTTTTGGTGTGGACTAGAATGAGGTTCTAGCCTCACTCCCTATTGTTACTGCAATCAGGAATTAGTTTCTTCAGAGAATGTTTTTTATATCTTACCTACAGATCATTGTTGTCTGGATCCCAAAAAGCTGTAGCAGTATGCAAATCAGGGAGACAAAAATGTATGGCTTTTTCACAGATTTGATTTGGTTCCCAACGTTTACTAAAAAGATCTGTTCAAAAAGAGCACTTCATTCACAAACGACCCATCACTAGACAACACTTTTCTCCTTAAAGCCAATTTCCAGTCTATGCTGTTTATTCCTATGTTAAGATGCGAACTGCATTCTGTTGTATAGGGTGCTGTAAATGCAACCAGCACATACTGTTCTGTCTGTACCTTGCCTTTTGTTCTGACATTTATGTGAACTCAATTTCTAACATGGAAGGATCTGGATGATAGTACAGTGGCTTGATTGCGAAGATGTTGTTTACAAATCACTCGCAAAATGTGTGGAATTAAAAGTCATTTTTATATAATAAAGTATGTTTTTTTTTCACTATACTTTATGACTGACAGCCAAGTCTTGAACACATTTAGTTGGGCACTGTATTAATCTATCTAGATGTAAAGTTAATATATTTATTTATTTATTTATTTTTATTTCACCTTTATTTAACCAGGTAGGCAAGTTGAGAACAAGTTCTCATTTACAACTGCGACCTGGCCAAGATAAAGCAAAGCAGTTTGACACATACAACACAGAGTTACACATGGAGTAAAACAAACATACAGTCAATAATACAGTAGAAAAAAAACCCAAATCTATACACAACGAGTGCAAATGAGGTAGGATAAGGAAGGTAAGACAATAAATAGGCCATGGTGGCAAAGTAATTACAATATAGCAATTTAACACTGGAATGGTAAATGTGCAATAGATGAATGTGCAATGTAGAAAAAACTGGGGTGCAAAGGAACAAGACAAATAAATAAATACGGTAGGGGATGAGGTAGTTGGTTGGGCTATTTACAGATGGGCTATAAACAGGTACAGTGGTCTGTGAGCTGCTCTGACAGCTGGTGCTTAAATCTGGTGAGGGAGATAAGTGTCTCCAATTTCAGGGATTTTTGCAGTTCATTCCAGTCATTGGCAGCAGAGAACTGGAAGGAGAGTCGGCCAAAGGAGGAATTGGCTTTGGGGGTGACCAGTGAGATATACCTGCTAGAGCGCGTGCTACAGGTTGGTGCTGCTAAGGTGACCAGCGAGCTGAGATAAGGCGGGACTTTACCTAGCAGGGACTTGTAGATGACCTGGAACCAGTGGATATGGCGACGAGTGTAAAGCGAAGGCCAGCCTACGAGAGCGTACAGGTCGCAGTGGTGGGTTGTATATGGGGCTTTGGTAACAAAACGGATGGCACTGTGATTGACTGCATCCAATTTGTTGAGTATATGCCAGGATATGCTTGCTTTTTAACAATTCATAGAGTGGATGTGACCTTTGGACAGAGTCTTGAGACTCAGAATAAATCATTGTGAGTTGTATGCTGTGTTTTCTTGTGCTGTCTGCATTCTGTAGCTCAGAATCTTAAAAAGATTGCATACTGGTACGTAACTGCAGCAGCGCAGAACCTTTCAGTGGGTTCTCAAGTCAGACCTATCGTCTACCTTCCCTATACCTGGAAATCAGAGGAGGCTAGTGGGAGGAGCTATTGGAGGATGGGCTCATTGTAATGGCTGGAATGGAATATGGGAATGGAGTAAAACATGTGGTTTCCAGATGTTTGATGTGTTTGATACTGTTCCATTTATTAGATTCCAGACATCACAATGAGCCCATCCTCCTATGAGCCCGTTGTCGTGTCTGGACTATCATTAAATGTGTAGACTTATTTACATCAAATCAGTTCTCTAGGTTTAATTATTACGTGAATAAACTAATCATGTAAACATTAATTAACTAGGAAGTCGTAGCACCACAGAAAATGTTGAGATTTCCCGACTATAACTCTTCAGATATTTTAATATCTGATCAATTACAGTATTCTATTAATTAATTATTATTACCTCATCAGTTCTCATTACTGAACGTCGCAAACCCTTGGATATCTGCATGAACCCTAGCCTAAATCATGAACCAGCAATATGAAAATTGGCTTACTTATTTATTTACTAACTAACTAAATAATCACACAGAATTACATAACAAACAAACAGTAGATATTTGGGTTACTACATGATACATAGAAAAAGTCCCTAGCGGACAAAGCCGATATGACGGCTTGGTAGACAAAGGAAAGGGGTGGGGACTGAGAAAGAGCAAAAAAGACAAAATGGATTCACTGTACACCGTTGATAATTATATTAATTGAAATGCTAATCCTTTGCACATGAACGGCCGCTCATTTGAGAATAATTGCAATGTCTGTGTTTACGCCCGTATGTCGTCATTGTCTTCTCTGTTGGAATCGCCGGTCCGTCTGCTGGAGAGTCAGTTCATCAGAGAGTCTCTGGTTAACTTCCCCAAAAGTCACAATGTCCTTCGTGGTTGTAGCTTTCTCCGCGGCTCTGGATAGTGTCTGTTGTAATGGATACGTCAGGCCTACAGATGGTCATTGCATAGAATAGTTGTCGATTGTCGGTATTCTCGTACTAAACTTACGTAATTTCCAGCTGCAGACTAGTAATTCCTGTCCCTCATGAGATCACCAAATGAAACACACTCGACATGACTGTCCCTTAAGTGTCCACGGACCACTCCCACATTCTCAAAAATAGAAATATTGTTTAATTATTCAAAGTTTTGATATCCAAGGGTCTCTCCGTGTTCCACAGTTTACATTCCAATCTCGAACACTACAGAGCATAGGGGCAGCATATTTTATGACCGACCATAAAACAGTCGACTTCCCGCTCTCCCCCTCTATGAGAGAGAGCACCTGATCTTTCAGAATGTCACAGGAGAGTTATAACACCGTCCTCCTGTAGCCAGTTAGTGATGCTAATGACAAGCGTATGAATCTTGTGTGTACACAAAGAATGTCCCCTTAATTAAATGTCAACTGCAAAGTTGGCTTACATAACAAAAAGATATTATAATTATTTGTATCAATTGGTGGCCATTGTTTTACAAACTCAGCCATGACGTGCTGCAGCAGTAGGCCCAACAGAAACATCGCTAGACCAACACATTCCCCTTTTCTAAATGCGCAATTAAAGGGGAATTGCACTGTTTTTTCTCCAGACCACATCTTCTGATGATATTTAACATTAGAACCGCCCTAGGCCACTGATGTTTAATTTTGTAAATAAAAAATGTCTGCCCCCCAAAAAAATGTTTTTGTTTTACACCGCTCATTTGTCAATTTTGAAATCACAAACAGAAGACTATTTCACACCTATTCCTAACTTAATCCACCAAGACAATATGCTGTAGGACCTTGGTACCCAGCCATGCGTTAATGTGTCTCTCTCTCTTCACTGAATGAATGAAAATGGATGAATGGGCGATAATTGTGCACCTTACTTCACAATTGAATTTAAATTAGGCCTGAATGACAAGAAGTGTGAAGAGGTTGAATTAATTTAGAAAGACAATAGTGTAGTGATGAATTTGTATTATGCCTATTTATGGCAATTTTTTTTAATTTCACTTTTATTCAACCAGGTAGGCCAGTTGAGAACAAGTTCTCATTTACAACTGCGACCTGGCCAAGATAAAGCAAAGCAGCACGACAAAAACAACAACACAGAGTTACACATGGGATAAACAAACGTACAGTCAATAACACAATAGAAAAATCTGTATACAGTGTGAGCAAATGAAGTAAGGAGGTAAGGCAATAAATAGGACAATAGTTGCGAAGTAATTACAATTTAGCAATTTACACTGGAGTGATATATGTGCAGATGAGGATGTGCAAGTAGATATACTGGTGTGCAAAAGAGCAGAAAAACAAGAACAAATATGGGGATGAGGTAGGTAGTTGGTTGGATGGGCTACTTACAGATGGGTTGTGTACAGCTGCAGCGATCGGTAAGCTGCTCTGACAGCTGACGCTTAAAGTTAGTGAGGGAGATCTACAACTCAGTGATTTTTGCAATTCGTTCCAATCATTGGCAGCAGAGAACTGGAAGGAAAGGCGGCCAAAGGAGGTGTTGGCTTTGTGGATGACCAGTGAAATATATCTGCTGGAGCGTGTGCCACGGGTGGGTGTTGCGATGGTGACCAGTGAGCTGAGATAAGGCTGAGGTCGCAGTGGTGGGTAGTATATGTGGCTTTGGTGACAAAACGGATGACACTGTGATAGACTGCATCCAATTTGCTGAGTAGAGTGTTGGAGGCTATTTTTTAAATGACATCGCCGAAGTCAAGGATCGGTAGGATAGTCAGTTTTACGAGAGTATGTTTGGTAACATGAGTGAAGGAGGCTTTGTTGCGAAATAGGAAGCCGATTCTTTATTTAACATTGGATTGGATATGCTTAATGTGAGTCTGGAAGGAGTTTTTACAGTCTAGCCAGACACCTAGGTATTTGTAGTTGTCCACATAAGTCAGAACCGTCCAGAGTAGTGATGCTAGTCGGGCGGGCGGGTGCGGGCAGCAATCGGTTGAAGAGCATGCATTTTGTTTTACTAGCATTTAAGAGCAGTTGGAGGCCACGGAAGGAGTGTTGTATGGCGTTGAAGCTCGTTTGGTGGTTTGTTAACACAGTGTCCAAAGAAGGGCCAGGTGTATACAGAATGGTGTTGTCTGCGTAGAGGTGGATCAAAGAGTCACCCGCATGAACCCTGTGGCACCCCCATAGAGACTGCCAGAGGTCCGGACAACAGGCCCTCCGATTTGACACACTGAACTCTATCTGAGAGGTAGTTAGTGAACCAGGCGAGGCAGTCATTAGAGAAACCAAGGCTGTTGAGTCTGCTGATAAGAATGCAGTGATTGACAGAGTCGAAAGCTTTCGTCAGGTCGATGAAGACGGCTGCACACTACTGTCTTTTATCGATGGCGGTTATGATATTGTTTAGGACCTTGAGTGTGGCTGAGGTGCACCCGTGACCAGCTCGGAAACCAGATTGCATAGCGGAGAAGGTACGGTGGGATTCGAAATGGTCGGTGATCTGTTTGTTCACTTTGCTTTTGAAGACTTTAGAAAGGCAGGGCAGGATGGATATAGGTCTGTAACAGCTTAAGTCTAGAGTGTCCCCCCCTTTGAAGAGGGGGATGACCGCGACCGCTTTCCAATCTTTAGGAATCTCAAACGATGCGAATGAGAGGTTGAACAGACTAGTAATAGGGGTTGCAAAAATGGAGGCGGATAATTTTAGGAAGAGAAGGTCCAGATTGTCTAGCCTAGCCGATTTGTAGGGATCCAGATTTTGCAGCTCTTGCAGAACATCAGCTGTCTGAATTTGGGTGAAGGTGAAGCGGGGGGGGGGGGGGGGGGGGGGGGATTCATCGTGGATTCATCAGTGGTGACAGTGTTTCCTAGTCTCAGTGCAGTGGGCAGGTGGGAGGAGGTACTCTTATTCTCCATGGACTTTACAGTGTCCCAAAACATTTTGGAATTAGTGCTGCAGGATGCAAATTTCTGTTTGAAAAAGCTAGCTTTTGCTTTCCTAACTGACTGTGTGTATTGGTTCCTGACTTCCCTGAAAAGTTGCATATCGCGGGGACTATTCGATGCTAGTGCAGTACACCACAGGGTGTTTTTGTGCTGGTCAAGGGCAGTCAAGTCTGGAGTGAACCAAGGGCTATATCTGTTCTCAGTTCACATTTCTTTGAAAGGGGCACCATTTAAGATGGTGAGGAAAGCACTTTTAAAGAACAACCAGGCATCCCCTTCTGATGGGATGAGGTCAATATCCTTCCAGGATACCCGGGCCAGGTCGATTTAGAAAGGACTGCTCGCAGAAGTGTTTTAGGGAACGTTTGTCAGTGATGAGGGGTGGTCGTTTGACTGCGGACCCATAACGGACACAAGCAATGAGGCAGTGATCGTTGAGATCCTGGTTGAAAACAGCAGAGGTGTATTTAGAGGGCAAGTTGGTCAGGATGATATCTATGAGGGTGCCCATATTTACGTATTTGGGGTTGTACCTGGTAGGTTCCTTGATAATTTCTGTGAGATTGAGGGCATCTAGCTTAGATTGTAGGACGGCCGGGGTGTTAAGCATATCCCAATTTAGGTCACCTAGCAGTACGAACTCTGAAGATAGATGGGGGGCAATCAATTCACATATGGTATCCAGGGCACAGCTGGGAGCTGAGGGGGGTCTATAACAAGCGGCAACAGTGAGGGACTTATTTCTGGACAAATGGATCTTTAAAAGTAGAAGCTTGAACTGTTTTGGCCTAGACCTGGAGCGTATGACAGAACTCTGCAGGCTATCTCTACAGTAAATTGCAATTCCGCACCCTTTAGCAGTTCTGTCTTGATGGAAAATGTTGTTATTGGGGATGGAGATTTCAGAATTTTTGGTGGCCTTCCTAAGCTAGGATTCAGACACGGCTAGGACAGTAGGGTTGGTGGAGTGTGCTAAAGCAGTGAATAAAGCAAACTTAGGGAGGAGGCTTCTGATGTTAGCTTGCATGAACCCAAGGCTTTTACGGTTGCAGAAGTCAACAAATGAGAGTGCCTGGGGACACACAGGGCATAGTGTACAGACAAGGGTATGGTAGGGTTTGAGTACAGTGGGGGTACACCTAGGCATTGAGTGATGATGAGAGACGTTGCATCTCTGGAGGCGCCAGTTAAGCTAGGTGCGGTCTCCGCATGTGTGGGGGTGGGACAAGGGGGCTATCTGAGGTATGTTGAGCAGGACTAGGGGCTCTGCAGTAAAATAAAACAAAGAGAGCTGCCCTAAACAACAGTATACAAGGCATAGTGACATTAGAGAGAGGCATAAAGCAATCACAGGTGTTGATTGGGAGAGCTAAGACAACAACGGGTGAGACAACAACGGGTAAACAGCTAAGACAACAACAATGGGTAAATGGCGATGAAAGGGCAGAGAGGGTCAGTTAGCTACACACAGGGCCTGAGTTCGAGGCTGGGGCCGACAGATAAAAAAAATGAAGTACCGTGTTAATGAACAGTCCAGCAAGCATCAGCTGTGTAGCCGAGTGATCATAGGGTCCAATGAGCAGCAATAGATGAAACAGGGAGCTGTTCGGTAGTCGATTACTACGCTAGGTGAGCAGGAGACACGGCGTTCAGGAAGCTAGTGGGCCGGGGCTAGCAGATGGATCCTCACCAACATCCATGACGCAGAGGCCGGTTGAGAGCACCTCGCCCGAATTACGTCAGCAGACCAGCAGACCAGTCGTGATGGATCGGCGGGGCTCCGTGTCGACAAAGGGTCCAGGCCAATTGGCAAGAGAGGTATTGTAGTTGGTGTATTTCGTTTACTAGCCAGGAGATGGGCCTAGCTCGAGGCTAGCTCGAGGCTAACTGGTGCATGCTTCTGGACAAGGGCGTTAGCCTCAATAGCCACTCGGTAGCAGCTAGCTAGCTGCGAAGATCCGGTGTAATGGCCCAGAGCTTGTGGCAGAAATCCGGTGATGTAGTGGGGAAAAAAGCAGTCCGATATGCTCAGGTCTGATATTGCGCTGTGCAGACTGGCAGGTATTATCCGGGCTATCCGGGCTAAAGAGGCTGGTGTCCAAGCTAATGTTGCAGTAGGCTTTAGAATAATGCAAAACATGTCCTTGACTCTTTCCAGCAAAGCAAACAATGCCAGCCTACTGAATGAATGACAAATGGATGGAATGGGTGATAATTGTGCAAGTTACTTCACAATCTAATTTTAATAAGGCCTAACTGAATGATGAGGATGAAGGTTTGGTTTAATTTAGAACAACAAAAGTGTAATGATGTGTTATGCCTACTTATCAGCGTTGGCGCTCATGTTAATAATTTGACCGCGCGCCTTTCAGGTTGATAATGGTGCATGTCACTTCATTTAAGTTTTGGTTATGTCGAAACCAAGTACTTGCTCAATGTCAAAGATAAAAGTCAAAAATAAAGTCAAAATAAAACATAATAAAAAGTATGTTTGAATGACACTGAGGGGCAGTGTTTTTACAGCTAATGCAGGTTTGCCTGAGGCTGATGCCATGCAGGTGTTTGTACACGCATATACACACACTCTCATTCAAATACACGCATACACGGACACACACATTGGGGGCTTCTTTTTTTTATTTGGTCTCAGGTGGTTGAGGGACAGCTATTGGGGAACTGTGGGTGGATCTTGGAGGGTTCGGGTTAATATTTTTTTGCCTGGTGGGACGTGCCCTTGAGCAGGGCATTGACCCAGGATGCTTGTGTGTCGCTCTGAATGGGAGTCTGTTGGATGACTGGTGTGGTGTTGTTGTGGAGCGGCTTCACTGCAAATATATTGTATGTTTTGGATATTCAATAAAAAAAAAAAAATAGAAACATTTTTAAAAAGTACTTGCTCAATGGCTTTCTATATCTGGGGAAAGATTTAACCCGGCCAGCGGGTGAGCGACTTTCTGAGTCTGGTTTTGAGACTTATGGCAATTAGGGCAAAGACAGAAATGTGACTATTGGACAACTTCTTCACATCAATTTCCCTGGCAGACAAGTTGATTGCAAAGGAGACTAGCCTGCTAGGATCAGTGAACAAACAAAGGCGGGAGCTACCCCCTCTGCGCAAAACAACATACCAACGGAGCACCACAGCTTCCACTCGGGAAAAATAAGACAGTGTCAAGTCGCCTTCTGCACACAAAACAAGGCCTATGAAAACTGTGTGCAGTGCAACCGATTTGTTTGTGAGGCTTTCTCACACAAAGCCTGGAAGCTGTGTGCTGACTGTGGACCCGAAGCATAAAGAGAAGACGTGATTGATTCATGTGTCAAGGCATTGGTAAAAGGGCAAAATACAGTGTCCAATGTAATCAACAAATGACGGTTTTTATGTCTTGTCATGAATATATTTCCATTAATATTTTTTTCTGCAATTAATCCTTTACAATTGTTCATGCACAGGTGCTTTTTTTTATGAGTACAGCAAATAAATTAACCTACACACCTTGCTGGTTATATTATTATTATTATTATTATTATTATTATTATTATTATCATCATATTTTTCATTTCTACTTGGTCAAAAGAAGCTAACTGGACTGGAGCTTACTGGAAAGTTGATTAAATGGATTATACTGTAATGTTTTTATTGTTAGGGAAACAAAACTTTGTAGAATTGTAAAAAATATATCCTTGGCTCTGTCTAAACAAACTATTGTTGTTATTTTTTTAAATTGATATATTACCACAAATATTTATTCATGCAATTAATCCTTTACAATAGTTTATGCACTATTTATCAAGCATTTATTTATCAAGCATGTTTGCGCACCTTATATACATCTGATGCCAATGCTAAAGAAAACGCCTGGCTAGCGGGTTCTCTAGCAGGTAGTTGTTTCTCTGGGAATAATTGCAATATTCAGAGTAATAAAACCAGAAAAAATTCAAACAGAGAAAACAGAATTCGCAAAAGAGACGCTTACAGGCTGACTACACCGCTTGCGTCGCGTGCGCGAGCATTGCAAAATAAATTTAGAAATCTATATTGTTCAATTATTGCACCCACACTGCTCGCACGCGCCAACGAGCATCTGCGTTGCCAAGGACTAACACGGAACCCAAACCGGCTGTGCACGTGCGCCATCGTGCATCAATTTATTTTGTCCCCCCACACCAAACGCGATGACGACACACAGGTTAAAATATCAAAACAAACTCTGAACCAATTAATTTGGGGACAGGTCGAAAAGCATTAAACATGTATGGTAATTTAGCTAGCTAGCTTGCACTTGCTAGCTAATTTGTCCTTTTTAGCTAGCTTGCTGTTGCTAGCTAATTTGTCCTGGGATATAAACATTGAGTTGTTATTTTACCTGAAATGCACAAGGTCCTCTACTCAGACAATTAATCCACACATAAAATAGTCAACTGAATCGTTTCTAGTCATCTCTCCTCCTTCCAGGCTTTTTCTTCTCTGGACTTTATATTGTGATTGGCGACTTTCATAAATTAGGTGCATTACC
Organism: Hucho hucho; assembly: GCA_003317085.1. Classification (NCBI taxonomy): domain Eukaryota; kingdom Metazoa; phylum Chordata; class Actinopteri; order Salmoniformes; family Salmonidae; genus Hucho; species Hucho hucho. The sequence goes on from QNTS01000242.1 coordinate 18,508, forward strand.
GCCACCGACCTCGTTCGTCTTTCAGTCACCCACGTGGGTATAACCAATGAGGAGATGGCACGTGGGTACCTGCGTCTATAAACCAATGAGGAGATGGGAGAGGCAGGACTTGCAGCGTGATCTGCGTCACAAATAGAACTGACTTCACAATTTGCCTCATGGTGAAATCACTGAGCAGTTTCCTTCCTCTCCGGCAACTGAGATAGGAAGGACGCCTGTATTTGTAGTGACTCGGTGGATTGATACAGAATCCAAAGCCAAATTAATAACTTCACCATGGTCAAAGGGATATTCAACGTCTTCATTATTTTTAACACATCTACCAATTGGTGCCCTTTGCGAGGCATTGTTAAACCTCCCTGGTCTTTGTGGTTGAGTCTGTGTTTGAAATTCACTACTCGATTGTGGGATGGGGTAGTCATTCAAAAATCATGTTAACCACTATTATTGAACGCAGAATGAGTCCATGTAACTTCTCTGATTTGTTCAGCACATGTTTGCTCCTGAATGTATTTAGGCTTGCAATTTCATTTTTCATTATTTTCATAAATGTTCGACAAACATAATTATATTTTGACATTATGGGGTATTGTGTGTAGAACAGTGACACTAAATCTCAGTTTAATCAATTGTAAATTCAGGCTGTAACACAATAAAATGTGGAACAAGTAAATGGGTGTGAATACTTTCTGAAGGCACTGTAAGTAGGCAGCATTTAAGTTAGTCACTGATTCAATACAGCTTGTGTTGTGGTGTTGCAAAGGCGGTACCATTAGCAATTTGTCTTCCCATTGTTTTTCCTTATTTTAGCAGGTTAGCGTGTCCTTGTGTTTCAGAGGCGATCTCCATTGCATTGCCACTGCCTCTTATTAAGGCTTCTCCTTAGGCTGCCTCTTCTCCAGGACCACACTGTTCCTCCATATAAGTATGTCATTGGATTTTCTCTTCCAACTATCGGACTAGTTTCAATGACAAGCAAGGCTAGACCTTCCATTCTGCCAGGGGCGTTGATCAATTGCCATCATCCATTTATCTGTCTCTGAACCTCCAGTGTAATGCAATAGATGTGGTGTTGTGGGTGAATGAGTAACCAGTTATGCCAACTTCTAGACACAGGGAGCAAGCATACAATTCTATTTGTGTTAGGCTGTTCTAGTCTAACACCTATAAGTATAATGTCTTACTCCTACCATGGAAAAACAAATGTGTTCCTAATTAGACTTTTCTACGTTACATGAACATCTCTGCTTCCTGAAGTGTTAAAGCAGGGTCTGGAGGCTTTAATTCCAGACGTATACAGAACGCTCCCAAACACAACTAATCATGGTCTTGATTAAACTGATTTAATTGCCCTGCCTATTTCAGGAGGTAGAATAATGAGTTGAATCAGAGAGATGATTTTTGGGTGGAACAGAAGCCCGTCAGACAGTGCTGTTCTCCTATGGGTCACTGTTTTCTAACCCCTGGCTGGGAAAAATCTCTGTAGGGGTTTGGGGGTGTTTGTGTATTGGACAGCTGACTTAAACGAGAATAAGGAAGATTTGTGCATTCAGCAGCATCATTTACTTAGCCAGATTGAAGTGGAAGAATTTGCCACCTTATCTGCATGTTAAATTTGCTCACTGTTGATTTTATCCCCCCCCAAAAATGTGTTTACAGGATGTTGGGGCCATATTGCGAAGTGGAAGGGAATATTATGGAAACAGGTGCATGAGCAAAATAATAACAACTAGCTAACTGTGCCAAGGCTGGAGTTGAATCACAGATTTATTTGTTTTAATCCAGGCTTTAATCCATGCCTCAATGTCATAAATTCACATGATAAGACCACGCAGATGTGCAGTAATGGCATGAGAGGCTTGGAGCCTGTCATTCTTACTAATTTCACTACTGTGTTTCGCACTGGCAGTGATTGTGAGAGTTCGTCACGCTAGGGGGGTGAGTTGCAGTTCATCTGGGGCTCCGTTTAAATGTGTGTGTAGGTCTACAGTACATATAGTACGATTAGTACACAGTATGCAGTATGCAAGCCAGATTTCGGACACGGCCTCGGTGTGACGTGACAATGTGAATGGAACTAACGGCTCCACGTCTGCCTTTGAAAAGGACACTTGTACACACAAACACAGCCTGGTGGCAACACCTTGGCACAGGGACAGTCAGGGGACTTCCCAACCTGAAAGAAAAACTACAGTTGGAAGTTTTAGTGCTGTACTATGTCGCAGAGGTACAGTAAGACTTTTACCGGTACTAAGTAGTCTACTTAGTTGTGCGTGTAGATAGAAGATAGAAGTGGGATGCTTTTGTACCGATTTAAATAATAATATTCAGTATAAGTGTTGCAAGCAAGAATCAAAGCCACAACTTGGTGTTGGAAGCAAATGTGCCAACCAGGTGAGCCATTTGAAGCCAGTTAGAGCTTTCGGAACACCAGTTTGGAAAACATTGTTCGTTGTTAACGTTATACTGTACCTTTGTTTTTGTCCACGCAATTAAGACAATTTCTGGGTCATATTAACTGGGCACGAAAAAAACCCTGATCTGGAACTATGACATACTATCTGAAAAGGCTTGTTTTTGTTTTCTGTGACCCTGGGGTAGAGTACCTTAAACGTTCACTGACAGGTTAGTAGGATAGTACACACATAGTACTAAGAGGATAGTACACACATAGTTGATAAAGCTATTACATCTCATGTTGAGCAGAAATCATTGGTGGATCAGTGTGATTATTGGTCAGCATTTGATGAACACATGGACCAGCAAATCAAAGGACATTAGATCCACTCATGGATAAATGAACAGAAATGCCATAGAATTTTCTGCCATTTCACTGTTCGGAAATACATCACAATCACAATGAGTGACTTGAAGGATATTGTAGCATGAGAGATTAATTGTCACTTCAATAACACTTGAAGCAATGTGCAATCTGTCATTTTCAAAGCTCCTACTCTGTCAGGGGGTATACTTTTCACAGTGGGCATGCTTATTTTAGATGCTGGAGATTGAAAAGGGATCATCTTTCACAATAACTTATTTAAGCAATAAGGCACGAGGGGGTGTGGTATATGGCCAATATACCACGGCTAAGCGCTGCTCTTATGCACGATGCATCGCGGAGTGCCTGGACACAGCCCTTAGCCGTGTTATATTGGCCATATACCACAAACCCATGAGGTGCCTTATTGCTATTATAAACTGGTTACCAACGTAATTAGAGCAGTAAAAACAAATGTTTTGTCATATCCATGGTATACGGTCGGATATACCACAGCTGTCAGCCAATCAGCATTCAGGTCTCGAACCACCCAGTTTATAAAGTGGATTTTATTACATCCGTTGACAAATGGAGATTTGTCTTGTGTTAATATTATGAAAGAGGCGTAGGACACTATTTTGATAAAGCGTTCTACCATTGGAGGTCCGCAACTCATTTAGAAAATACATTTTCGTCCATAGGTTCGGAAGAGGCTCAATTGATATCATGACAAACGAGCTGAGTTGGTTTTGGTTTGTTTGCCTCTTCAGGCCACAAATGCAATACAATACCTAGGTCAAAACTCAAGGCCAATTGGACACGATAGAATACGCTTCAACAGTTCTCAGAGGGGCGAAATAATAAGGGTCTGGAAAACTGCTCTTGGACGAGAAAAAAAACAGATATAGCTCACATTAAATGTGAAGATTGTGCAACATTATATTCTGTGACATCACATACAGACATCCTTAAAAGCCTTCTAAGAGGCAAGTATCCAATCAAACTATTGATTAACTAAAATAGCTGACTAAATTCAAAGCACAGTCACGACCATGCACATGTTAAGGGCTTGAAGAGGTTAGAATAGTATAGTGTCGAGTAAGCAGAATATCCTTTGAGAATACATAGGAAGACTAAAGACTTTCTCATGGACTACCAATCATGTTTGTGTTCAATGAGCCTGTATAACCTCTGCTTATGTAAACCAGCCTTCACAGTGAAATTGGATCTCCTGAAAGAAAGAAATAGCCAAGCTCACGAGGTGACCGCTAACCAGTGGTGTGTATTCATGGCTGCCAAGCAAAGCCAGGCTTCCCCAAAAATTTTACAAAAAAACATTTTATCTTTAGTTTCTCTTCAATTCGCAAGAGGCTGAGCATGTCTCACTGGAGAAAGCATCTGAGCAAACGAAACAGCCCCCCCCCACGCAAAACATTAAGAACATCTGCTTTTCATGACCCCTAGACTGACCAAGTGAATCCAGGTGTATGCTATGATCCCTTATAGAGCCCCACAGTGGTGGTGTCATAATACCCATAAAACCTAGCAGTCAAACAGGGAAATGCTTCCAATCATTTTTCCACCATTAATTTTTCCTTTAGGGAATTTTAGAAACATGTAAATCTCTCTCAGACAAGGTAACTTTTGTCAATATTTTCGCTCTATTTACTTTCAGATTCTAAAATGCTAATTAGCGTCAAAGTAGACATCAGCTCCTGCACGTCAATTTAAAGAAATGAAACCATTTTATTTATTACAAAATTTAGCTAACATTAGGTAGTTAATCCAGAGATTCTTACCTTTGCCTTGATTCAGCAGTCTCTTCCAGATCATCATGGCATTTCCTTCTTTGACTGCTAGGTTTTATGGATATTATGACTCATACTGTGGTACAGTACTCTGTGGATGTCACTTGTTAAATTCACTTCAATCAGAGTAGATGTTCCTAATGTTTTGTATACTCCGTGTAAGAGAGAGAGAGATGCTTAAGCTGAAGAGAACATCTGAAGGAGATGCAGTCTAGATCAGGGTTTCCCCAAACTCTTATGGTTTAAGTGCCTACTAATGCCAGATATTCACCCATCAGCATACTTAAGAGTATTAATGTGTGTTTAATTATATATAATAGCCTATACTCTGGAATGATATAGCACACAGTATGGCGAAGGCCATACTTGTATGCAGGCAGGGCTCACATATAATTCCTCTATAGGTTTCGTCTTTCTAGGCAGTGTTTAATGGACACTGTCTGCTTCTGCTTGCTCTTTTATGTCTAGGCTGGGTTACCGTAAAAGCACTCTGCGACAACTGCTAATGTAAAAATGGATTGGTGAATCAGTGTGATTATTGGTCAGCTCGTTTGTGTCTAGGCTGGGTTACTGTAAAAGCACTCTGCGACAACTGCTGATGTAAAAATGGATTGGTGGTTGATTATTGGTCAGCGGTTGATGAACACATTGATTTGCTGTTCCAAGGACATTAGATAGATCCACTCATAGGTAAACGGACAGAAATGCCATAGCATTTTCGGCCATTTTACTGTTTGGAAATACAGTACAATGTAGAATTATAGTGAAGACATCAAAACTATGAAATAACACATATGGAATCATGTAGTAACCAAAAAAGTGTTAAACAAATCTAAATATATTTTATATTTGAGATTCTTCAAAGTAGCCACCCTTTGCCTTGATGACAGCTTTGCACACTCTTGGCATTCTCTCAACCAGCTTCATGAGGTAGACACCTGGAATGAATTTCAATTAACAGGTGTGCCTTGTTAAAAGTGAATTTGTGGATTTCTTTCCTTAATGCGTTAGAGCCAATCAGTTGTGTTGTGAAAAGGTAGGGGTGCTATACAGAAGATAGCACTATTTGGTAAAAGACCAAGTCCATATTATGGCAAGAACAGCTCAAATAAGCAAAGAGAAATGACAGTCCATCATTACTTTAAGACATGAATGCCAGTCAATCCGGAAAATGTCAAGAACTTTGAAAGTTTCTTCAAATGCTCAAAAACCATCAAGCGCTATGATGATACTGGCTCTATGTGACGGAGAAGTCCGTCACTGGCCGCGGGCAGCATTTGGTACACTAACACACACACACACACGTTCATTACGCCTCCCTGCTCCCTTTTCAGCTACGTTAACAATGTGGGTCGACATTGTATTAGTACATACATTTCACAGTTACCAACCGTTACTAACAGGTTAGGGTGTAAAGAATACAGACAAGTGTTCATGTTTATTTAAGCAACGTTTATTATACTTATCGATGTTACGCGTTGTTTGGTTCTGTTTCTCTCTCTTTCCATCTCTGTAGCTTCCGGGATGCTGGATAAGGACCCGGGCTAAGCAATCGGGCTGACTTTGTAGTGCCTGACCGAATGGCTCATTAATGTCAATTGGCATATTGAAAGACCATGTCAGTAGTGATGTGATGTTGTAAATGTTAGATTAATATATGGTATCTTGAAAAATGTGTCTCAATGTATGTAATTCAGTATGTTTAGCTGAATGTAGGTTTTGATAAAGATAATTGCTTAATGAAGATAATTGCTTAATTAATTAGTGTTGCTATGTTCTGAGGGGGAGGGGCTTCCCCTACAAAAGGAGCCTCTCTTTCAGTTCAAAGAAGGCCATTTTGTATTGAGCTCTGGATGGGGCAGCATGGTTTAAGCTGTCCCTGTAAGGTATACTTTTGATGGCAGTACTGTTGTTTTTTTCGCAAATCACTTTGTAAATAAACACCCTTGCACAGAAGAACTGTTGCGGCTCCGCCAACTTTTTGTTTTGATGGAGGTTAGGTTTTCCAGTTTGGCCTTCTGGCCTACTCTACTGTGACA
>QNTS01000242.1:26588-54724 GCA_003317085.1 Hucho hucho
TGGGATGTTCCACAAAATTTTGCTACACTGCAGAAGTCCGACGCAACCTTGAAATGTTTGTTTGACAAGGCCTTTGCTGGGGACAGCCAATCTTCATGTGGGGGAATTTACACAGTAGACAACCACATACTCTACCTTGGGTCAGAAGCAGATAGCAGGAAGTTAGTGGTGCCATCTACATGTAGACCACTTGTTCTCAACCTTGCACATACAGTTCCATGGGCAGGCCATCTAGGGCAACATAAGACCTATCTTAGGCTAGGCTCCCGTTTCTTCTGGCCCTCCATGTATAGTGATGTACAAACATACTGCAAAACATGCCCCACATGCCAGAAAACCAGTGCTGTCCGTAGGTCTGACCGGGCTCCTCTATGTTCAATGCCAGTTATCTCTACCCCATTCAAGAGAATTGCAATGGACATTGTTGGACCCTTGGAGAAGAGTAGCGCAGGTTACAAGTATATATTGGTGATCTGTGACTATGCCACCCGGTTCCCAGAAGCATTCCCACTCCGTTCCATAACCACTCCAAAAATAATCAGTGCTCTTGTTCAGCTCTTCTCTCGTGTAGGAATCCCAGATGAAATCCTGACGGACCAAGGGACAAACTTCACTTCGCGACTGATGGTTCAACTCCACCAACAGCTGGGCATGAAAGGCTTGAGGACCACTCCCTACCATCCCCAAACAGATGGGCTCGTAGAGAGATTCAATCAAACGCTCAAGAACATGCTGAGGAAGTTTGTGGCCGACACTGGTAAAGACTGGGATAAGTGGTTACCCTTTCTGCTTTTTGCTTACAGGGAGGTGCCTCAGGCATCGACAGGTTTCTCGCCATTCAAACTCCTCTATGGGTGGCCAGTGCAGGGACCATTGGACCTGTTAAAGAAGTGCTGGGAAGGTTCCCCAGTAGCTATCTCAGGACAGGGGATTGTCCAGTACATCCTCCAGATGCGAGACAGGCTGGAGTGGTACCAAGAGGAAGCTAGGGCAAACCTTCAGCAAGCCCAGAAGGCTCAGAAGAGAGGGTATGACCAGCACGCTCGCCACAGAGATTTGGAGCCAGGACAGAAAGTCCTGCTCCTCCTTCCCTCGTCTACCAGCAAGCTCCTTTCGCAGTGGCAAGGGCCATACCTAATCGGGAGGAAGATGGGCCCGGTAACCTACGAGGTGCTGCACCCGGACAAGGGTAAGAAGAAGCAAACCTACCATGTGAACCTCCTCAAGGCCTGGGAGGAGAAGGAGGAACTCTCCAAGGGAAAGTCCTTTCTGGTCCGCAGAGTAGAAGAAGAGGACGAGACGGAGGGGGTCACAGAGGCATGGAAAGAACGAGCTGAGGTCATACTGGCTCACCTGGAAGAATACCAGCAAGATGAGCTGAAGCAGCTGTTTGGCAAGTATCCGGCCCTCTTCAGTCAGATGCCAGGAAGAACCAAAGTCCTGGAACACGTCATCCGTTTGAAGCCTGGCCAGAACCCTGTCCGCCAGCATCCTTACCGTGTGCCTGAGAGGCTGGTGGTAGCCCTCAAGAATGAGGTCCACTCCATGATAGAGATGGATATTGTCGAGCCATTGTCAAGTGAATGGAGCAGCCCCATTGTCATTGTTCCAAAGAAGGTTGGTTCTTTGTGCGTCTGCATGGACTTCCGGAAGGTGAATGCCATTTCCCAGTTTGATGCCTACCCCATGCCCCGCATTGACAACTTACTGGAGAGAATTGGTAGAGCTCATTACATCACCACATTGGATCTCTGCAAAGGGTACTGGCAGGTGCCCCTGGACGAACAATCCAAGGCATACACTGCGTTCCGGACGCCGATGGGCCTGTTCCAGTTCAAGGTTATGCCGTTTGGCCTTCATGGGGCCCCTGCGACTTTCCAGAGGCTGATGGACAAGGTCCTCCAGGACTGTGATGATTGCTGTGCTGCTTACGTGGACGGTGTGGTGATCTACAGCCATTCCTGGGAGGAGCACAAACAGCATCTTGGCAGAGTCCTGGGGAGGATCCATGATGCAGGCCTCACACTTAACCTTATGAAGTGTGAGTGGGCGAAACAGGAGACAAAGTACCTGGGTTACCAGCTGTGTAAGGGTGAAGTTTGGCCTCAGGTGGACAAAGTGGAGTCCATAAGGAACAGCCCTCAACCCAAAACCAAGACACAGGTGAAGTCCTTCCTAGGTCTGGCAGGGTGGTACCGGAGATTCATTCCGCAGTTTTCAACCATGGCTGTCCCTCTGACCAACCTCACTTCAAAGGTGGCCAGCAACCCTGTGAAGTGGACTGAGGAGTGTGAGGAAGCTTTCATGATGCTGAAAAAATGCATGTGCTCATTCCCTGTTCTCAAGACCCCTGATTTTCAGAAGAGGTTTCTCGTACAGGTGGATGCTTCGGCTGTGGGAATTGCAGCTGTACTGGCCCAAGGGGAGCCAGGAGAAGAGCTTCCCGTGCTGTACCTGAGTCGGAAGCTGTTGCCCAGGGAAACCAGGTATTCGACAATCGAGAAGGAGTGCCTAGCTATAAAGTGGGCATTAGATAGCCTCCGGTACTACCTTCTTGGAAGGGAATTTGATCTGCACACGGACCACAGAGCCCTGACCTGGATCCAGACCATGAAGGACCGGAATTCGCGTGTGACCAGGTGGTATCTGGAGCTCCAGCCCTTCAGGTTCTGTGTCCGTCACAAGGCAGGAAAAGAAAACGTCACGGCGGATTACCTATCCCGGCTCCCGAACCTGGTCGCTTCAGGAGAGGAGGAAGGTAATGTGACGGAGAAGTCCGTCACTGGCCGCGGGCAGCATTTGGTACACTAACACACACACACACACACACACACACACACGTTCATGACGCCTCCCTGCTCCCTTTTCAGCTACGTTAACAATGTGGGTCGACACACAAGTTAGCGTCTATATTAGTACATACATTTCACAGTTACTAACCTTTACTAACAGGTTAGGGTATAAAGAATACAGACAAGTGTTCATGTTTATTTAAGCAACGTTTATTATACTTATCAATGTTACGCGTTGTTTGGTTCTGTTTCTCTCTCTTTCCATCTCTGTAGCTTCCGGGATGCTGGATAAGGACCCGGGCTAAGCAATCGGGCTGACTTTGTAGTGCCTGACCCGAATGGCTCATTAATGTCAATTGGCATATTGAAAGACCATGTCAGTAGTGATGTGATTTTGTAAATGTTAGATTAATATATGGTATCTTTAAAAACGTGTCTCAATGTATGTAATTCAGTATGTTTAGCTGAATGTAGGCTTTGATAAAGATAATTGCTTAATGAAGATAATTGCTTAATTAATTAGTGTTGCTATGTTCTGAGGGGGAGGGGCTTCCCCTACAAAAGGAGCCTCTCTTTCAGTTCAAAGAAGGCCATTTTGTATTGAGCTCTGGATGGGGCAGCATGGTTTAAGCTGTCCCTGTAAGGTATACTTTTGATGGCAGTACTGTTGTTTTTTNGTCTCAATGTATGTAATTCAGTATGTTTAGCTGAATGTAGGCTTTGATAAAGATAATTGCTTAATGAAGATAATTGCTTAATTAATTAGTGTTGCTATGTTCTGAGGGGGAGGGGCTTCCCCTACAAAAGGAGCCTCTCTTTCAGTTCAAAGGAGGCCATTTTGTATTGAGCTCTGGATGGGGCAGCATGGTTTAAGCTGTCCCTGTAAGGTATACTTTTGATGGCAGTACTGTTGTTTTTTTCGCAAATCACTTTGTAAATAAACACCCTTGCACAGAAGAACTGTTGCGGCTCCGCCAACTTTTTGTTTTGATGGAGGTTAGGTTTTCCAGTTTGGCCTTCTGGCCTACTCTACTGTGACACTCTAATGAGGACCACAACAGGAAAGGAAGACCCAGAGTTACCTCTGCTGCAGAGGATGAGTTCATTAGAGTTAACTGCACCTTAGACTGCAGCCCAAAGAAATGCTTCACATAGTTCAAGTAACAGACATCTCAACATGAACTGTTCAGAGGAGACTGTGTGAATCAGGCCTTCATGGTCAAAGTGCTGCAAAGAAACCACTACTAAAGGACACCAACAGGAAGAAGAGACTTGCTTGGGCCATGAAACATGAGCAATGGACATTAGACCAGTGGAAATCTGTCCTTTGGTCTGATGAGTCCAAATTTGAGGTTTTTGGTTCCAACCGCCATGTCTATGTGAGATGCAGAATAGGTGAACGGATGATCTCTGCATGTGTGGTTCCCACCGTGAAGCATGGAGGAGGTGTGATGGTGTGGGGGTGCTTTGCTGGTGACAATGTCAATGATTTATTTAGAATTCAAGGCACACGTAACCAGCATGGCTACCACAGAATTCTGCAGCGATACGCCATCCCATCTGGCTTGCGCTTAGTGGGACCATAATTTGTTTTTCAACAGGACAATGACCCAAAACCCACCTCCAGGCTGTGTAAGGGCTATTTGACCAAGGAGAGTGATGGAGTGCTGCATCAGATGACCTGGCCTCCACAATCACCTGACCTCAACACAATTGAGATGGTTTGTGATGAGTTGGACCTCAGAGTGAAGGAAAAGCAGCCAACAAGTGCTCAGAATATGTGGGAACTCCTTCAAGACTGTTGGAAAAGCATTCCAGGTAAAGCTCGTTGAGAGAATGCCAAGAGTGTGCAAAGCTGTCATCAAGGCAAAGGGTGGCTACTTTGAAGAATCTAAAATATATTTAGATTTGTTTTACACTTTTTGGGTTACTACATGATTCCATATGTGTAATTTCATACAATGTAGAAAATGGTACAAACAAAGAAAAACCCTTGAATGAGCAGGTGTGTCGAAATGTTTGCCTGGTACTGTACATCACAATTAGTGATTTGAGAAGGATATTGTAGCGTGAGAGATGAATTGCCACTTTAATAACACTTGAAGCAATGTTCCATCTGTCTTTTTCACTTTAATGCTTTCGTAGGATGTTCTTAGATGACAAGTGCAACGCGACATAACCAGCTTTCAACAACAAACATGTAGCAAACTCACCCCAGTTATGGCTCAGAGGCGAAGGCCATACTTGTGTGTAGGCAGACATGTAGTTCCTCTATAGGTTTCGTCTTTCTAGGGAGTGTTTCATGGACACGGTCTCTGCTCCTGCTTTCTCTTTTGTGTCTAGGCTGGGTTACTGTAAAAGCACTCTGTGACAACTGTTGATGTAAAAATTGCTTTTACAAATATGTGATTGATTTGTTGATAGAACTATTCCACTTAATGCAGCCAGTAAGTCAACCAAAGGGTAGTCTTCCTCAGTAAATCCGAATCCTTTCTGAACTGTTTTTTTTTTCTTCAGTTTCTGCATATGCGCCTCCACTTTTGTACTGCTATGAATATTTTACCGATATCACAGTGCACAGATAGATCATTAGCCATGATGATACAGAGGTGTGTTGTCATTCCTGAAAGCACTGTCGGTCCACAACAAGCAGCAAATGCGCTTTTGAAAGATAAATCACAATTGAGTATTGTAAAGGTGATGTTATGCACATTATTTGCAAATGGTAGTGATGGTGTTTGAGGGTCAAGATTGGTAGCTAGGGTCAGAACCTGTTCCAGATTGGTAGCTTTATTTTCTCCCATTATACAGTACCTTGGATTGTGATAATGTACTGTATCCCTCATAAAGAGACTGGATTAGGTCATCGAAGTGAGCTCCAGTGTCGACTTTCACTATTCAGCTGCATAAACCCTGCTCAGCAATTAACATACAGTAATGCTACAATGGATTCCTTCACTATAGATTGCCAGTAGGCCATTGTGCGTGCGTACGCTCGCTTGTTTTGCCTCCATCTCATTCCCAAAACTAGGTTAGACCTCAGCACTGCTGCCTCTCTGGTAGGGGGTAGAATGCTAGCTCATCCATCTCCCTGAGCCCTGAATTCATAAAAGTCAGCCTCGATAGTATAATTCATGTGCCCCAGAAGCGGGCTCCTCAGCCACGAGAAACAAACCTGTATCCTGTCATTTGGGGACTCATTTCAATATGGATCATGTAATGCTTCTTTCATATCTCAAAAGCTGTGTTGGCAGTAGGAAAGCGTGGCTAAAGTTAGGAGGACAGTGCCGTTTCAATTAAGTGTGACATATTCGAAACCCCTGGCACAGGAGCATATCAATCAATGTACACTGCACTGTACATTCACTGTACCTTATCTTTATCTTCCATATAGCCTAGCTCAGGGACGGGCAACTACAGTCCTCGGGGTCCTGATTGGTGTCAAACTTTTCCCCCAGCCCTATAGCCAACACACCTGATTAAACTTATTGCATTCTAAAACTGAAGACCATGATTCGTTGATTACTGGAGTCAGGTGTGACAACAGTGGATGGGGGAAAAGTGTGTCACCAATCAGGTCACCGTGGACTAGAGTTGTCTGTGTCTGGTCTAGCTTGTCACTCTTTCATGGTGGATGATGAATTTGGATGCCCTGAACGAAATCTTTGAATTGTTAACTTCCCTTCCCTGCCTCTTGACTCTGCTGAATTAAACAAGCCACATGTTTCACCTCCATGCCTAGCACAATGCGATCATGGCAGATAATTGCAGGCAAAAAGCGGGCAAACTGCTTACTGTCTTATCATGTAATTAAGAAGGCTCCTCAAACAGCAATTAAAAACAGTCTGTTGAGAAAGGGAGATGAAACAACAAAAAGAGGCTGCTGTGGTTAATTTCTCCCAAACTAATTTGAAGGGCTTGTTTTGCGACACAAATCAATCATTGTCTCAAAGCCCTCTTATGTAACGTCGTATGTTCCAATAAGCGTTTACAAAGGACTTTAGAATGATACAAAACTGTTGACGCTGCCCGATTGTAGGCTACTGTAATTGACAATCTGAATATGGTGGAGAAAAAAAATGTCATCATGGAGAAAGTGAAGGAGGAAATTATATAAATTAATGTTGGGATTGACAAACAATGTGTCAAGTGTGGCTTTCCGCCATACACAGGCACATCTCAAATAGTGTGGTGGGAAATTGTACGTTCCATCTGCGTAGAGATGGCATGAAGAAAGGCAGGATCAAGGTCCCTGTTATGACTATTTAAAGGGCATTCATTGCTTTGAATGGTCTTGGGAATGAGAAACAATGGGTCTGGAGAATGAATCTAAAAGGATCAGAGGTGGCTCCCTGTTAATGTATTATATTGCCACACTGTATTCTCACTTCTATTGCCAATGACTGTTACTTCAAGATACACTATATATACACAAACGTATGTGGACTCCCCTTCAAATTAGTGGATTCGGCTATTTCAGCCACACCCGTTGCTGACAGCTGTATAAAATCGAGCACACCGCCATGCAATCTCCATAGACAAACATTGTCAGTAGAATGGCTTTACTGAAGTGCTCAGTGACTTTCAATGTGGCACCGTCGTAGGATGCCACCTTTCCAACAAGTCAGATCGTCAAATTTCTGCCCTGCTAGAGCTGCTAACTGCCTCTGGAAGCAATGTCAGCACAAGAACTGTTTGTCAGGAGCTTCATGAAATGGGTTTCCATGGCTGAGCAGTAGTGGAAACGCATTCTCTGGAGTGATGAATCACGCTTCACTATCTTTCAGTCCGACGGATGAATCTGGGTTTGGTGGATGCTAGGATAACGCTACCTGCCCGAATGCATAGTTCCAACTGTAAAGTTTGGTGGAGGAGGAATAATGATCTGGGGCTGTTTTTCATGGTTCCCTTAGTTCCAGGGGCTGTTTTTCAGTGAAGAAAAGGCCAGAGTCCTGGAGTCGCCTCTTCACTGTTGATGTTGAGACTGGTGTTTTGCGTGTACTTTTTAATTAAGCTGCCAGTTGAGGACTTGTGAGCCGTCTGTTTCTCAAACTAGACACTCTCTAATGTACTTGTCCTCTTGCTCAGTTGTGCACCGGGGCCTCCCACTCCTCTTTATATTCTGGTTAGAGCCAGTTTGCGCTGTTCTGTGAAGAGAGTAGTACACAGCGTTGTACGAGATCTTCAGTTTCTTGCCAATTTCTCGCATGGAATAGCCTTCATTTCTCAGAACAAGAATAGACTGACGAGTTTCAGAAAAAAATTCTTTGTTTCTGGCCATTTTGAGCCTGTAATCGAACCCACAAATGCTGATGCTCCAGATACTCAACTAGTCTAACGAAAGCCAGTTTTATTGCTTCTTTAATCAGAACAACAGTTTTTAGCTGTGCTAACATAATTGCAAAAGCGTTTTCTAATTATCAATTAGCCTTTTAAAATGATAAACTTGGATTAGCTAACACAACGTGCAATTGGAACAGGAGTGATGGTTGCTGATAATGGGCCTCTGTACCCCTATGTAGATATTCTGTTAAATATTTGCGGTTTCCAGCTACAATAGTCATTTACAACATGAACAATGTCTACACTGTATTTCTGATCAATTTGATGTTATTTTAATGGACAAAAATTGTGATTTTCTTTAAAAAACAAGGACATTTCTAAGTGACACCAAACTTTTGAACGGTAGTGTATGTTTTTTGAAATGTTCACAAATAATTCAAACTGAAAAGCTGAAATGTCTTCAGTCAATAAGTATTCAAACCCTTTCTATGGCAAGCCTAAATAAGTTCAGGAGTAAAAACAATTCACATAATAAATTGCATAGACTCACTCTGTGTGCAATAATAGTGTTCAACATAACATTTTTAATGACTACCTCATCTCTCTACCCCACACATACAATTATCAGTAGGGTCCCTCAGTTGAGCACCCAGTCACTGCAAAGATACAGGTGTCCTTCCTAACTCAGTTGCCAGAGAGGAAGGAAATCGGTCAGGGATTTCACTATGAGGCCAATGGTGACTTTAAAACAGCTACATAGAAAACTGTAGATGGATCAACATTGTAGTAACTCCACAATACTAACCTAAATGACATATTGAAAAGAAGGAAGCTTGTACAGTATACACATATTCCAATACATGCATTCGGTTTGCAATAAGGCACTAAAGTAAAACAAAAAGAAAATTGGCAAAGAAATGAACTGTATGTCCTGAATACAAAGTGTTATGTTTGAGGAAAATCCAACACAACACTTCACAGAGTACCACTCTTCATATTTTCAAGCATGGTGGTGGCTGCATCATGTTATGGGTATGCATGTCATCGGCAAGGACTACAGAGTAGTTTTGGGGATAAAAAGAAAGGGAATAGAGGAAAACCTGGTTCAGTCTGCTTTCCAACAGACACTGGGAGACAAAGTCACATTTCAGCAGGACTATAACCTAAAACACAAGCCCAAATATAAACTGGAGTTGCTTACCAAGACGACATTGAATGTTCCCGAATGTTCTAGTTACAGTTTTGACTTAAATGGGCTTGTAAGTCTACGGCAAGACTTGAAAATGTCTGTCTAGCAATGATCAACAACCATCTTGACAGACCTTGAAGAATTTTTTAAAGAATAATGTGCAAATATTTTACAATCTAGGTGTGCAAAGCTCTTAGAGACTTACCCAGAAAGACTCACAGCTAAAATCACTGCCAAAAGTGAGTCTAACATGTATTTACTCGGGGGTGTGAATACTTATGTAGAATAGATATTTCTGTAAATTCAAAAAATACGTTTGTACTTTGTTATTATTGGATATTGTGTGTAGATGGGTGAGAAATTCAGGCTGTAACACAACAAAATGTGGAATAAGTCAAGGGGTGTGAATACTTTCTTAAGGCACCGTAACAACAGTTTTTGTGACAAAACCATCAGTAGAGTTGAAAATGCGATGGAAACCTTGTTTTCTTCATTTGTTACATGGTAATTTAATGCCAAAAGTTATTTTTATGTGCACTACGTCATCACGCACAGGCTTTTATCCACAAAAAGTCAGTTTGATGGAAACACATCACTGGTGGCAAAATGCGTATATTGCTTTATGCAGGTTTTAGAATATTCGCATGAAAGTCTCGCGAATTGGATGGAAACCTAGCTTATAACGCCCTTTATTTGCGGTATAATTTGTAACTATTGGCATTATTAGGCCACGGCATGCGAAAGATGAATTATTGTGCAATATTTCGTTCATCAATAGATTATTGTGTTTCTAAACTCAGCAAAAAAAGAAACGTCCCTTTTTCAGGACCCTGTCTTTCAAAGATAATTCGTAAAAATCCAAATAACTTCACAGATCTTCATTGTAAAGGGTTTAACACTGTTTCCCATGCTTGTTTAATGAACCACGAACAATTAATGAACATGCACCTGTGTAACGGTCATTAAGACACTAACAGCTTACAGACAGTAGGAAATTAAGGTCACAGTTACAGTTGAAGTCGGAAGTTTACATACACCTTTGCCAAATACATTTAAACTCAGTTTTTCACAATTACTGACATTTAATCCACAATTACTGACATTTTGGCCCTTTCCTCCTGACAGAGCTGGTGTAACTGAGTCAGGTTTGTAGGCCTCCTTGCTCGCACACGCTTTTTCAGTTCTGCCCACACATTTTCTACGGGATTGAGGTCAGGGCTTTGTGATGGCCACTCCAATATCTTGACTTTGTTGTCCTTAAGCCATTTTGCCACAACTTTGGAAGTATGCGAGGGGTCATTGTCCATTTGGAAGACCCATTTGCGACTAAGCTTAAACTTCCTGACTGATGTCTTGAGATGTTGCTTCAATATATCCACATAATTTTCCTCCCTCATGATGCCATCTATTTTGTGAAGTGCACTAGTCCCTCCTGCAGCAAAGCACCCCCACAACATGATGCTGCCACCCCCATGCTTCACGGTTTGGATGGTGCTCTTCAGCTTGCAAGCCTCTCCCTTTTTCCTCCAAACATAACGATGGTCATTATGGCCAAACAGTTCTATTTTTTTTTTCTTCATCAGACCAGAGGACATTTCTCCGAAATGTACGATCTTTGTCCCCATGTGCATTTACAAACCGTAGTCTGGCTTTTTTATGGCGGTTTTGGAGCAGTGGCTTCTTCCTTGCTGAGCGGCCTTTCAAGATGTCGATATATAGGACTCGTTTTACTGTGGATATAGATACTTTTGTACCTGTTTCCTCCAGCATCTTCACAAGGTCCTTTGCTGTTGTTCTGGGATTGATTTGCACTTTTCGCACCAAAGTACATTCATCTCTAGGAGACAGAACGCGTCTCCTTCCTGAGCGGTATGACGGCTGCGTGGTCCCATGGTGTTTATACTTGCATACTATTGTTTGTACAGATGAACGTGGTACCGTTTGGAAATTGCTCCCAAGGATGAACCAGACCAGAGGTCTACAATTTATCTTGAGGTCTTGGCTGATTTTCGTTTGATTTTCATATGATGTCAAGCAAAGAGGCACTCAGTTTGAAGGTAGGCCCTTTAAATGCATCCACAGGTACACCTCTAATTGACTCAAATGATGCGTGATTTCCTGCAAGACAGGAATGTCAGTGTTCTGCCATGGCCAGCGAAGAGCCCAGATCTCAATCCCATTGAGCTCGTCTGACACCTGTTGGATCGGAGGGTGAGGGCTTGGGCCATTCCCCCCAGAAATGTCTGGGAACTTGCAGGTGCCTTGGTGGAATAGTTGTGTAACATCTCACAGCAAGAACTGGCAAATATGGTGTGGTATAAGAGGAGGAGATTCACTGTAGTTGTTAATGTAGCTGGTGGCCACACCAGATACTGACTGTTACTTTTCATTTTGACCCCCCTTTGTTCAGGGACACATTATTCCATTTCTGTTAGTCACATGTCTGTGGAACTTGTTCAGTTTATGTTTGTTTTTGAATCTTGTTATGTTCATACAAATATTTACACATTGTTAAGTTTGCTGAAAATAAGCACAGTTGACAGTGAGAGGACATTTCTTTTTTTGCTAAGTTTATGTCCTGCCTTGGTATAGCCTCTCATATGAAATAGACAATGATATCATGCTCCTATCGCACAGCATTACTGTAGCCTACCCATACATAAGGGATAAACGCCGACATTCTGTACATTACCTTGGAAATAATGGACAACGTAGATGAGTTAGTTTTCCCAAGGTAATGTTTATCCCACTTGAAGCACACATTTACCGGTAGAAATACCTTTTTTTATCGAAATCTTCATTTTTATAAGCAAATACATACTTTCTCATCTTTTGCTTGCTCAATATTTACGGACGCGACTCATTCATTTGCTCTTTATGTTCCATTGCCCTGCTCAGTAGCAATGTTCTTATCCCTTGCTTGCTGCTTATGTAGCAAGCCAACTAGCTATAACTACACAGTCACAACCTCTGCAGCCAAAATAACAAAAATTGTTTAAGCTGCTTATTCTGCTTATACTACAGTTACCAAAGAAAACAGTACTAAGCACACATTTACCAGTAGAAAATAAAACAAATTGTATTTTCATTTATATAAGCAAATTCATACTTTCTCATCTTTTGGTTCCTAGACCCAGTTGTTCGATTAGTTCGATATTTATGGACGCGATCCAGTCATTTATTCTTTATGTTCCGTTACCATGCTCGCTGGCATCGTTCTTGTCCCTTGCTTGCTAGCTAGCCAGCTACAGTAGCTACGGCTAACACAGTCAAGACCTCTGCAGCCAGAATAACAGCAAAGTAGCTGTATTCCATTGACATTCATTTGGATACATTCATAACAATGAGCTGATAATGCCAGATTTTGCCTGGCATAGATAGAAAAGGTTGCGTTCTAGTCAGGACACTCGTCAACACTGACTGTTAATTACGAGAAGATTGCATTGATTATCAAACACTAGGTTAGAGGCTAGCTAAATAGTTTGTTGCTAGCAAACCTGCCAATATGACAAATGAATTCAAAAATATTATTTGCAGCTGGTCAAACTAGAAACATGTGGGATTATTTGACAGCTTTAGCAGCGGAGGGGACTGGAGAAATTCATGTTCATCACTCACCACGTTAGGTCATCAGATGCTCCAAAAAAAGATGTCTCTGCAAAAACAAATCAATGCTAGCTAGCTAGCTAGCTAAATTCCTTCCTCGTTGGACCTGCGTTTACAATGTATCCCATTTCAATTTGTGGTTTAGCTTTCTGTAACTTTGTAGCAAGTACGGTCTGCATGTGTAGGCGCATATTGCTTCATGATTGCAAGGTGTCCCGATATCTTTTCCAACTGTCCTGTTATCTGGTTTTAATGTCCATTCTAGAATGCCTTTCTAGCCAATCAGAAACAAGTATTCAACAATGTTGTGGTATAATGTTAGTTATAAATTGGGTGGTTCGAGCCCTGAATGCTGATTGGCTGATAGCCGTGGTATACCACGGGTACAGTATGACAAAAAATTATTTTTACTGCTCTAATTATGTTGGTAACCAGTTTATTATAGGCACCTCAGGGGTTTGTGGTATGGCCAATATACCACACCCCCTCGTGCCTTAGTGTTTAAATATTTTACAGAAGCTATCTGTCTATTTACTGTGTTGACAGAATGTTTTAATCTTTAGCAGTAATTTATTCTGTATTTGTTAAATTATTGTTCCCCTAACCTAAATATGATGGACTGCCCGCACTTCTGAAACATTGTCTAGGGCAGGCAAAAAAATTTACAATAGCATACATAGGCCTTCAATGTAAACTGGTCTGTTCTCGTTTTAATTTTGATTGTAGGCCTATATTATAAACAGCACCGCGTATGGGATTGCAAAATACATATAGCCTATCTATTTACTAGACTACTATGTCCAATTAAATGAGAGATGCTTTAATTTGTTGTATGGCTACTTTGGGAATATCAACCCATCAAGGCCAGAAAAGGTGAGGAATTTGTTTGGCAATGGTTAGGGAAATAAATTAAATGGCAAAAGATGTATATGTAATTATTTTAGATTGTAATAATAACACACAGATTTTCGCTATTCTCAATAACTGAAAAAGGCTGCATTCTTGTTCATGTTTTCCTGTTTGAAGTTCCATTTTCAATTTGAAGACAATAGTTGATGTGTTTTATGTGTTTGTTTATGTAGTTTTTTTTATACAAATGTTAAGCCCAGTTGCTTACTGTAAGAAAGAAAGCATATTTTTAATTTAGGCAGTTTCTGTGTGTATGTTTGTTTGTGTGTGTGTTAAATCATATTAACTGGCATATCTACAACTGTGCCTACAGTGACAAAAATGTAAACTGCACACACACATCCCAATTTCATCCGCCAATATATTGTGGCATTAAAAAGGGAGGCACAGCTTCTCCCAGCAACGTTTGCAACTTTTGCATTTTGATGCACAAAACTTGTGGCCAAACTTTATTTAAAAGTAAATGTTATTTATAAATGCTTGCTGTAAAATCTGATAAATGGGCTGACTGAGAACGCCCAGTTTATTGACACCAAGTTTGAATCTGCTCTTTTCCCTGGCACAGTGATGCAGCCCGCCAGGATGCTCTCCATTGTGCATCTGTAAAAGTTTGTGAGGGTTTTAGGTGACACACCACATTTCTTCAGCCTCCTGAGGTTGAAGAGGTACTGTTGCACCTTCTTCACCACACTGTCTGTGTGGGTGGACCATTTCAGTTTGTCCGTGATGTGTACTGCCGAGGAACTTAAAACTTTCCACCTTCTCCACTGCTGTCCCGTCGATGTGGATAGGGAGGTGCTCCCTCTGCTGTTTCCTGAAGTCCACGATCATCTCCTTTGTTTTGTTGACGTTGAGTGAGATGTTGTTTTCCTGGCACCACACTCCGAGTGCCCTCACCTCCTCACCATAGGCTGTCTCGTCATTGTTGGTAATCAAGCCTACTACTGTTGTGTCGTCTGCAAACTTGACGATTGAGTTGGAGGTGTGCATGGCCACGCAGTCATGTGTGAACAGGGAGCACGCACCCTTGAAGGGCCCCAGTGTTGAGGATCAGCGAAGTGGAGATGTTGTTTCCTACCTTCACCACCTGGGGGCGGCCCATCAGGAAGTCCAGGACCCAATTGCACAGGGCGGGGTTGAGACCCAGGGCCTCAAGCTTAGTGATGAGCTTGGAGGGTACTATGGTGTTGAATGCTGAGCTGGCCGTGACCGGAAGACCCATGAGGCGGCGCACAATTGGCCCAGTGTCGTCCGGGGTAGGGGAGGGTTTGGCCGTCCTGGATTTCCTTGTCCCATCGCGCTCTAGCGACCCCTTGTGGCAGACCGGGTGCCTGCAAGCTGACTTCGGTCGCAAGCTGGATGGTGTTTCCTCCAACACATTGGTGTGGCTGGCTTCCTGGTTAAGCGAGCAGTGTGTCAAGAAGCAGTGCGGCTTGGCAGGGTCGTGTTTCGGAGGACGCATGACCCTCGATGGGACAAGACAGTAACTACCAATTGGGGGAAAATAATAATAATAGTAATAATAATAATAACAAATAAAACCTTTCTCAGAGACAATGAGACAATGAGTGTCAATGTTGTGAGAGTGCCATTTTCAAAACTTGGAACTTCCTAACACTCACTTATTTTTACTAGTACAGATGTACTCTGGAGGGCAGGTACAGAGAGGTTCATCTAAAGGTTATAGGAGGCTGGAATGGAACTGAAGCACTGTCTTGTTCCATTTTACATAAGGGGATAGAGGATATATTGAGATAGAGGATGCATGCGTGGGATAACTCAAGCATAACAGCAGCCAGTGAAGTGGATGCTAGGAGCTGGCACACACATCTTCCTTATTACTCTGGGAGAACCCACTGAAAGTGGTTGAATGAAAAGGTCATTGAAAATAGTCAATCGCAATTGGGTACAGTGAGGCAGTAAAACATTGTTATACCCTAAGAATCAAAAATGGCATTTTCTAAATTGATCACACAATGTATTGTGAAATGTCCTTTCACATTCGGCACTCAAGCACCGGAATACTTTCCTATTTGCATAAACATTACCTAATATGATATCATCTCCTCACGTCCTATTATGTGCTGTCGCATCAACAAGATGATTTAGTAGCACATTATTATAGTACTGTAGCTGTCATTATTCTACATGCAAAGCACATTTTCACTTCTACTGTTTACATAATTTTCACTCCTGTTCTCTTTTCTTCCACTTCAACTTACTGTACTTTCCAAAAACCATGAAAAAAAGCTTGATCACCAGATGCCAGAAAAGTCTCCTCAAGAGCATAACCTCTACAGGTTCCATCATTTCCTACGTGCTACTTACTTATCTCCCTCTCCGCCTTGCACCATATCATGTAAATTAAAGCCTTTCTTCGGCTATGATATATCCGTGTGTTGTTGAAGAGGCTGCCATGGAAAAGGTCAGTCACGACAAGTCCTGGCAAGGAGTTCTCGTCAGAGACGACTGGTAGTATAAATAGAAAACCAGCAGCAGCCCAGTCTATTACTTATTAATCCCTCTTCCAAATCCCAGCGGCGATATTGCCTCTGATCCGCCTGACAGGCAGTTGAGATTATGGTGTAAACTCAGAGTAAGTAGCAATTAAAAGGCAATATCAGCTTGAAAAACACAACGCACAAAACACATTCTACACCTTATCCTACTTCCTGCTCCTCCAATAACACTGTAATATATTTTTTAATTAAAGGTTTGGTGTCTATGAGAGGGAGTTGTTAATGCCTTTAAATTTGTTTGAGATTATACTATGTATGTCGGATGAGCTAATGATAGCTTCCTTCATTTTCGAACAGGATCCAACAAATTGTGTTTTAGTCACTGCTATGCAACCCCTTTGTTGAAGTGAACCTTCAGACAGGAAATTGTCAACTCTTCAATGAACGTCTTGAGGATGAATCATCCCGCACTCTTCATTTGTTTACGCACTAGCAAAGCCTTTACTCTAAATTTAGTTCAGAGAGGCTAGCAGATAGCTGCCTGCATGAGCACTCCAATCTGCTAGCGACCCGGGAATGTGTTGGGAATGAGGACGGATGATGTGATTAGGTGCGTCTCACAGCTCCTCATGTAATCAGGGGGCCTCAGTGCCTATCTAATTGTGGCTGAGGAGCCTTAAGTCTAGTCCCCGGTTCTGGTGACGACCAGTTAAGGAAAAGAGCCTTTCCATGATGAACTCTTCAGCTCCGCCCGGGCTTGGTTGATTTGTGCCGGCAGGCTGACATTTACATGGCTAGGAGGTACCATCACTCTCCATCAAAAACCAGCAACGCAAACTAACAGCCTTGGAGAACGCCTTGTCTTAACTCTATATCTCACTCACTCCTCAAGTATAGTTTCTCTCCCTAGACTGATTGTGGCACAGTACTGTCTCTTTTTATTTTTTGCTAATTCAGAACAGTGCCTCACTGATGGATAATTGTCCAATTCTGATACAATTGTTGTGGTCGGGCTCTGAAGTAATGAAATAGATGACAGAGGGATAGGGAAGGGCTTGCTTCATTCGTCAGATTTAAAAGTAGCAATGAGGAATAGGCAGAACACCAGAAAGCTATCCTAGATTCGTGGATCGATGGTTGGGTAGAAGCCTGTTTTAAATCTATGGACGCCGTGTGGGAGGAAATGTCCTGGAATCCCACTGCTTTGTGTCCCCAATGCATATCAGGTGTCACATTATTAACGTTCCCCCTCTCTGCCTTTGACACAGTAAAATGTCATTGGAAGCACGTATCAATCCCAATTATTGCACGGAAAGCCTCCCCGTCTTTCGACTAAAGTAACATGCTTTCTCCATGTTTCCCAGCTTTTTTAAGTGGTGATGAAGGCCCGGGCATGATATCAGGTTGTTGCTAAATGCCTCTCTGAAATTAGATGCTAATAATTTGTCAAAAACCATGGGCATTTTGCTGTGCATTTTACTGTGCAAGCATGTCCCAGCATAATTTGGCATGAAACATCAGCCATGTAAATAGACAGTAAGTGAGTTTGCCAGGGGGTGAGATTTCAATAGATTAGTGTAATTACATGAGATGCTAATGGGCTGCTAGCTAACATGCTAATACATGGTTAGTGAGGAACGAATTAGCCTTACTTTGGCTACGCAGAGAACAATTCGTGGCCATTGATTTACCATTGGGCATGTGTTATGGAGAATGTTCATGAGAAAGTCATCAGGGAGACGGACATGTTATCCCTAAAACAATCTTTGGACAAGTGAAGGCTATAAAGCCTTCATCGGTATCTTAGCTTGCTCAGCATGCGGCATGAATGGACGTTGTCGTCCCTAATCTGTTTTCCAGATGTGAGGCTTAGTGTGTGGCCGGTGGCCATGTCGGGACATCAGTCTCCATCTGGTAAGGACCTCAGAAATCAGCCAGATTCAGGTCGGTATATACATTGCCCAGGATACAACGAGGCACTCAGTTAACCATGCCTGGCTTGTTAATGCCAAGTTCCCTGGAAAGGATGACAATGGGCCACACTGACCCTCCATCATGGGGAGCGATACCCTGTCACAGATGTCAAAGGGGATTACAATGACAAAATCAAGGCCAGTGATGCCATTCCTTGTCCTCAGACGCCCTCGACAATGTGCCCAAGCGTTTTCCCCGTTTTGCATACTTGCATGTTTCTAGTTCTGTTTGCCAGTCACAGCATCTTTAGAGAGATGAGTCCACCCACACAGATGCATCTCCCTGCACGTGTGATAAAACTGGCTGCCTGACTGACAGACAGTGATGCCTGGCCATCCGGTTGAATTTGATCTTCCCCAGCCTCCATTAAGATCAATGGTTTTGGAGAGGTCGTTTATCTTCGGACGGATTTCTTTTGATTGTGGCACAGGGGTAATGAGCTGCCCACGCACGGCCTTACACGTACGCACACACGCCCGCAGACACACACACAAGAGACACAGAGCCTCTGCCCTTTGAAAGTGCACAGATTCAAAGCCATGTAGGTCAATTATTATTTCTTACAGTAGGAGACCGCCATGAAACGGCACTTCAACAAGACGTGGTTCACTGTACTCTCATTCTTAACATGCAAGGAATTGGGATATTACAATTGGGGAGTAGAATTGGTTTGACTGGGTGAATAGCTGTTTTGGTAGGGAAAGGATTTTGCAGCCCATGCAGGTAACTGTACAGTATATTTTAATCAAACCACAGGGGAGTCGTTCTGTTCCAAATTTTCATGGCAGGAAGCCACACTATTAAAGGCCCAATGAAGCCATTTTTATCTCAATATCAAATAATGTCTGGGTAACTTACTGTACTGTGATTTTTTTCGCTCCATTAAAATGGTCAAAAATAAGAAAAAAAACAGCTTCTTAGCAAAGAGCAATTTCTCAAGCAAGAATTCCACTAGGATGGTCTTGGAGTGGTCTGAGTAGGGAGGGGAAAACGGAAAACTAACTGTTATTGGCAGAGACGTTTGGAACTCTTTCTTTCTTATTGGTCTATTAACTAATTTACTACCTGGTGATGTCACCAGGTAGGCCAAAACTCCATCCCACCAAAACAGGCTGACATTTCATGCAGTCTTTTCAAACATCTTACAATAAAATGGCAATATCATAATTTTCACAGTATTAATACAACCTCATAGTGTGGATATATAAACACAGAAAAATCCAATTTTTGACTGGGCCTTTAACAATTAACAGCAATTTCTTCACTATTCTGAAATTTCGAATACTGTTGAAAATGAAAGGCAAGGAAGTAAAAGTTCTCCACTTTTCCAAGTTGAATGACTGACGGCTGCCTGAGAGGGTGGAATGTGAACTCACTGACTCCTGAATCTTCAAATGCTCTGGAAACATGAGCAACCAAAATGCATCGCTAAGTGCAAGACAATGTTTTAATGGACCCCAATGGACGTAAACAACATACAAGATTGATGAAAGGAAAAGAAGCGTCAAAACATAGTCTGCATTGACCCTTACATTGTCATATGACTACAGTTTATTTTATGTATTTGACATAACATTACCTTAATTACTTACCAGTATTTACAGTATGTTTATTTTAACTAGGCTACATTATGAAGACACATTTTCAAAGGTATTATTTGAGTATCTGACATGCAATTGATGAACAAATTTATTACATTAAACTTTCATCTAAAAGTGGGTTCTGAGTAGTGCTGAGTGATTAGTGCTTTTTGAGGTCGGTTCGATTATAAAAGATTCAAAAATATATATAATCACGGTTTTTCGATTTCGGTAAAAGAAAACTACATTAAATGCACTATGCATTATGTGGGTTGAATTCTGTAACAACACAGAATAAAACTATTAATAAAAGTCCCATGATGGTAGTGACTGCCCATTACTGCTTATCACTTATTAACCATCATTTATTCTGTGCACATTGAGCAAAAGAATAACCGAAATGTTGATTAATTGCTCAGCACTAGTTGTGAGAGAGTACCCTGGTGGCAATTTCAAATGAAAACAAATTGTACTTAAGGCAAATGGTGCTGCTCATAGCCTTTTATATAACAAGGTTCATGTATGAAGACACTGTCAACAGAAATTATTAGTTATGTTGTTTAGACATGATGCTAATAAATTTCGTCATCAAAAAAATATAATTGTTATTTTGAATAAAACGGCTGTGAGTTTTTCTCAACAGTTAAATGGCTTTCTATTTATATCAAGGCCCTCAGTTGGCAGAGAGCGAGAGAGAGCTAGAGAACAGTTATTTGTGCCTGATGTTCTGCATTTTACTTAATGGCTTTTCAAAGTGTTTACGTAATCACTTGCGTCTGTCTGTGCAGTGGTGGTCCAAAAAGCCACTGCACAGACAAAATTCTTGGCCTGATTCTGCCGATCTGTGCAGACAGCATCTACCAAAATAGGCACCAATTCATATAGCCTGCCTTGGATGAGATGCTTGACAAACAGACTGAACAAACTGTGTCGACTGAGTCAGCCAGGGCAAT
Source organism: Hucho hucho (assembly GCA_003317085.1). Lineage (NCBI taxonomy): Eukaryota > Metazoa > Chordata > Actinopteri > Salmoniformes > Salmonidae > Hucho > Hucho hucho. Next base: position 47,334 of record QNTS01000242.1, read on the forward strand.
GCTACTGCTTCAAGGCCCCTGTGTAACCACAGATAACGTTCAAATGATCGATGAGTGCAGTTCAACAGGACAGTCTCTCTCTTCTTTATTCTCTCTCTCCTCTCTCCTCTCTCTGCAATAAACTGGGGGCGGCAGGTAGCCTCGATGATAGAGCGTTAGTCCAGTCACATCAAGGTCGCTGGTTCGAATACTGAAGCCGACAAGGCGCCCTTGAGCAAGGCACTTAACCCTAATTACAAGCAGCAGCCTATCTTGTTTGCGCAGCAGGATTCTTCCGAACAATAATCCATTAAGGTGTGGGTCCACGGAATGAGAGCGAGACAGAGACGAGACTCACTCCTGAGCACAGGGAGGTAGCGCTGATGCTAGCACAAAAGCGAATTCCCTTGCCCCTGCTCTACTGATGCTGTTTTCAGATGCTTTAATTGGCCAAAGTCTGTCAAGGTTACAAGAGCCGTGTGGCCCTGTTACAGCAGGCGACTCACACTACTGTCTGCCAGGAGTGTTGTGTGTGTGCAGAGGGGATCCCTGAATTAAGACACAATCACAGGGGCATTAAAGTCAACTGTTCTGGCGTCAGACTGAGGGTGTGTTCAGTGGTGTACCACTGTTTTTTAGGGGGGAAACAGCTAACTTCGTACAATTCTAATAAATTCAAATCACATTTTATTTGTCACATCTTCGTAAATAGCAAGTGTAGACTAACAGTGAAATGCTTACTTATGGGTACTTTTCCAACAATGAAGAGTTAAAGATAAAGATAAAAAAATTCAAATAAAATAGAAATAGTGACAAGAGGAATAACTATAAATAACTATAAAGAGTAAAGGTAACGTGGCTATATACAGGGAGTACCGGTACCGAGTCGATGTGCAGGGGTACGATGTAATTGAGGTAGCTACAGTATGTACACATACTGTAGGCAGGGGTAAAGTGACTAGGCAAAAGGATAGATAATAGACTGAGCTGTAGCAGCAGCGTATCTGGAGAAGTAGCAGCAGCGTGTGTGTCTCTGTGTGTGTCTGTGTGTCTCTGTCTCTGTGTGTGTGTGTGTGTGTGGTGTCAGTATGTATGTGTGCACATGTTATGTGTGTGTGGGCGTATGTAGTTGGGGTGTAAGTATGTGTGAGTGTATGCATAAAGTAAGTAAATGAGAGTTAATAAAAAAAAGGGTCAATGCAGGTAGTCCGGGTAGCCATTTGATTAGCTATTTACCCGCCTTGTTAAGTAGTCTTATGGCTTGGGTGTAGAAGCTGTTCACTGTACTGTTGGTTTCAGACTTGGTGTACTGGTACCGCTTGCCAAAAAAAAAATATATATAATAATAACAATAATAATAATAATAATAATAATAATAATAATAATAATAATAATATATATATACAGTTGAAGTCAGAAGTTTACATAAACTAAGTTGACTGTGCCTTTAAACAGCTTGGAAAATTCCAGAAAATTATATCCTGGCTTTAGAAGCTTCTGATAGGCTAATTGACATAATTTGAGTCAACTGGAGGTGTACCTGTGTATGTATTTCAAGGCCTATCTTCAAAGTCATTGCCTCTTTGCTTGACATCATGGGAAAATCAATAGAAATCAGCAAAGACATCAGAAAAAAATTGTAGACCTCCACCAGTCTGGTTCATCCTTGGGAGCAATTTCCAAATGCCTGAAGGTACCATGTTAATCTGTACAAAGAATAGTACGCAAGTACAAACACCATGGGACCATGCAGCCGTCATACCGCTCAGGAAGGAGACGCGTTCTGTTTCCTAGAGATGAAAGTACTTTGGGGTGAAAAGTGCAAATCAATCCCAGAACAATAGCAAACAACCTTGTGAAGATGCTGGAGGTACAAACAGGTACAAAAGTATCTATATCCACAGTAAAAAGAGTCCTATATCGACATAACCTGAAAGGCCGATCAGCAAGGAAGAAGCCACTGCTCCAAAACCGCCATAAAAAAGCCAGACTACGGTTTGCAACTGCACATGGCGACTAAGATCGTACTTTTTGGAGAAATGTCCTCAGGTCTGATGAAACAAAAATAGAACTGTTTGGCCATAATGACCATCATTATGTTTGGAGGAAAAAGGGGGAGGTTTGCAAGCCGAAGAACACCATCCCAACCGTGAAGCACGGGGGTGGCAGCATCATGTTGTGGGGGTGCTTTGTTGCAGGAGGGACTGGTGCACTTCACAAAATAGATGGCATCATGAGGGAGGAAAATTATGAGGATATTTTGAAGCAACATCTCAAGACATCAGTCAGGAAGTTAAAGCTTGGTCGCAAATGGGTCTTCCAAATGGACAATGACCCCAAGCATACTTCCAAAGTTGTTGCAAAATGGCTTAAGAACAACAAAGTCAAGGTATTGGAGTGGCCATCACAAAGCCCTGACCTCAATCCTGTAGGCAATTTGTGGGCAGAACTGAAAAAGCGTGTGTGAGCAAGGAGGCCTTCAAACCTGGCTCAGTTACACCAGGTCTGTCAGGAGGAATGGGCCAAAATTCACCCAACTTATTGTGGGAAGCTTGTGGAAGGCTACCCGAAATGTTTGACCCAAGTTAAACAATTTAAAGGCAATGCTACCAAATACTAATTGAGTGTATGTAAACTTCTGACCCACTGGGAATGTGATGAAAGAAATAAAAGCTGAAATAAATCACTCTCTCTACTATTATTCTGACATTTCACATTCTTAAAATAAAGTGGTGATCCTAAGACAGGGAATTTTAACTAGAATTTTAACTATACGCACAATACCTCATAATGACAAAGCGATAACAGGTTTTTAGAACTGTTTGCAAAAAAAACCTTAAATACATTATTTACGTAAGTATTCAGACCCTTTGCTATGAGACTCAAAATTGAGCTCAGGTGCATTCTGTTTTCATTGATAATCCTTGAGATGTTTCTACAGCTTGATTGGAGTCCACCTGTGGTAAACTGAGCAATCAGGGGAGAAGGGCCTTGGTCAGGGAGGTGACCAAAACACTGATGGTCACTCTGACGGAGCTCCAGAGTTCCTGGAGCTTTCAGAAGGACAACCATCTCTGCAGCCCTCCACCAATCAGGCCTTTATGCTAGAGTGGCCAGACAGAAACCACTCCTTAGAAAAAGGCAGATGACAGCCCACTTGGAGTTTGCCAAAAGGCACCTAAAGGACTCTCGGACCATGAGAAAAATATTCTCTGTTCTGATGAAACCAAGATTGAACTCTTTGGCCTGAATGCCAAGCGTCACGTCTGGAGGAAACCTGGAACCGTCCCTACAGTGAAGCATGGTGGTGGCAGCATCATGCTGTAGCATCAAGGACTGGGAGACTAGTCAGGATCAAGGGAAAGATGAACAGAGCAAAGTACAGATCCTTGATGAAATCCTGTTCCAGAGTGTACTTGAGTGGCCCAGCCAGAGCCTGAACTTGAACCCGATCTAACATCTCTGGAGGGACCTGAAAATAGCTACGCAGCAACTCTCCCCATCCAACCTGACAGAGCTTGAGAGGATACGCCGAGAAGAATTGGAGAAACTCCTCAAATAAGGTGTGACAAGCTTGTAGTGTCATACCCAAGAAGAATCGAGGCTGTAATCGCTGCCAAAGGTGCTTCAACAAAGTACTGAGTAAAGGGTCTGAATACTTATGTAAATGTAATATTTAAGTTCATTTTTTAAATATAAATTTACAAAAATGTCTAAACCTGTTTTTGCTTTGTCATTATGGGCTATTGTGTGTAGATTGATGAGGGGGGGGGGAAACAATTTGATACATTTTAGAATAAGGCTGTAACGTAACACAACTTAGAACAAGTCAGGGTCTGAATGCTTTCCAAATGCACTGTATATCCATTAATTTGTCAGAATTGCTCAAGCTCAGTAAATTTGGTTGGAAAGAATTGATGGACAGCAATATTCAAACCTTGTCTCTGATTTTCAAGACACATACCTGCCTTTCCAAATCATGTCCAATCAAGTGAATTTACCACAGGTGGACTCCAAACAAGTTGTAGAAACTTCTCAAGGATGATCAATGGAAACAGGATGCACCTGAGCATAAATTTGAGTCTCATAGCAAAGGTCCTGATTACTTATGTAAATAAGGTATCTGTTTTTTATATTTAATAAATTAGCTACATTTCTAAAAACGTGTTTTCACTTTGTTATTATGGGGTATTTTGTGTAGATTGCGGATTTTTTTAAATATTTAATACATTTTAGAAGTAGGCTGTAACATAACAAAATGTGGAAAAATGCACTGGTAAACAAGCCACTTTTGCCTCGGGATCCATCCCAGTTGGTATTCTGTGTCAACTCTTCGTATCTCTCTTCGGTTACACATCCTTGGAATAGCAGAACAGCATAACGGTCCGGACGGCCCTTGCTGTCTGGTGAGCAGTTTGTCAAGTTCTGTTGTCAGAACTTAGGGGCAACCGGAAGGTTGCAAGTTCAAATCCCCGAGCTGACAAGGTAAAAATCTGTCGTTCTGCCCCTGAACAAGGCAGTTAACCCACTGTTCCTAGGCCATCATTGAAAATAAGAATTTGTTCTTAACTGACTTGCCTAGTTAAATAAAGGTAAAATAAATAAAAAAGAAGAGGAATGGAAATGTCAGAGTGAACCGACGACCTGATGAACCCGCCAGGTATGTTGACTCTGCCTGTCGGAGGTGGAGTTCCAGAGCTCACAGGTGTGCCTGGCATGGATTGGGACTCCATCTCGTTCCAAGCCCTCTTCAATGCGTCATTTTCGACCTGACTCTCCGCCAATGCCGCCTGACTCTCCGCCAATGACGAGTGACTCTCCGCCAATACTGCCTGGCTCTGGACCAATGCATCAGCTGTCGCCCGTATCTCTGCCCTCAGAGAATGTTTATCTTTCTGCTGGTCTGCCTTCAATGACTCGATCTCGGTCTTCAAAGTTTGAATTTGATCCATGTTCACCTTCATCAGATGAGCAGAATGGTACCGCCCTGAGCCCCCATCGATTACAGTAGCCTTTGATAGAAACGGTAGATAAATTAAGAATTAAAAGTGACTCCAACACACAAATGCTGCGTACAGAAACACATTCGAAGAATGTAGCAAAACTAACCGCTTTCTTGGGAGACATGCATTTTTTCGGTGCGGCCCGTTGTCCAGCCCTTTGTCCACTGATCTCCACGGATGGTTGTCGGCATGGTTGTCTGTTCTGCAAAAACACATTCACGTTTTAATACACAATTATTGATTTTATTACCTACACATTGTTAGACTATGTATTTATTTTTAAGAAAATGCACTGAAACCAAAATACATTTAGTTTTGGTGATCCTCTCAGCTCAAACTTATTTTTAAGTCCTCTGGTGGTTACGGTCCTAACCCAGGAACGGGTAGCACCATAGAAAGAAGCTGGCTTGATGAAAACTATGTCCATTTCGTCTGTTCTCTTTGGTCGCAATATCATATTTTTTTTTGATAAACAGCATTTTTTTTATGGTAACTGTGTTAAGGGTGGAGTTTGGGGTGGGGTGAGGAGTACTGGAAAGGTGTGACTCCAGGTTACAATAGGCCTGTCACGACTTCCGCCGAAGTCGGCCCCTCTCCTTGTTCGGGCGGTGTTCGGCGGTCGACGTCACCGGTTTTCTAGTCATCACCGCTCCATTTTTCGTTATCCATTTGTTTTGCCTTGTTCTTATTTCACACCTGTTGCCTATTCCCCCTCATCAGTCTGCTTGTATTTATTTCTCTGTTTTCCTTCTTGTCCTTGTGAGTGCTTGTATTTATAATATATTCCGGGTTGTTTGTTTTCACCCGTGTTTATTCTCGTGGACAGTATTTTGCTTACACCTATGTACTTTGTTCGGTACCTGTGGCTTATTAAATACTTTGGTTTCCACGCATCTCAACTCTCCTGCGCCTGACTCCTTCTTTTTCGTCAGTACACAGCTTTAACAAGGCCATAAGTATACAGCAGATCGCTGATTGTCGTCACTTTGATTATGCTGTAACAACATGCTGTAGTATCATGACCAGGATCTCTATTCATTTAAGTGAGCAGATTAGGGCTTTTCAGGAGGAATGGAAAATCTACTGGCGACATTTTAAAAAATACTGTTCGATTGGGGATTTTGTAGCTGAGATGTATAGTAGCTGAAATAATAATCTGCATTTTGAAAGAGTATTTGACTTATTATTTTATTAACAAAAACATAAAGATGTTGATGAACAAATACTGTACATTATGTTGTATCCAACATTTTGCGGTTGCATGAGGTTTGGAGTTAAAAATGTAAAGCTTTAGAGTACTTAATACATTGCAAGTTGGGGGGATCTTTTTTACACCTAGCGAGCTATTAGACTATCCTTTTGTAAATAAATAGGGGTATGAAGAGTCTATTGTCCTGCTAATAGCCCATCATGGAAACGTTGTTTGCAGAGTTCACAACCTGTTACTCTTAAAAACACAGCATCTACAGTGGTACAAATATATTATTCAATGTTATACTAACAAGTGGTTGCCATGGTGAATAATCCTATAATAATTGGTATGACAAGGCTCTCAGAACTCATTAAGAGGCGGCTTCTAAATGAAAATACTTGGAGATCAATGAAATGTCCCTGTAGATCTAATTAAATTTAGAGAATTGGAGGATTCTAAATTTATTTCTAAGGGGCTTTTATACAATTATAATGCAGGGTTAATAATAAATTAATACATTTGAAGGGGTTGATGCATTTTTTCGTTAGCTGCATGTGTGACAACTCCACCAGTCCTATTTATGATATATTTTACCTTTTTGAAACATTTTATAAATTTCTTAATTTTTTTTTATCAATTAGTATATTTAAGTTTAACCACAATATTTGTTGTATCATTTGTTTTGTCTTTTCTGGTGGATTAAATTGCAATTGCTGAAATTGCAACCAACTTTCTATGGCTTGTTTAAAAAAATAACCATTTTTTGGAGATTATTTTGTTTTCAAATAACCGAAAGTGAGCGGTCGTGTCACGACTTCCACCGAAGGTGGCTCCTCTGCCTGTTCGGGCGGCGTTCGGCGGTCGTCGTCACCGGCCTACTAGCTGCTACCGATCCCTTTCCTTCATTTGTCTATTGTATTGGTTTCACCTGTGTCTTGTTTGGTGTTGTGGGCTAGGGCTATTTAAGCCGGTTAGGCCCGCCTCCTTTTGTGCGGGCTTGTTTTCTGTTAGTTGGTAGACGTTCGTTTGTGTTTCACTAGCCGTTGTTCAGTATTATGTTTCTTTAGCCGTCTTTTGTTTTAGTGCGCCTGGTTTTGTGTGTTTTGTATTTTCATTTTTCGCACTGTATTAAAAGACGGTTCTGCATCATTCCTCTGCGCTTGACTCCACACCCTACACTCCCACCTTGTGACAGGTTGTAATCTGAATAAAGGGAA
>QNTS01000242.1:55959-93018 GCA_003317085.1 Hucho hucho
TTTGATATGAAGCATCTCCTTTTCATAAACTGAGGCTGGCTAGCATGACCTGGCCGTGTGGTGCCAGGACAACAGCCTCTCCCTCAACGTAACCAAGACTAAGGAGATGATTGTGGACTACAGGAAAAGGAGGACCGAGCACGCCCCCATTCTCATCGACGGGGCTGTAGTGGAGCAGGTTTTGAGCTTCAAGTTCCTTGGTGTCCACATCAACAACAAGCTAGAATGGTCCAAACACACCAAGGCAGTCGTGAAGAGGGCACGACAAAGCCTATTCCACCTCAGGAGACTGAAAAGATTTGGCATGGGTCCTGAGATCCTCAAAAGGTTATACAGCTGCAACATCGAGAGAATCCTGACTGGTTGCATCACTGCCTGGTACGGCAATTGCTCCGCCTCTGACCGCAAGGCACTACAGAGGGTAGTGTGTACGGCCCAGTACATCACTGGGGCTAAGCTGCCTGCCATCCAGGACCTCTACACCAGGCGGTGTCAGAGGAAGGCCCTAAAAATTGTCAAAGACCCCAGCCACCCCAGTCATAGACTGTTCTCTCTACTACCGCATGGCAAGCGAGACCAGTGCCTCTACTAACCAGGCCAGCTCAGTACAGCTTGGTTTGGCTCAGTAGTGTGAAAATCCCTTATTGGGCTGATAGGCATATGCACCCTAACACGGTTGCATAGGCTTCCATATGGATAAGCACATAGGTAAGCCTTTCTATAGTGGGACAAAGACTGTTCCGCTGCACAGATCTAGGACAGTAGGAGTGGCGAGCTCTCAGTCTCAGATGAGAATCAATTGTCATCTCCGACTCAAGCTGAGAGTAATCAGGTTACCCCCAGCACGGCTCATAGAGGGGATCCTCCCAGCAGAGCACTCTACTCTGCCATCCCTCATTAGAAACTGCAGCCTGGGCAGAAAGAAGCTGGGCTAGCATATAGTGAAACAAGGTGTTCTTTTTAAAGTAGCTGAATGCCCTCTTTTCAGGGCGCCTGTTAATGGGCAGGTAAATGAAAGTGGAGACCATGGAGAAGGCAAGAGAAGGGTTCAGCATGAGGTTACTGTGGAGGAGGAAGGGGAGAGGTGGAGGAGTGTGTTACTGTAACTGTATCCAGCCCCCCTCGTCTTCCCTTCATCCTTCACTCCTTCCAAGATGATGTCTTTCTTCTGTCACTCACTCACTTTTGAGCTGTTCTTGATTTAGTCTGCCCTGCACAATGGTATGAATGGAATTGTCTCAAAAGTGCAAACTCCATGCTAAATCAAGCATACCTCAAATTCTATTTGGACATCATGTTTTTGAAGGGGACCCAGGTCTGGTAGAGTTTTGGGCTGTAGGGGTAGGGTGGGGTAAGTCGTGCCAAAGGGTTTGTTTTAGCCACCCCTTGTTTGTAGGAAACCATACACAAAATAAATGTGACCAAATATTTAGGAAGAGGTCATCATTTCATGGAATCTGTGAAGGATGAAACCCATGGAAAAAGTGGTAAGCAAGTTAGGTCCAAAAAACAGGTCAAATTAATGTCTTATTATAGGTTTCATGATGCTTGTATCTAAACCAATGCAGATAGTTTTAAGACTGTTTTGTACATCCGTTGGGGTCTCTATAAGCTACAGTATGAGGTGCTAAACCTAGCATGAAAGTGCGTCCTTGTAGCTGTGTTGGCTAATATCGTCAAAATGGTTGCTTTGGGTTAAATTGTGCCATTTGGCTAGGGGCAAGTTGAGCCAATGGATAATCAATATATCCCATACAAATGATGCATAGTATTTTGAAGACACCTTGCAAGAAGACATTTGTAGAGCCAACAATAGTGATCTCAACATTACAAATGGGCCAACCCAGGATAGAAAGCCAATCTGCTTACCAATGGGCTTTACTTCTTCACCTGGCAAAACCTTGTGGTCGTGTCTAGAAAGTCTGCATCAACGCAAGGTCAGTTCTGTTCTGTCCCGTTCCATTCTCTTTCCTCCTATAACAGCAGATTAATAGGAGCTAGAGATGTATGGCGCAGGCAGTTTAGAACTGGGAGACAAATAAGAGCAATGCACTTTTACAAGACTTGCCTGACTGGTTGTGTTATTGGTCCTAGTTGCAGTGTGGCTGCAGGACTCTGGAGTCACAACACAATCTTAGCCCACGTTCAGTCAGCTCTGACTGGAGACCACAGGAGGTCCAGCATCAAGAGAGTAGATAGAATGAGGAAAACCAAGGTCTCTTATCAGATTAAGAAACATGGGCAGTATTTAAAGCTGCAAAATGTTACTTTTTGGGTGACCCTACCAAATTCACATAGAAATGTGTGTTATAGATATGTCATGTGTGCTATTTCTATGCTTCCCAAGTTTTGTTTTTGCCTCTTTTGCTTTCGGTTTTGTACACCAGCTGAAAATACAATATTTTTGGTTGTGGAAAAGATATTTCACAGCGGTTTAGATGGTCAATGATTCTCAACAGCATGCATGCTTGCTTTGTCACATAATCTGAAATTAGGCAAAGTATTAGAATTTTAGCAACCAGGAAATAGCGGAGCAATTTCTGCACAGTAAATCTTTAAGAATAAGGGGATAAGTATATATAAGATATACGCACATATAGTGCTAGTCCAAAGTAGGTCGTATTTGGAGTGGCTATATATCTTTATTTAACTAGGCAAGTCAGTTAAGAACATATTCTTATTTACAATGGCGGTCTACCCCGGCCAAACCCGGACGATGCTGGGCCAATTGTGTGCCGCCCAATCACGGCCAGATGTGATAGAACCTGGAATCGAACCTGGGACTGTAGTGACGCCTCTTGCCTTTGACCGCTGTGCCACTCGGCAGCCCTATAGCAGGGGTGTCAAACAAATTACCCCCCTGGGAGTGCATTCGGTCTTCAACGAGGACCAGAGGGCCACACTGAAAATGTGTTATATTTCCTTGCTGTCAAATTAAAGAAAAAATTGTCCTCTATCCATAGTTTTTGGAATTTTCAATGCTCACTGACTGTCTAGTGATTAATAGCGAGCCGCGTTTAATTTAAGCGTTTCTCAGTATTTGGTATTCAGACTTACCTTAAGCAGGTGTGCAACGAGCTCTTTGGGGGTGGCTCCCTTTCGCACACTGAATAAATTAAACCATTGAAAACCATCCCACTTGCTGGCCAACAGATTTCCTCATGGAGGTTTCATTCAATGTGGTTTTCAGTACATTTATCTAAAGCCATTTCATTTAAATACAGTGTACCTTTTAATTAGAATTTTCTCGACAGACTCACTATAATATATGGAGAGAACGGGTTCAGAATATTAGGGATCAATTAAAGAAAGACATTAAAATATAGGCCTATACATTTCCTCGTTTCAGCAACAATTGGTCAATATTTTTTTTTCTGATCTTATATATTATTTAGGGATGTGAACAGGTTTAGGAATCCACCTCCAAACAAGTTTGGAGAGCCTTTGCGCACTAAATATATTGGTGATTAAAAAATACAGTGCTTTGAAAGTTGCCATTCAGTTGTTCAATAAATTAAATATTGGAAATGGAGAAAACTAACAATAAAGGGATGACTAATAGTCCTATAAATCTACCATAATCCCCACTGATCATGGAACTGATATGACAATGGTCCAGTCGTCATAAACCATTTTCCAGGTTTAAATGGCCAGGCTTCATCTGCATAATGCCATAGCATTTCATTTACTTCACTGTGTTCACACACAGACTACCTGGGCACACCACGTCATTTCAACGTGGAAATTTGGGTAACATTTGGTTGAGATTTCCACCTTTATTCATCCACTCAAAAACGCAGCAAATAGTTTCTTAATTTTTTTGGTACTATCGAGTTTGAAAACTGTACTCGACTAATAATCAAGTACATTTAGATATTGGAGTGAGGCTCAGAATTCATTGTGGTCTGATTTGACCAAAACACACCATGAATTCAACAGGGATTATCACCAATAGATGAAGTGTGTGGATTAGATGTTTAGAAGCCATTTTGTGATGTAGGCTTCTTTACATTAAATAAGGATAAGTCTGAGCTAAGAATATGAAAACAAACTGTATGAACCAGGACCTTTCTGATGTTGCACCCTGATATGTATAATGCAATTCTACTCATTGTGCAAAATCTTCCAGACTTAGGGTCTATACTACTCTTGGCTATTGTTATTCTGTGTAACACAATTAAAGCAGTAACTTGGAATAGCATTGTGCAAACCTTTGTTCATGTAAAAATTAAGCAAATATTTTTTGTCAAAGTCCAGAATGGTTTCAATAAAAATGTATTAAGCCACAAAAAAAAAAAGCCAAAAATTTGCATTTCTGGCACAGACTTTTGTAAACACAAATTAGATATACAATAACCCCAAAAAAGGCAATGTCGGAACAGGCTTTGACGGTTTTAACTTCTTAAGAACTCTTTCATCCCCTTACTCATTGGCCCTCCCACCCCCTCCCTTGCAGTCAGGTGCATATTTCAGGCGGACATCGCCCGTAGTATTTCTGCCACTGTAGCCTTTGATTCACCTAGACTCACACCTGCTATAAAGGGGGAAAACAAATATTAGCTAGAGAAGGTATTCAAATGTCATGTAAAATGTCATGATTTGGACTCTACTGTACCTATTATGACGCTGCAAAGTTTTGAGTACCTCTTCCCTTTGTTTCCTTCCATATTCAATGTTGACATGAGGCTGTTTGTCAGGGTTCTGTATAGAACATAAAATATGTACTTTACAAGAAATACACCATGATTTAATTTAAAAGTGAAACAAATCTGGTAATAGGTTATCGTTGCATTGCTATATTCACCTGGTTTGGCATGTCTTTCCCCCCAGTTTGAGATCTGAGATATGTGTAATTTCACAAAAGGACACTAATGCGTTACAAATGCAATATTGTTCCATCCAGTACTACATGGCATCCAGTACTACATTGTCATGTGTTTAAGTTGTATTGACATGGAAGAAGACTTTTAAAAGTCAACCTAAACACATTACCAAACTTTAAACTAAAACTCTACAACATGCCGAACTCCCAAGCCCCTACCCTCCTAGCTGGAAATCCAGAAGGATTTCAGTTGTTTCACATTTGTTTCACTACATTAACAATGTTAAAACATGGAGTGATTCCATCTGGGTTGAGGCTACATTCCCACTAGCCACATGCTTGTAGATTTGAAGGGATCAGTTAAAGTAATAGGGTAAAAGATCCTCCCAGTCTATCAACAGGCAAGGCGGTTGTTCAGCGGCTAGGGTTTCGGAACAAATGGTCGATTAGTAATCTGCATTGCAGGCTACCATACTTACATAACTTGGAGGCAGTAGTGGCTGGAGGTGGGAGATTACATTCCTCATGCGATTCTAAACACTCAACAATATACACATTAAAAACCATGACAAGTATATTGAATGTACACAAACTGTCCATGTGTGTTTAAACATACCATTTTTCAGTTATTTTAATGTAGTCTTCATTCGGTTTCTCTTGGAGATCTCCCCGACTTAACAGGTTTTGGTGATTTCGACGTCTTCACATTGCTGTTATGTTTCTGAATGGTGGGGTGAGGGTTTATTGCTTTGTCATATGTGACTGCCCGGCTCGATTTGGTCTTATGTAGCAAAATTTGAAACTTTTTTTTTTTACATTGGATAAAAGTAGAGACTCAGAGCTAGAAAATGGTGTATCAAACATTACAGTTGAGGAACAATGGGTGTCAATTTTCTTGGTGTAGTTGGTGCAAAAGAGTCAGGCGCAGGACAGCAGAGATGAGTAACACAATGTAGTTTACTCATACAATTTACAAAGTAGAAGAATACCAAGCCCACCAAAATAGGACTGACATTAAATCAGGAATAATAACGCACAACAAACATGGGGAAAACAGAGGGTTAAATAATGAACAAGTAATTGGGGAATTGAAACCAGGTGTGTATAAAACAAAGACAAAACAAATGGAAAATGAAAAGTGGATTGGTGATGGCTAGAAAGCCGGCGACGTCAACCGCCGAAAGCCGCCCGAACAAGGAGAGGGACCAACTTCGGCGGAAGTCGTGACAATGGGAAAGTAATTCTGCTTTGAATGTTGATAAACTAACTTTTGAGAAAATGGCCTTTAAAATGTTTTGGTACCTACTGGAGAGCTCCTCTTTGTCTACACCCATTCAGCATCGTTCACACCCTTTTAAGCTTGATTTTTTGCCAACGTCTACTGACACCAGCTATATTCAATAGGTGTTGAGCGTTTGTACATTTGTCAGTTATTCTGTGCTCTTGCACACTCAGACGAGAGTGCTCTGAAATCAGAGTAGATAGCCAGAGCGAATTTACCATCTACGTCTATTGACAGTTGTAGCAGTGTCATCATAAACATTCTATTGAAATAGATACTTGCATAGTGGAGTCTTTTGTTTAGATATGTAGCTAGCTTGCTAAACAGGTAACCATAATCCCAACTCATAACGTTACTACCCTGCATGAATCTGCAGGTAGCTAACCAACCAGGTTCAATGTTAGCTAGCTAACATTAGGCTATAACTAGCAATGCAAATGGCTCTGAGATACAAATAATATTACTACACAGATCATACACGTAACGTTAGCTAGCCAGCCAGCTAACGTTAGCTAGCTAGCTGACAGTACACTTTAACTTGAAACGAAAACTACTTTCTGACAAAATTAGAAATGTGTAATATCTGAAAGTTTAGCTAGCTAGACTAATTTACCCGTATACATGGATGGACGCTTCTCCCTCTCTGTCACAGATGCCATGGTTGCTCTTAGTTTGAAGATGTAATCCTAAACCTTCTGTGTTCTCTTTTTGACTCCAGAATTTTCTCCATCTCCTTAGCTATCATACTCAAATTACACTGATTTCAAAACTCGATCCTCCAGAAACACGTATGCAGTTCTACTACGTGATATCTTTCAAAAAGCAGCGTTAGAAAGGATTACCTACACATACTGACCAGCTTATATTATAGACAGAAGCGTGCTACATGGCAGACCAATCTGAACTCTCATGTCCAGTCCACCAATTTTTCTTAGCCAATCATGGCTAGCGGGAAGGTTGCTGGCTTTTTCCATGGTTAAACCAACTAGGCTCGTAATTTAACAGTAGTATTTGTATTTACATATTTACTTTACAGGAAGTTCACATGTTCCAGATGGCATTTCTGCCAAAAAACACATTTTGATAAAAAAGTTTAGGTTCAAATGGCACTCCTGTGAAGTAGTTACGCGCGACATTCACCTAATTTCCTGAAACGAATCACATATTTTTTTAGGGGACACCACACAGTTTGGTCTTTGATGCAGTGCTCTGGAATAACACCTCACTGGGCATAGACATCAGTTTAATGTCTAGTTTTTATTTACATTTGGTTGAGTTGTCAACTAACGTAAATTCATTGTAAAATAAAACATGTAAAAATGAAAGGCCCCTCCAACCAGTTTTCCACATTGATTCAACATCATCACATAGATGTTTTTGGGGGAAATATGAAAACAGTGTTGAATCAACCAGTTTTTGCCCAGTGGGCTTCTACATACTTGAAATTTTCCATCCACACTGCTCTGGCCCACATTTTCAGATTAAAACCTGGGGGAAATAAAATTTAAAAAATGCCTATATAAGCCATAATTGCAAACCAAACTATTCAGATCTAATCTTACTTAGCAAAACGGTGCAACAGAAGGATCCCTGTGTATTGCCTATGATAGTGCAGACACACAGACTTGCTGATGAGGTCCTCTTGAGAAATCATTTATCTTTTGCATTTGCGGATATTTGAGATACTTGCGATGTTGAAGTCTTTGGAGGCACATGGAAGAATTAAGAAGTTGTCAGTGTGAGTATGGTTTCCATCGTTTGTTACTTCTTTGACAAATGCATATTTGTCCTGGAGGAATAGCATCCATGTCACATGTAATTCTTGATGTATGGTTGGATGTTCTTGGCAGTATGTTTCACTTGGCTTGATTCAGACAGTTACCTCATCAAATCAAATCAAATTGTATTAGTCACATGCTCCGAATACAATAGGTGTAGAACTTACAGTGAAATGCTTACTTACGAGCCCCTAACCGACAGTGCAGTTTAAAAAAATACGGATGAGAAAAAGAGAAAAGTAACAAGTAATTAAAGAGGAGCAGTAAAAAATAACAATATATACAGGGGGGTGCCAGTACAGAGTCAATGTGCGGGGGCACCGGTTAGTTGAGGTAGTATGTACATGTAGGTGGAGTTAATTAAAGTGACTATGCATAGATGAGAGGGGAGTGGGGCAATGTGAATAGTCTGGGTAGCCATTTGACTAGATGTTCAGGAGTCTTGTGGCTTGGGGGTAGAAGCTGTTTAGAAGCCTCTTGGACCTAGACTTGGCACTAAGGTACCGCTTGCCGTGTGGTAGCAGAGAGAACAGTCTATGACTAGGGTGGCTGGAGTCTTTGACAATTTTCAGGGCCTTCCTCTGACACTGCCTGGTATAGAGGTCCTGGATGGCAGGAAGCTTGGCCCCAGTGATGTACTGGGCCATTCACACTTCCCTCTGTAGTGCCTTGCGGTCGGAGGCCGAGCAGTTGCCATAACAGGCAGTGATGCAACCAGTCAGGATGCTCTCGATGGTGCAGCTGTAGAACCTTTTGAGGATCTGAGGACCCATGCCAAATCTTTTCAGTCTCCCGAGGGGGAATAGGTTTTGTCGTGCCCGCTTCACGACTGTCTTGGTGTGCTTGGACCATGTTAGTTTGTTGGTGATGTGGACACCAAGGAACTTGAAGCTCTCAACCTGCTCCGCTGCAACCCTCGTTGATGAGAATGGGGGCGTGCCCGGTCCTCTTTTTCCTGTTCCATAATTATCTCCTTTGTCTTGATCACGTTGAGGGGAGGTTGTTGTCCTGGCACCACACGGCCAGGTCTCTGACCTCCTCCCTATAGGCTGTCTCGTTGTTGTCGGTGATCAGGCCTACCACTGTTGTGTCATCGGCAAATTTAACGATGGTGTTGGAGTCGTGCCTGGCCATGCAGTCATGAGTGAACAGGGAGTACAGGAGGGGGCTGAGCACGCACCCCTGAGGGGCCCCTGTGTTGAGGATCAGCGTGGCGGATGTGTTGTTACCTACCCTTACCACCTGGGGGCTGCCCGTCAGGATGTCCAGGATCCAGTTGCAGAGGTAGGTGTTGTCACGTGTGCTCCCTCTCCGGCCTCTAGGTCACCAAGCTGCTCGTATATTGGCACACACCTGTCACCATCGTTACGCGCACCTGCGAGTCATCAGACTCCCCTGGACTCCATCACCTCCATGATTACCTTCCCTATATATGTCACTCCCTTTGGTTCCTTCCCTAGGCATTATTGTTTCTGTTCTAGTTCATGTCTGTGCGTTGTTTGTATTACGTTACGTTTATTTATTAAAACACTCACTCCCTGAACTTGCTTCCCGACTCTCAGCGCACATCGTTACAGAATAACGCCTCACTAAAGGGAAGCATCTAGGAGTGTTTTTTTGTTGTTTTTTTCATTTTGGATGGAATGACGGCGGGCTCCCCTGCCTCAGCCGGATCGCCAGGCTACCCTGCTACAGCCGGCTCGTTGGGCTCCCCTGCCTCAGCCGGCTCGCCGGGCTTTCATGCCTCAGCCGGCTCGTCGGGCTCCCCTGCCTCAGCCGGCTCATCGGGCTCCCCTGCCTCAGCCGGATCACCGGGCTACCCTGCCACAGCCGGCTCGTCGGGCTTTCATGCCTTCACCGGATCGCCGGGCTCCCCTGCTTCCACTGGCTCGTCAGGCTCTCATGCCTCAGCCGGATTGCCAGGCTCCCCTGTCTCTGCTGGCGACAGGTTCCCGCGCATCAGCGGGGGTGACCGGTCCGCTCCTGATCCCCGGGATCGTCCCTTTGGTTGGCGTCCTGCAGCTGGAGCCGAACGCGCCAGGGAGGCGGTACTGTCACGTATGCTCTCTCTCCGGTGCTCTAGGTCGCCATGCTCACGCTTCTCAGCCGGACTGACAGGTTTCCTGACTGACAGATTTCCCGCGCCTCAGCAGAGGTGACCAGTCCACTCCTGATCCCCGGGATCGTCCCTTTGGTTGGCGTCCTGCGGCTGGAGCCAAATGCGCCGGGGAGGGGGTACTGTCACGTATGCTCTCTCTCCGGTAATCCATGGTTTCTGGTTGGGGTAAGTACGGTCACTGTGGGGATGACGTCATCGATGCACTTATTGATGAAGCCAATGACAGATGTGGTGTACTCCTCAGTGCCATTGGAGGAATTCCGGAACATATTCCAGTCTGTGCTAGCAAAACAGTCCTGTAGCTTAGCATCTGCGTCACCAGACTACTTTTTTATTGATCTAGTCACTGGTGCTTCCTGCTTTAATTGTTGCTTGTAAGCAGGAATCAGGAGGATAGAATTATGGTCAGATTTGCCAAATGGAGGGCGAGGGAGAGCTTTGTATGCATCTCTATGTGTGGAGTATAGGTGGTCCAGAGTTCTTTTCCCTCTGTTTGCACATTTAACATGTTGATATAAATTAGGTAAAACTGATTTGTACCAATGGATTATGTGGGATCACTTGTACCAATGGATTATGTGGGCTTTTGATGGCACATTTAAGCTACTGCAAATGTTTCTCAAACTCAAAGCAATTTATTTAGGCCTTTGAGTGAGCAGATGTGAAATGCAACATTATCTGCAAAGTGAGTGAGACCATGTACATAGACACTCTTGCTCATCTCAACAAAGTGCATCAGCAACTAAAATCAAGGTACTGCCTCCACCTGTCATCATCTGAATGTATCATATGCAGTACCACTCAAAAGTTTGGACACACCTACTCATTCAAGGGTTTTTCTTTATTTGTACTTGTTTCTACATTGTAGAACAGTAGTGAAGACATCAAAACTATAAAATAACACCAATGGAATCATGTAGAAACAAAAAAAGTGTTAAACTAATCAGAATTTATTTTAGATTTTAGATTCTTCAAAGTAGACACCTTTTGCCTTAAGACAGCTTTGCACACTCTTGGCATTCTCTCAACCAGCTTCACCTGGAATGTTTTTCCAACAGTCTTGAAGGAGTTCCCACATATGATGAGCACTTGTTGGCTGCTTTTCCTTCAATCTGCGGTCCAACTCATCTCAAACCATCTCAAATGGGTTGAGGTTGGGTGATTGTGGAGGCCAGGTCATCTTACGGAGCACTCCATCACTCTCCTTCTTGGTCAAATAGGCCTTACACAGCCTGGAGGTGTGTTGTGTTGTGTCCTGTTGAAAAACAAATGATAGTCCCGCTAAGTGCAAACCAGATGGGGTGGCGTATCGCTGCAGAATGCTGTGGTAGCCATGCTGGTTAAGTGTGCCTTGAATTCTAAATAAATCACTGACAGTGTCACCAGCAAAGCACCCCCACACCATCACACCTCCTCCTCCATGCTTCACGGTGGGAACCACACATGTGGAGGTCATCCGTTCACCCACTCTGCGCCTCACAAAGACACGGCGGTTGGAACCAAAAATGTCAAATTTGGACTCATCAGACCAAAGGACAGATTTCCACCGGTCTAATGTCCATTGCTCATGCTTCTTGGCCCAAGCAAGTCTCTTCTTCTTATTGGTGTCCTTTAGTAGTGGTTTCTTTGCAGCAATTCAACCATGAAGGCCTGATTCCCGCAGTCTCCTCTGAACAGTTGATGTTGAGATGTGTCTGTTACTTGAACTCTGTGAAGCATTTATTTGGGCTGCATTTTCTAAGGATGGTAACTCTAATGAACTTACCCTCTGCAGCAGAGGTTACAATGGGTCTTCCTTTCCTGTGGCGGTCCTCATGAGAGCCAGTTTTATCATAGCGCTTGATGGTTTTTGCGACTGCACTTGAAGAAACGTTCTTCAAATTTTACGCATTGACTGACCTTCATGTGTTCAAGTAATGATGGACTGTTGTTTCTCTTTGCTTGTTTGAGCTGTTCTTGCCTATGGATTTGGTCGTCTACCAAATAGGGCTATCTTGTGTATACCACCCCTACCTTGTCACAACATAACTGATTGGACTCTAACGCATTAAGACGTAAAGAAATTCCACAAATTAACTTTTAAAAAGGCACACCTGTTAATTGAAATGCATTCCAGGTGAATATCTAATGAAGCTGGTTGACAGAATGCCAAGAGTGTGCAAAGCTGTCATCAAGGCAAAGGGTGGCTACTTTGAAGAATCTCCAATAGAAAATATATTTTGATTTGTTTGACACCTTTTTGGTTACTACATGATTCCATATGTGTTTTTTCATAGTTTTGATGTCTTCACTATTATTCTACAATGTAGAAAATAGTGTCCAAACTTTTGACTGGTACTGTACTAAGGGACATAAAGTGGTGATAGACCTTTTTGGAAATTATGTCCTTCAATATTATGGGACCTGTGTAGAGCAAACACTGCCTGTACTCAGTGGCCTTCCATCGGTTAAGTTCTGCCAGTGACAGAGGTTGTTGGACAAATTATATTGGCAATAAGCCTCGAAAGGAGATCAGAGCCTCTGACATTGGTTTTCTGAGAAGAAGACAGTCTGCATGTTCTAGGGCTTTGTTTAAGGAAAATCAACATCCTCCTCATCACACCAAAGGACACAATATGCATATAATCTAATGGAAACCCTGAAATACAAGAAACCGGACCTGTCGCCGGCAGAGACAGGGGAACTTCTTGCATCACAAAGAAAAGCTTTGATTGTGACATGATAATGACAATTTGTTAGATTGAAACCAGGAGAACGTTCAACTCAGATACAACATAACTCCGGTAATTATCCACAGGCACTGGCTTAGCCTCTCCAGCGAATAAGGCAACATCAAATGGATGGAAATGAAAGCTGTATAAAATAGGCCAAAGTTGTCAGGGAGATGATTTGAAGAGAGGAACACCAATAACATTGATTTTCAAAAGTATTGAATCCTCAATGAATCTTTTGGAACATTAAGCTCCTCTGGTGAAGTTGTTTTCATTAGCCCAAGATGCCAGCTTCACACATACAGTATACCACCCTCAAATAAAATAAAATTGTATTTGTCACATGCTTTTACTAACAGTAAAATGCTTACTTATGGGCCCTTCCCAACAATGCAGAAAAATAGAAAAATAATAACACAAGGAATAAATAGACAGTGAGTAACGATAACCTGACTATATACAGTGGGGCAAAAAAGTATTTAGTCAGCCACCAATTGTGCAAGTTCTCTCACTTAAAAAGATGAGAGAGGCCTGTAATTTTCATCATAGGTACACTTCAACTATGACAGACAAAATGAGGAAAAAAATCCAGAAAATCTCATCATATGAATTTATTTGCAAATTATGGTGGAAAATAAGTATTTGGTCACATACAAACAAGCAAGATTTCTGGCTCTCACAGACCTGTAACTTCTTCTTTAAGAGGCTCCTCTGTCCTCCACTCGTTACCTGTATTAATGGCACCTGTTTGAACTTGTTATCAGTATAAAAGACACCTGTCCACAACCTCAAACAGTCACACTCCAAACTCCACTATGGCCAAGACCAAAGAGCTGTCAAAGGACACCAGAAACAAAATTGTAGACCTGCACCAGGTTGGGAAGACTGAATCTGCAATAGGTAAGCAGCTTGGTTTGAAGAAATCAACTGTGGGAGCAATTATTAGGAAATGGAAGACATACAAGACCACTGATAATCTTCCTCGATCTGGGGCTCCACGCAAGATCTCACCCCGTGGGGTCAAAATGATCACAAGAACGGTGAGCAAAAATCCCAGAACCACACGGGGGGACCTAGTGAATGACCTGCAGAGAGCTGGGACCAAAGTAACAAAGCCTACCATCAGTAACACACTACGCCGCCAGGGACTCAAATCCTGCAGTGACAGACATGTCCCCCTGCTTAAGCCAGTACATGTTCAGGCCCGTCTGAAGTTTGCTAGAGAGCATTTGGATGATCCAGATGAGGATTGGGAGAATGTCATATGGTCAGATGAAACCAAAATANCCCAGCGACAGCCCCAAAACATCACTGCTCTAGAGGAGATCTGCATGGAGGAATGGGCCAAAATACCAGCAACAGTGTGTGAAAACCTTGTGAAGACTTACAGAAAACGTTTGACCTCTGTCATTGCCAACAAAGGGTATATAACAAAGTATTGAGATAAACTTTTGTTATTGACCAAATACTTATTTTCCACCATAATTTGCAAATAAATAAATAAAAAATCCTACAATGTGATTTTCTGGATTTCTTTTTCTCATTTCGTCTGTCATAGTTGAAGTGTACCTATGATGAAAATTACATGCCTCTCTCATCTTTTTAAGTTGGAGAACTTGCACAATTGGTGGCTGACTAAATACTTTTTTGCCCCACTGTACATGGGGTACCAGTACTGAGTCAATGTGCGGGGGTACAAGATAATTGAGGTAGATATGTACATATACAGTTGAAGTCGAAAGTTTACATACACCTTAACCAAATACATTTAAACTCAGTTTTTCACAATTCCCTGTCTTAGGATCACCACTTTTATTTTAAGAATGTGAAATGTCAGAATAATAGTAGAGAGAGTGATTTATTTCAGCTTTTATTTTCTTTCATCACATTCCCAGTGGGTCAGAAGTTTACATACACTCAATTAGTATTTGGTAGCATTGCCTATAAATTGTTTAACTTGGGTCAAACGTTTCGGGTAGCCTTCCACAAGCTTCCCACAATAAGTTGGGTGAATTTTGGCCCATTCCTCCTGTCAGTTTTGTAGGACTCCTTGCTCGCACACACTCAGTTCTGCCCACAAGTTTTCTATAGGATTGAGGTCATGGCTTTGTGATGGCCACTTGACTTTGACTTTGCTGTCCTTAAGCCATTTTGCCACACCTTTGGAAGTATGTTTGGGGTCAGTGTCCATTTGGAAGATCCATTTGCGACCAAGCTTTAACTTCCTGATTGATGTCTTCAGATGTTGCTTCAATATATCCACATAATTTTCCTTCCTCATGATGCCATCTATTTTGTAAAGTGCACCAGTCCCCCCTGCAGCAAAGCACCCCCACAACATGATGCTGCCACTCCCGTGCTTCACGGTTGGGATGGTGTTCTTCGGCTGCAAGCGTCCCCCTTTTTCCTCCAAACATAAGGATGGTCATTATGGCCAAACAGTTCTATTTTTGTTTCATCAGACCAGAGGACATTTCTCCAAAAAGTACGATCTTTGTCCCCATATGCATTTGCAAACCGTAGTCTGGCTTTTTTATGGCGATTTTGGAGCAGTGGCTTCTTCCTTGCTGAGCTGCCTTTCAGGTTATGTCGATATAGGACTCGTTTTACTGTGGATATAGATACTTTTGTACCTGTTTCCTCCAGCATCTTCACAAGGTCCTTTGCTGTTGTTCTGGGATTGATTTGCACTTTTCGCACCAAAGTACGTTCATGTCTAGGACACAGAACACATCTCCTTCCTGAGCTGTATGATGGCTGCATGGTCCCATTGTGTTTATACTTGCGTACTATTGTTTGTACAGATGAATGTGGTACCTTCAGGCATTTGGAATTTGCTCCCAAGGATGAACCAGACTTGTGGAGGTCTAAAAAAAATTTCTGAGGTCTTGGCTGACTTCTTTTGATTTTCCCATGCTGTCAAGCAAAGAGACACTGAGTTTGAAGGTAGGCCTTGAAATGCATCCACAGGTACACCTCCAATTGACTCAAATTATGTCAATTAGCCTATCAGAAGCTTCTAAATCCATGACATCATTTTCTGGAATTTTGCAATTTGTTTAAAGGCACAGTCAACTTAGTGTATGTAATCGTCTGACCCACCGGAATTGTGATACAGTGAGTTATAAGTGAAATAATCTGTCTGTAAACAATTGTTGGAGAAAGGACTTGTGTCATGCACAAAGTAGATGTCCTAACCGACTTGCCAAAGCTAGTTTGTTAACAAGAAATGTGTGGAGTGGTTGAAAAATGAGTTTTAATGACTCCAACCTAAGTGTATGTAAACTTCCGACTTCAACTGTAGTTAGGGATTAAGTGACTAGCCAACAGGCTAGATAATAAACAGTAGCAGCAGCATGTGATGAGTCAAAATTATGCAAAAAGGGTCAATGCGGATAGTCCGCATAGCTATTGGTTAATTATAATTAACAAAAACATAATCGCAACATGTAAAGTGTTGGTCCCATGTTTCATGACCTGAAACAAAAGTTTCCTGATATATTCCACATGAACAAAAAGCTTATTTCTATCAAATGTTGTTTACATCCCTGTGAGCATTTCTCCTTAGCCAAGAGAATACATCCACCTGACAGGTGTGGCATATCAAGAAGCTGATTAAACAGTACAATCATTACACAAATGCAACTTGTGCTGGGGACAATAAAATGCCACTGTAAAATGTGAAGTTTTGTCACAGATATCTAAAGTTTTAAGGGGGTGTGCAATAGGCATGCTGACTGCAGGAATGTCCACCAGAGCTGTTGCCAGAGAATTTAATGTTAATTTCCCTACCATAAGCCGCCTCCAACGTCGTTTTAGAGAATTTATGGCGTCGTGTGGGCGAGCGGTTTGCTGATGTCAACGCTGTGAACTGAGTGCCCCATGGTAGCGGTGGGGTTATGGTATGGGCAGGCATAAGCTACGGACAATGAACACAATTGCATTTTATCTATGGCAATTTGAATGCACAGAGATACCGTGACGAGATTCAGAGGCCCATTGTCGTGCCATTCATCCGCCGCCATCACCTCATGTTTCAGCATGATAATGCACGGCCCATTGTAGCAAGGATTTGTACACAATTCCTGGAAGCTGAAAATATCCCTGTTCTTCCATAGCTTGCATACTCACCAGACGTGTCACCCGTTGAGCATGTTTGGATGCGCTGTTTCGATGTGTACGACAGCGTGTTCCAGTTCCCACCAATATCCAGCAACTTTGCACAGCCATTGAAGAAGAGTGGGACAACATTCCACAGGCCACAATCAACAGCCTGATCAACTCTATGCGAAGGAGATGTGTCGCGCTGCATGAGGTATCTGTGACCAACAGATGCATATCTATATTCCCAGTCATGTGACATCCATAGATTAGTGCCTAAAGAATTAATTTCAATTGACTGATTTCCTTATATGAACTGTAACTTAGTAAACTCTTTGAAGTTGTTGCATGTCGCATTTATATTTTCATTACGTATATTTAACTAACTAAATTGCAGTCGTATGGCTTAGGGGTAGAAGCTGTTCAGGGTCCTGTTGGTTCCAGACTTGGTGCATCGGTACCATTTGCCGTGCAGGAGCAGAGAGAACAGTCTATGACTTGGGTGGCTTGAGTCTTTGGCAAATTTTAGGGCCTTTGACACCACCTGGTATAGGAGGTCCTGAATGGTGATGTACTGGGCCGTACGCATTACCCTCTGTAGCGCCTTTCGGTCGGATGCCAAGAAGTTGCCATACCGAGCGGTAATGCAGCCCGTCAAGATGCTCTCAGTGGTGCAACTGTTTCAGTTTTTGAGGATCTGAGGGCCCAAAGCTAATCTTTTCAGCCCCTGAGGGGGAAGAGGCACAACTGTGTTGGTGTGTGTGGACCCTGATAATGCCTTAGTGATGTGGACACCAAGGAACTTGAAGTTCTCGACCTGCTCCACTACAGCCCTGTCGATGTGGATGGGTGGTTGGCCCTCCATTTCCTGTCGTCCACAATTAGCCCCTTTGTCTTGCTGATGTTGAGGGAGAGGTTGTTGTCCTGGCACCACACCGGCAGGTTACTGACCTCCTCCCTATAGGCTGTCTCATCATCTTCAGTGATCAGGACAACCAGCGTCATATCATCAGCACACTTAATGAGGGTGCTGGAGTCATGCATGGGCAAGCAGTCATGGGTGAACAGGGCGTACAGGAGGGGACTAAGCACGCACCCCTGAAGGGCCCCCTGTTCAGGGTCAGCATGGCGGATGTGTTGTTGCCTACCCTCACTACATGGGGGCGGCCCGTCAGGAAGTCCAGGATCCAGTTGCAGAGGGCGGTGTTCAGTACCAGGGTCCTGAGCTTAGTGAAGAGCTTGGAGGGCACTATGGTGTTGAACGCTGAGCTATAGTCAATGAACAGCATTCTCACGTAGGTGTTCCTCTTGTCCATGTGGGAGAGGTCAATGTGGAGTGCAATAGAAATTGCGTCATCTGTGGATGTGTTGGAGTGGGTCCAGGGTGTCTGGGATGATGGTTTTGACGTGAGCCATGACCAGCCTTTCAAAGCTGATGTTATTTCATGTGGATTTAATAACTTTTTTGTGAATGTGCGTCCTTCTCTGTCAAAGAAAATTAAAAAAACTGATGGAAATCCCTTGGATTACGTTAAGGGGCATTTCCCTTCTCTGCTTCGGTTTGAGCCTCCCGATATAATAGAGGTGATGGAGGTAATTAGTAACTTAAAGATATCAGCATTAGGTCATGATGAGATTGATGCCTCTTTGGTGAAATCAGTGTCTTCTTCGATTACTGAGCCTCAAAAGTATATCTTCACCAAATCTATGCAAACTGGTATTGTTCCTAAAGATTTGAAAATTGCCAAAGTTATCCCTTCTATAAATCTGGGGATCCAAGATCTTTTACAAATTATTGCCCAATATGTGTACTACCATCCTTTTCTAAACTCCTAGTTATGCTAGAGGATAATTTGTTTATGCAAATGTCTGAGCATCTACCAGGGCCAAGATATCCTGCAGTGTGCCACAGGGTTATTCCTAATCTATATGAATGACCTTGCTGCTGTGTCTTCTACCGTACTTCCCATTCTCTTTGCTGATGATACCAATTTGATTTTATCACACAAGAATTTTGATACACTAATTATTGAAGTCAACTCGGGTATGGACACATTTTGTGAATGGTTTCAAATAAACAAATTAGCTTTAAATGTAAAAAATCCAACTTCATTTTATTCACTTGTAAGAATATGAAATATTGTAAAAAACTACCTAAAATCTTAGTTGGTGGGAATGAAATGGAACAAGTCAGTTCTAATTGATGAAAATTTATCCTGGAAAGATCATATTAAATTTGTCTGTGGCAAAGTGATGAAATCTGTTGGTATCATCACAAAGATGTGCTCCATGTGTAACTCTGTGTTGTTGTATGTGTCGAACTGCTTTGCTTTATCTTGGCCAGGTCACATTTGTAAATGAGAACTCCCTGGTTAAATAAAGGTAAAATAAAAAATAAATAAATAAAAAAGATTAGTGGTTTGGTTCATCAGGCTTGCTTCCTAACTCTATACTATAGTTTAATTTTCCCATATCTCATTTACTTTAATACTGTCTTGGCCAGTACATATACCTCACATGGTCAATTCTCTTTCAGATACAAAGGCACAAAACTGTTTTTCTTGTATATACTGAGTATATCATGTACAATTATAATTAATATGTTTTGTTTAACTGTATGAACAAACTTTTTTGTACTTACAGTACCAGTCAAAAGTTTGGAAACACCTACTCATTCAAGGGTTTTTCATTATTTTTACTATATTTTAAATAACATATATCATGTAGTAACCAAAAAACTGTTAAACAAATTCTTCAAAGTAGCCACCCTTTGCCTTGATGAAAGCTTTGCACGCTCTTGGCATTCTCACGTGGAATCCATTTCAATTAACAGGTGTGCCTTGTTAAAAGTTAATTTGTGGAATTTCTTTCCTTCTTAATGCATTTGAGCCAATCAGTTGTGTTGTGATAAGGTCGGGGTGGTATACAGAAGATAGCCCTATTTGTTAAAAGACCAAGTCCATATTATGGCAAGAATAGCTCAAATAAGTAAAGAGAAACGACAGTCCATCATTACTTTATTAAGACATGAAGGTCAGTCAATACGGAAAATTTGAGTGCAGTCACAAAAACCATCAAGCGCTATGATGAAACCGCCACTGGAAAGGAAGGCCCAGAGTTACCTCTGCTGCAGAGGGTAAGTTCATTAGAGTTACCAGCCTCAGCAATTGCAGCCCAAATAAATTCTTCACAGAGTTCAAGTAACAGACACATCTCATCATCAACTGTTCAGAGGAGACTGTGTCAATCACCAATAAGAAGAAGAGACTTGCTTGGGCCAAGAAACACAAACAATGGACATTAGACCGGTGGAAATCTGTCCTTTGGTCTGATGAGTCCAAATTTGAGATTTGTATTTGCATTTTGTTTAACCTTTATTTAACTAGACAAGTCAGTTAAGAACAAATTCTTATTTACAATGACAGCCTTCCAGGGAACAGTGGGTTAACTGCCTTGTTCAGGGGCAGAACGACAGATTTTTACCTTGTCAGCTCAGGGATTCAATCAGCCACTTTCAGTTACTGGCCCAGCGCTCTAACCACTAGGCTACCTGCCGCCCAACCGCAATGCAGAGTTGGTGAACGGATGATCTCTGCATGTGTGGTTCCCACCGTGAAGCATGGAGGAGGAGGTGTGATGATGTGGGGGTGCTTTGCGGCTGACACTGTCTGTGATTTATTTAGAATTCCTGGGCACACTTAACCAGCATGGCTACCACAGCATTCTGCAGCGAAACGCCATCCCATCTGGTTTCAGCTTCAGATGCATCAGATGCATCAGATGACCTGGCCTCCACAATCACCCAACATTAACCCAATTGAGATGGTTTGGGATGAGTTGGACCGCAGAGTGAAGGAAAAGCAGCCAACAAGTGCTCAGCATATGTGGGAACTCCTTCAAGACTGTTGGAAAAGCATTCCAGGTGAAGCTGGTTGAGAGAATGCCAAGAGTGTGCAACGCTACATTGTGTGTCCAAACTTTTGACTGGTACTGTATATATAAACTCTGTCCTGCACCCCCTGCAGCAACTTGCCCAAGCCCCCCACCCCCCCCCTTCTCCTTTACCCAAATCCAGACAGCTGATGTTCTGAAAGAGCTGCAAAATCTGGATACCTACAAATCAGCTGGGCTAGACAATCTGGACCCTTTCTTTCTAAAATTATCTGCCGAAATTGTTGCAACCCCTATTACTTGCCTGTTCAACCTCTCTTTCGTATCGTCTGAGATCCCCAAAGATTGGAAAGCTGCCGCGGTCATCCCCCTCTTCAAAGGGGGAGACACTCTAGACCCAAACGGTTATAGACCTATATCCATCCTGCCCTGCCTTTATAAAATCTTCAAAAGCCAAGTTAACAAACAGATCACCGACCACTTCGAATCCCACCGTACCTTCTCCACTATGCAATCTGGTTTCTGAGCTGGTCATGGGTGCACCTCAGCCACGCTCAAAGTCCTAAATGATATCATAACCGCCATTGATAAAAGACAGTACAGTGCAGCTGTCTTCATCAACCTGGCCAAGGCTTTCGACTCTGTCAATCACCGCATTCTTATCGGCAGACTCAAAAACCTTGGTTTCTCAAATGACTGCCTCGCCTGGTTCTCAGATAGAGTTCAGTGTGTCAAATCGGAGGGCCTGTTGTCCGGACCTCTGGCAGTCTCTATGGGGGTGCCACATTGTTCAATTCTCGGGCCGACTCTTTTCTCTGTATATATCAATGATGTCGCTCTTGCTACTGGTGATTCTCTGATCCACCTCTATGCAGACGACACCATTCTGTATACATCTGGCCCTTCTTTGGACACAGTGTTAACAAACCTCCAAATAAGCTTCAATGCCATACAACACTCATTCTGTGGCCTACAACTGCTTTTAAATGCTAGTAAAACCAAATGCATGCTCTTCAACCGATTGCTGCCCGCACCCTCCCGCCCGACAAGCATCACTACTCTGGACGGTTCTGACTTTGAATATGTGGACAACTACAAATACCTAGGTGTCTGGTAAACTCTCCTTCCAGACTCACATTAAGCATCTCCAATCCAAAATCAAATCTAGAATCGGCTTCCTATTTTGCAACAAAGCCTCCTTCACTCATGCTGCCAAACATACCCTCGTAAAACTGACTATCCTACCGATCCTTGACTTTGGCGATGTCATTTACAAAATAGCCTCCAACACTCTACTCAGCAAACTGGATGTAGTCTATCACAGTGCCATCCATTTTGTCACCAAAGCCCCATGTTCTACCCACCACTGCGACCTGTATGCTCTCGTTGGCTGGCCCTCACTACATAAACTCTTCCCTACTTGGCGCCGACAGAGATGGTCGCCTCGCTTCACGTTCTTAGGAAACTATGCAGTTTTTTGTTTTTTTATGTATTATTTCTCACACTGTTACCCCAAGAAATCTTATGTCTTATTACATACAGCCGGGAATAACTATTGGATATAAGAGCAACGTCAACTTACCAGCACTATGACCAGGAATATGACTTTCCCGAAGCGGATCCTCTGTTTGGACCACCACCCAGGACAATGGATCGGATCCCGGTAGGCGACCCAAAACAACGTTGACGCAGAAGGGGGTCTTTTGGTCAGGCTCCGTAGATGGGCACATCGCTCACCTCTCCCGAGTATACTACTCGCCAATGTCCAGTCTCTTGACAACAAGGTAGATGAAATTCGAGCAAGGGTTGCCTTCCAGAGAGACATCAGAGATTGTAACATTCTCTGTTTCACGGAAACATGGCTCACTCGGGATACGTTATCAAAGTCGGTACATCCACCCGGTTTCTTCACGCATCGCGCCAACAGAAACAAACATCTCTCTGGTAAGAAGAAGGGCGGGGGTGCATGTCTTATGATTAACGAGTCGTGGTGTGATCATAACGGCATACAGGAACTCAAGTCCTTTTGTTCACCTGACCTAGAATTCCTTACGATCAAATGCCGCCCGCATTATCTACCAAGAGAATTATCTGTGATTATAATCACAGCCGTGTATATCTCCCCCCAAGCAGACACCTCGGCGGCTCTGAAAGAACTTCATTCAACTCTGTAAACTGGAAAACACATATCCTGAGGCTGCATTTATTGTAGCTGGGGATTTTAACAAGGCTAATCTGAAAACAAGGCTCCCTAAATTGTCAAAATTCTGGATCATTGTTATTCTAACTTCCGCGACGCATACAAAGCCCTCCCTCGCCCTCCTTTCGGCAAATCTGACCAGGACTCTATTTTGTTGCTCCCAGCCTATAGATCACGTGGACTGGGAAATGTTCCGGATAGCATCAGACAACAACATTGATGTATACACTGATTCTGTGAGTGAGTTTATTAGCAAGTGCATCGGTGATGTTGTACCCACGGTGACTATTAAAACCTTCCACAACCAGAAACCGTGGATTGATGGCAGCATTCGCGCAAAACTGAAAGCGCGAACCACTGCTTTTATTCATGGCAAGGTGACTGGAAACATGACCGAATACAAACAGTGTAGCTATTCCCTCCGCAAGGCAATCAAACAAGCTAAGCGTCAGTATAGAGAAAAAGTAGAGTCGCAATTCAACAGCTCAGACACGAGACGTATGTGACAGGGTCTACAGTCAATCACGGATTACAAAAAGAAAACCAGCCCCGTCGCGAACACCGTTGTCTTGCTCCCAGACAAACTAAACAACTTCTTTGCTCGCTTTGAGGACAATAATGTGCCACTGACACGGCCTGCTACCAAAACCTGCGGGCTCTCCTTCACCGCAGCCAACGTGAGTAAAACATTTAAACGTGTTAACCCTCGCAAGGCTGCCGGCCAGGACGCATCCCTAGCCGTGTCCTTTGAGCATGCGCAGACCAGCTGGCTGGTGTGTTTACGGACATATTCAATGTTTTTTAATTTTTTACATTTATTTCACCTTTATTTAACCAGGTAGGCAAGTTGAGAACAAGTTCTCATTTACAACTGCGACCTGGCCAAGATAAAGCAAAGCAGTTCAACACATACAACAACACATAGTTACACATTGGAGTAAACAAACACACAGTCAATAATACAGTACAAAAAAAAAAATCTATATACAATGTGTGCAAATGAGGTAGGATAAGGAATATAAGGCAATAAATAGGCCATGGTGGCAAAGTGACTACAGTATAGCAATTTAACACTGGAATGGTAAATGTGCAGTAGATGAATGTGCAAAGTAAAAATACTGTGGTGCAAAGGAGCAAGATCAATAAATGACTACGGTAGGGGATGAGGTAGTTGTTTGGGCTATGTACAGGTGTACAGGTATGTACAGGTGCAGTGATCTGTGAGCTGCTCTGACAGCTGGTGCTTAAAACTAGTGAGGGTTTCAATCCTTATCCCAGTCTGCTGTTCCCACGTGCTTTAAGAGGGACACCATTGTTCCTGTTCCCAAGAAAGCTAAGGTCACCGAGCTAAACAACTATCGCCCCGTAGCACTCACTTTCGTCATCATGAAGTGCTTTGAGAGACTAGTCAAGGATCAAATCACCTCCATCCTACCTGACACCTTAGACCCACTCCAATTTGCTTACCGTCCCAATAGGTCCACAGATGACGCAATCGCAATCAGACTGCACACTGCCCTAATCCGTCTGGACAAGAGGAATACCTATGTAAGAATGCTGTTCAGCGATTACAGCTCAGCATTTAACACCATAGTACCCTCCAAACTTGTCATTAAGCTCGAGACCCTGGGTCTCGACCCCGCCCTGTGCAACTGGGTCCTGGACTTTCTGACAGGCCGCCCCCAGGTGGTGAGGGTAGGAAACAACATCTCCACCCCGCTGATCCCACAAGGGTGCATTCTCAGCCCTCTCCTGTACTCCCTGTTCACCCATGACTGCGTGGCCATGCCGCCTCCAACCATCAAGTTTGCAGACGACACTACAGTGGTAGGCTTGATTACCAACAACAACGAGACGGCCTACATTGAGGAGTTGAGGGCCCTCAGAGTGCGGTGTCAAGAAAATAACCTCTCACTCAACGTCAACAAAACAAAGGAGATGATTGTGGACTTCAGGAAACAGCAGAGGGAGCACCCCCTATCCACATTGAAGGGACAGTAGTGGAGAAGGTGGAAAGTTGAAAGTTCCTCGGCGTACACATCACGGACAAACTGAAATGGTCCACCCACACAGACAACATGGTGAAGAAGGCGCAACAGCGCCTCTTCAACCTCAGGAGGCTGAAGAAATTTGGCTTGTCACCAAAAACAATCACAAACTTTTACAGATGCACAATCGAGAGCATCCTGTCGGGCTGTATCACCGCCTGGTACGGCAACTGCTCCGCCCACAACTGTAAGGCTCTCCAGAGGGTAGTGAGGTCTGCACAACGCATCACCGGGGGCAAACTACCTGCCCTCCAGGACACCTACACCACCTGATGTCACAGGAAGGCCAAAAAGATCATCAAGGTCAACAACCACCCGAGCCACTGCCTGTTCACCCCGCTATCATCCAGATGGCGAGGACAGTACAGGTGCATCAAAGCTGGGACCAAGATACTGAAAAACAGCTTCTATCTCAAGGCCATCAGACTGTTAAACAGCCATCACTAACATTGAGTGGCTGCTGCCAACATACTGACTCAAATCTCTAGCCACTTTAACTTCTTAGGGAGCAGCGCATGAGGTGACCGTTTTGGAGAGCCTGGCGTGCCCAAAGTAAAATGCCTCCCATTCAGGCCCAGAAAATAGGATATGCACATATTTGGTACCATTGGATAGGAAACACTCTGAATCTTCTAAAAGTGTTAACCATTTGTCTGTGAGTAAAACAGAACGGATATGGCAGGCGAAACCCCGAGGAATTTCTGTCCTGGAAAAAGTGGTTTTCACAGAGTGCCTCATTTGGAACCCCTCCCTCACGAAAATGCCCATAAAAGGGCATATGAATGCAGTACCGATCGCTTCCTCTGGATGTCAACAGTCTCGAGACAGTGTTCAGATATTTTTTGGATGCTTTAGAGCAGAGAATTAGAGGAAATCAGGAAGTGTCCCCTGAGATGTCAATAGAAGAGGACGCGCGCTCTCGCCAAGCGCGATCTCACAAAAAAAGGCAAGAATATCGAGTCAAATATAAGGCCAACTTAATAATATCATTTATATGCATTTTCACAAGGATTCCTATGTAAATTTTACTACAAACTAACAAGAACCTGTTCAAATATCCATATTCTACTTGCTCAAGAGAAGTCCAAAGTTACCTCCTCACCTCCGACATCAAAGACTAATATTGCGCGCTTGGTTTAGGATATTTAAGGATATAATACATTATTTTTTTTATTTTTTTTTTATAAAATACTGCAACGTTTCCTAAGGACTAGAATCGAGGCAGCCCTCTCTGTCGGCTCCATCTACTGTGTGTAGATAGGTGAGAGAAAAAAATCTACTTAATCCATTTTTAATTCAGGCTGTAACACAACAAAATGTGGAATAACTCAAGGGGTATGAATACTTTCCTATATATTGAATATAGGATTAAAAACAAATCGAACAGTGAGAATATGCGAAAATGTAACGTGGACCTTGCTGTTTCCAAGTAGATTCTATGTAAGATTTTGAACCATGCTACCTGGAATTTTCAACACAATTTCAACATATACATAGTTTTGATGATTACGTTCAAAATTTATTGATGTATCACCCTGTTAATCAGGTTAATTAAGTCCTTGTATTTAATGTGTTTCAAACATAGATTCAACTTCACAATACATTGACAAATTACGTTGAAACAACATTGATTCAAACAGTTTGTGCCCAGTGGGTCTGCTTCAGTTTGCTGCGATCATAAGGTAAAATAGATCTAAAATAATAGTAATTTATATTTACAATCCCCTTATCCAAACAGATTACTAATTTACCTAGCTCTTATCAATAGCTCTTATCAATTTGTAAATTACAGTGCGTGGAATATGGTGTTATTCCTATAGGGAAAAAATTTATTAGATGTTTTTCCACTTGGAAAGGACAGGTTGCTCGACCTTATTCATTGTTTCCTTGCACGTAAAGGTGGTGGTATTATGATGGAATTAAGTCAAACTCAGAATACGGCTGTTGACAAATCTCTGCCACACCTCCATTTCCTTGATCTCCATCCCAAACTCATACCTTGCTGACACTGGCTTTTCCCCATGCGTAAATTCCAGATCAGAATACGCATAGAGATACAAGAACATAAAAAGGGAATAAAGTTCCATTTACTCACGAGTAACTCGGGTCTGAATTTGTCCCTATGTGCCGTAAAGTGACCCCATTTCACGAGTTATACCGAAACGGCTAATTGTGACGTTGTGTTCATCTACTCTGACCATGTTTAATTTGTAGCACAAGACAAGCGTCTCATAAATACATGAGCCATCTGTGAGAACCAAAGGAAGCTGCGAGCTGAGAATAGAAGAGTAAACACAGT
This sequence comes from Hucho hucho, assembly GCA_003317085.1. NCBI lineage: Eukaryota > Metazoa > Chordata > Actinopteri > Salmoniformes > Salmonidae > Hucho > Hucho hucho. Next base: position 83,211 of record QNTS01000242.1, read on the forward strand.
AAAGGGCTCACCTTCAGCAGCTGTAACAATGGAAGTGTGCGAGACAGTGTCTAAGGCATCACTTTGTTGTCTACATTTCCAAATTCGTACACCGGCTTTCATATGAGTGATGTGACAAGCATAAAGATATTATGATATTGCAAAATAGAAATGTCAGTCATCCCCCAAGCTTCCGTGTAAGAGAGTTGACTATGCAGACAAGTAATTGTTATTTAACATAATTTTTCCATAGGGTAGGTGTTATAGATTTTATGTTTAATGACTAAATGTTTGTACATCTAAGAATATTCCATTCTGAAAATGTATGCAATAGAGATAGGGTTATAAGATGAATGGTAGTCCAATTGATGTGTGTGGAGGAGAGTGGAACAGGCTGGTACGACTTGTGAGAAGAAGTCTGTGAGAACAAAGCATTCTTAGTTCTAATCAGACATATGTGGGAAGGCTTCTGGTCCTAGGGACGGGAGGGACGGTTAGGAGCTGTTGACTTATGTTGCAAAGATTGTGATAAGGAATGATAGGGTACTGTGGGAAATGTGATAAAGGACCTTTCCCACCCCTTATACCACCCCGGAAACATAAAAAACATAAAGTTGTAACATGGTATATTTTCTGACACATGTGGAAAATTCTAGTCTCGAGAGCGCACTTAATTTGTGAAAATGGAAACTGGTAACATCTGACCCGAGGACAGACAGAATAAAGTTGGTCATAGAATGTTTAAGACGGTTACAGACGGAGTTGTTTAATTGAAGTTCAGTTTATGAACATTGAGAACAAAATTTCTATAACAGTAGGATATGAACACTAGCCTCTGAGCGTCAACATTCGAGAAGTGTGTTGTATCAAAGTGACAGGACAAGCATGTTTGTTTGACATGTTAATCACTGGATTATCCATATCTTCCAACATACATGTCCTATAAACTACCTCAAGCCAGGTTCTTCAGCCTGTATGTGCTGTATCTCCAGTCTGTGCCACATCACTTTACAACGGAGTGTCAATATATGCAATTATGACTGGAAATAGAAAAGTAATATACATAACTCAGACTGCTCGAAGACTGCATTAAAAACCCCAGCAAATCCTCTTGTTGAACTTGCCAAATCGACATTCCAGTTAGTTAAGTGTTCATCTGCCAGAAAATATCTCCAGTGAGTAACCTGCCAAGCATTTACTTCCAGAGCGCTCCGCCCTGAACACAAGAAGCTTTATTTCACACTTATGTAGACACTTGTGAAGGAAGTTTCGATAGTTATTTAGGAAGTGTGTTATGGCCAGGGGATACAATGTCCTCTGACATCAATACTCATTAGTAAAACACAAGAACTGGCTTAGGACACTGATTGTCCCAGGAGAAGCTATGTACTGAATACACGGTTGTCAAAATTGACATACTTTTCACATGTCCCGTGTGAATGTTTCATGAACTGAGGGCTGTGTTTCATGTTCATGTTTCAAGGCAGCTCCACTGGACGTCCCTTATTGGGTCATGTGTGTTGTATCATGTTCTCTTGGGTTGTTGTACAGTAGTGTACAGTAACAGCTGTTTACCACTTCTGGAGAGTTACAGGCTTCGCATGGATTTGATTTAAACCAATTCAATCATATTTTGATTTAAATGTTATTTAATTGAATAGGCTACTTGCCAGGGTCTGACATCACACATCTACTGCCAGGTGATTTCTGATCATGTTATTTTCACATGTATTCAGTTCAAAAGATTTCAAACTTAAAAGAAACACTATGGTTAACTGTTCGATATTTTCCCCCTCAGAAGAAATGGAGGGAAGAAAAAAAAGAAATATAGATAGATTTGTCATTATGTTGTGCACACAAAGCCCAAGAAAGCTGAATCTAAGCTGAGTCCACGTAATCCTTCAAATCCCTAAACACAGGGGCTTTCCATGACCGTCTGCAAAATGCATTTCAGCAGTGGGGGAGAGTGCTAATGATGCAGAGTAGAAGGATGTCAGCGCTTCCGATTTTTTTTCAACATTTTTTTTGCTTGGATGTTTTCCCTTCCATACAGCAGGAGCTCTGCTGTGCCTCAGATAGAATGCCTCTTGATGCACCCTGATGAAAGGTTCAATTGTGGGCCCTGCAGAATTGTCTGGTACACCAAAAACTTCAATTAAGACCATAGTAGTCCTTGGTCCCTTTGTTTCTCCTCAGAGCTTTTCCTTTAGTATTGCCTGTGCTGTTGTTGTGAAAGTATACCTCTGGTACCCGTAAAGAGGGGGCTCAAAGTCATTAACCCCCTGACAGGACTATCTCACAAAGCTACAAAGACGTTAGTGCACAGGGCTTACCAGTATTCACTGTTCAAAAAGTCCACTACCACCATGGTATCAATACAAATAAAATGTTTTGACCAAATTACTTTTTAACCCCACAAAGGTCAGAATAATTCATTTGATTCAGTTTTCAAAGCTTACTTTACAAAGAACAGTGATTCTGCAGTTGCTTGTGGCATATTTTTCTGTGCATTTGCTTTGCCTTATAGATAGGTGAGGCACTCTCCCTGCGCTGCCAACAAAGTGAAAAATCTGTCAAGGTGCCCTTGAGCAACGCACTTAACCCAAATTTGCTCCAGGGGCACCCAACTACTATGGCTGACACTGTAAAATAACACATTTCCCTGCACCTATCTGGTGTATGTGACAATAAACAACTTGCTTTTTACTGACCTCATAACTGAGTTATTGTATGAAAGTTATACCCCTGCAATTATAACTCATCATGATGAAGATTCTGACTTTATTTTGCCATTATTACTTCATATGATTGATGGAGAGAAAATCTGCTGAGGACAAACACTGATGGCAACACAGATTTTTTGTTGTTGTTCTTAATGGCTATGTGCTTACTATGTATATATAGAATCATTATACAAGCATTCAATTAATTCATCATAGTTAACAAAGCTAATTTGAGGAAAATGCATTCGAAGTTCTATCAACACATTGACTGTAGTACTCGCGCTGCTAAAACACTCAACCACTGCTACTCCAACTACCGGGATGCTTACAAGGCCCTCCCGTGCCCTCCCTTGAGCAAATCTGATCACGACTCCCTTTTGCGCCTCCCTTCCTATAGGCAAAAACTAAGGACTATTCAACGCTGGTTTGAACAATCAGAAACCATGCTTCAAGATTGTTTTGATCACGCAGACTGGGATATGTTCCGGGTAGCCTCTGAGAATAACATTGATAAATACACGGATAGTTAACAGTGTAGCTATTCCCTCCGTAAGGCAATCAAACAGGCAAAACGTCAGTATAGAGACAAAGTAGAGTCGCAATTCAACGGCTGAGACAGAAGACATATGTGGCAGGGTCTACAGACAATCACGGACTACAAAGGGAAAACCAGTCACGGTGCGGACACGGACGTCTTGTTTCTGGACAAGCTAAACACCTTCTTCGCCCGCTTTGAGGATAACACAGTGCCACTGACGGGGCTCGCTATCAAGGACTCTTGGCTGTCCTTCTCCGTGGCCGACGTGAGTAAGACATTTAAACGTGTTAACATTCGCAAGGCTGCCGGCCCAGACAGCATCCCTAGCCGCGTCCTCAGAGTATGCGCAGACCAGCTGGCTGGTGTGTTTACGGACATATTCAATCTTTTCCTATCCCAGTCTGCTGTCCCCACTTGCTTCAAGATGTCCACCATTGTTCCTGTCCCCAAGAAAGCAAAGGTAACTGAACTAAATGACTAACGCCCGTAGCACTCACTTCTATCATCATGATCACATCACCTCTACCTTACCTGACACCCTAGACCCACTTCAATTTGCTTACCGCCCCAATAGATCCACAGACGATGCAATCGCCATCGCACTGCACACTGCCCTATCCCATCTGGACAAGAGGAGTACCTATGTAAGAATGCTGTTCATTGACTATAGCTCAGCATTCAACACCATAGTACCCTCCAAGCTCATCATTAAGCTTGGGGCCCTGGGTCTCAACCCCACCCTGTGCAACTGGGTCCTGGACTTCCTGACAGGCCGCCCCAGGTGGTGAAAGTAGGAAACAATCCTCAACACTGGGTCCCCACAAGGGTGCGTTCTCAGCCCCCTCCTGTACTCCTTGTTTGCCCATGACTACGTGGCCATGCAGGCCTCCAACTCAATCATCAAGTTTGCAGATGACACAACAGTGGTAGGCCTGATTACCAACAATGACGATACAGCGTACCAAGGGGGGTGAGAGCCATGGGAGTGTAGAGCCAGGATTATAACCTCTCACTCAATGTCGACAAAACAATGGAGCAGATCATGGACTTCAGGAAACAGCAGAGGGAGCACTCCCCTATCCACAACGACGGGACCACAGATGAGCAGGTGGAAAGCTTCAAGTTCCAGATCACTAACGATCTGAAATGGTCCACCCATACAGACAGTGTGGTGAAGAAGGCGCAACAGCGCCTCTTCAACCTCAGGAGGCTAAAGAAATTTGTATTGTCACCTAAAACCCTCACAAACTTTTACAGATGCACAATTGAGAACAAGATGCACAATTGAGAGCATCCTGTCGGGCTGTATCACTGCTTGGTACGGAAACTGCACTGCCCGCAACCACAGGGCTCTCCATATGGTGATGTGGTCTGCCCGACGCATCCCCGGGGGCAAACTACCTGCCCTCCAGGACACCTACTGCACCCGATGTCACAGGAAGGACAAAAAGATCATCAAGGACAACAACCACCCGAGCCACAGTCTGTTCACCCCGCTATCATCCAGAAGGCTAGATCAGTACAGGTGCATCAATGCTGGGACCAAGAGACTGAAAAAAAACAGCTTCTATCTCAAGGCCATCACTGTTAAATAGCCATCACTAGGCGGCTTCCACCCGGTTACATAACCCTGCACCTTAGAGGCTGCTGCCCTATATACATAGAATTGAAATCACTGGCCACTTTAATAATGTTTACATATTTTTGCTTTACTCATCTCATATGTCTTTACTGTATTCTATTCTGTTGTATTTTAGTCTTTGCCGCTCCGACATTGCTCATCCTAATATTTATATTCCTTAATTAATTTATTTTACTTTTAGGTTGTGTGTATTGTTGTGAATTGTTAGATATTACTGCACTGTTGGAGCTAGAAGCACAAGCATTCGCTACACCCGCAATAACATCTGCTAAACATGTGTATGTGACAAATAACATTTAATTTTATTTGATGTCAGACATCCAGAAGGCAGGCTTCTCCTCTGGACTGGCTCATAGGGGAGGATGCTACCATTGTCTGTGTGATGTTACCCTTGTTGGGAAACCCTTGCTGTAATTCAATGATAAACAGCCTTTAGAAGGTCAGACTGGGACATTGTTATCAGTGACTCATCCTGAATTTGCTATTCCGATCAGAAGCTCTGCTATTTTGAAGTATGGCCCTACGGTACATAAATCTGCCTTATGACATGAATCAATCAAATCAAAATCTAATTATATTGCATTTGTCACATGCACCGAATATACAACTAGTGTAAACTTTACTTTGAAATTCTTACTTAATGCTGTCCCTTTCCCAACAATGCCGTTAAAAAGTAAGACAATGAACAAATAGATAAAAATTAAATAGTAACACTAAAATAACACAATAAAATAACTAACTTTGATTCTTCCTGTCAGTTCATGCCAGTGGATGCAGTGTGATCTGTATTTCTTCATGTAACAACCCTTCACTTTGACAGAATGAGGGAAACCATCATCGCAGAGAGCAGACAGTGGCTCTGTGCAAACTCAGCCCATAAACAGTAAGTAGTACAGTGTCTAGGTACTATACTATCCCTGAGCTTGCTGCTTGGGAGTAGAGAGTATAATAACCTGCCAGGGACTGTCTAGCATCGTGATGTCCTTGCTCTGATTCCCATTTAGGCAATTTGTTCAGCTGTCCCGCCAATCTGTAGCAGCCTCCAGCCTACAGGGTCAGATTTCTCAAACTTCCCCAGCTATTATGTAGCATTATGGTCCATTAACCACTGAGAAAGTTTCACTTCACTGTTGTTTCCACTCTACGGTTGCAGGTCATCTCCATAGTGATATTTGGCGGTGCAGCAGTGGAATAGGGATTTGGTGCAACGGGAGTATAACGCTGTCCCTGAATACGACACGTGGAGGGGATCGGTTAAATCCTGCTGTTTCGTCAAAGCCTTGAGCTTTGTCTATGGAGCCAAGACAGGCCACAGAGGTTGGCTTTTACTGTAAGAATCAAACCAGTCAGATTACAAAACAGCACATATACCCTTGAGACAAGCTATAGCGAGCCTATACGGTCCCCATTTGCCAGCAAATACAATCCATTGTTTCATCAAGGGAGAGCTGGACAACACTTCAAACACATTTAAGCAGAACTGGTGGGGATCCATTTCATAAGCTCATCCTCAATATCTTTCAGACACCAAGCGTCTTTCCCCCATATGTTTTCGTAGTGATCCCGCTGACATTTGATCCTCCAAGGATGATCCTCAATGACATTCTATCCCCCCTCGCGTTACATACACTCTGTTCAGTGTGGCCTCAAGTCGTTAAGTGTACACAAATAACCATCGCAGCAGGGAGGCTTTTAGCAAATCACCTCAAAAGCCCTTTTGTTGACTGAGGGATTTAAACACAGCACAAAAGCTTAAATCCATACAGACTTCCCCGTCCCAGCAGTATGGAAAGGTATTCCTGTTAGGCAAACAGTTATACACAGCTTACTGGTGAAATACTCATCTCTAAGCACTCAGCTGCTTCTGGAAATGGAGTAGGGCTTAGACTGTACATTAACAGAATATGAGGAAATCAAAGAACAGATGGAGGATTGTGTATCAGATACAGTACCCAGACCAGGGATGAGTGAAGATGCCGCGATCGCATCATCGCCTTTAGGTGTGCCTTTCACATATGTTTCTCTGATTCGAATCCTGCAGTGTTTAGACATTTAATCCTTGTTATGGTCCACATTAATCTATATATCTAGGCAAAGCAAATGTATTTTCCTTTGTCCTCAGAAAGAGGGTCTCTATGCTTTTCAGTTTTACGAAGCTTGTCGCCATGCAGTGCCCTGTTGTAGGAAAAACATAACTCGGAGATAGTCATTTGATTTAGTTACAACTGCTTCTAGCATTTCTATTAATGTTTCCTAGTGTTGCACAAGATGGCATGAGATGCGAGATAGAGACAATTAAAACAGCCTATTCTATATGACTCCAGCAACTCTAATTAGTTCAGAAGCCTGAAGTGCACTCTAGCTTAGGCGGAAATTATTTAAAAATGAGCAAGAACCCTTGCATACTGTTACTGTCTATTTGGGGCATAATGCTGTACACACGCCAGTAGTTGCAATTAAATTGAGATCATTTAGCATGTAATCAAGTAAGGAAGGCCCCACATTGCAATACACGAATGCGCTATTGCAGCTGAGATTTCAGTTCAGTAAACCATGTAGCCATGTCGTCATAAAACCACCTCATGAGTATTTTCATGCCAAATATGGCCTGATGTTAGCTAGGAACCCAAGGTAGCGTTAATGGCAAGGAAGAGGGCCTATGAGTCTGGCACGTAAAACAAAAAGCTACTAGCCGAGCTCAGCTTGCACATTAGTGCTGTGAACACCACACAAAGAAAGCTGGTTATGGGATTGAGTTCCCTGAGTGTTCTCTATGCTATAATAGGCTAATCCACAGCAGAGCTAATGGTCTGCAGGGACAGCTGAGTTCTACAGGGACAGCTCAAACATCAGAGGACTCCCCTAAGGGGTGGACAGACACAGAGTGTGTGGCATTGATGCTGTGTGTGTGAGTGTGCGAATGCATGTGTGTGTGAGAAAGTGTGTCAACTCAAAACAGCTGAGCCTACGACTGAGATACCCGGTTGCGACGGTTCCCATTTGGAGGGACTCATCAGGTCCCCACTTGGCAGCTGAACTTTGCAGCTAAGTGGGGACTTTCCCTTCTGCATCTGTCTCAGCTCCATAGGATTCATTAACTACGCCTTAAAGGATTCATTAACTACGTCTTAACTACGCTCAGGACCAGGGTTCCGGCTCACGCCTTCCCACTCTCTCTCTTAACTAAACTGAGTCACAATGCTCCAACAGGCGCAAAGGACAGGATATTTTCCTCCTAGAAGTGTGGATATGTGTTCATCTCAGACCCGGGTAGTTTTTGGTCTGCTGAGAGTCCTAGCCATTTCCACATGGCTTCTTTTTGAAGTCTTGGCGTGAATCCGACAGATTGAGTCGAGGGGCTGCCAGGAGCAAGTCTGGAGATGCATCAAACAGCGGCAATGCATTAGCAACACTGATGTTACGTAACAGGGACAGTATGCAAAGTGACCAGACATGTGGCTATAGGTCCATAATTCCCAAAGTCAATTATGGAATATGGAAAGTTGTTGTTGTTATGTTGTGAATGCGGACCCTTTTAGCAGAGAACGTAATGTAAGAGTGATGCCTCCATGGTTGATGAAAGAACAAGCAGTTATTTGTTTTGATGGAATTGTTATTCCCTTGATGGAATCCTATTACCTTACGGTTTTCTAAATAAGAATTTTCCACAAGCTGTAAAAGTAATTTTTTTAAATTGTATACATTGAGCAAAAATATTAACGCAACATGTAAAGTGTTGGTCCCATGTCTCATGAGCTGAAATAAAAGCTCCCATAAATTTTACATGCACACAAAAGCTTATTTCTATCAAATTTTGTGCACAAATCCGCATTTCTCCTTTGCCAAGATAATCCATCCACCTGAAAGGTGTGGCATATCAAGAAGCTGAATAAACAGCATGATCATTACACAGGTGCACCTTGTGCTGGGGACAATAAAAGGCCACTCTAAAATGTGTAGTTTTGTCACACAACACAATACCACAGATTTATCAAGTTTTGAGCAATCGTGCAATTGGCATGCTGACTGCAGAAATGTCCACCAGAGCTGTTGCCAGAAAATGTAATGTTAATTTCTCTACCATAAGCCGCCTTCAACGTCATTTTAGAGAATTTGGCAATACTTCCAACCGGCCTAACAACCGCAAACCACGTGTATGGCATTGTGTGGGCGAGCGGTTTGCTGTTATGAACAGAGTGCCCCATGGTGGCGTGAGGTTATAGTATGGGCAGGAATAAACTAAGGACAATGAACACAATTGCATTTTATTGCTGGCAATTTGAATACACAGAGGTACCGTGACAAGATCCTGAGGCCCATTGCCGTGTCATTAATTCGCCGCCATCACTTTATGTTTTAGCATGATAATGCACGGCCCCATGTCGCAAGGAACTATATACAATTCCCAGAAGCTTAAAATTCTTCCAGTTCTTCCATGTCCCGCATACTAACCAGACATGTCACCCACTGAGCATGTATGGGATGCTCTGAATCAACGTGTACGACAGCGTGTTCTAGTTCCCGCCAATATCCAGCAACTTTGCACAGCCATTGAAGAGAAGTTGTACAACAGTCCACAAGCCACAATCAACAGCCTGATCAACTCTATGCAAAGGAGATGTGTCGCGCTGCATGAAGCAAATGGTGGTCACACCAGATACCAACAGTTTTTTTGATCCATGGCCCTATCGTTTTTTTTAAGGTTTCTGTGACCAACAGATGTATACAGTGGGGAAAAAAAGTATTTAGTCAGCCACCAATTGTGCAAGTTCTCTCACTTAAAAAGATGAGAGAGGCCTGTAATTTTCATCATAGGTACACTTCAACTATGACAGACAAAATGAGGAAAAAAAATCCAGAAAATCACATTGTAGGATTTTTTATGAATTTATTTGCAAATTATGGTGGAAAATAAGTATTTGGTCA
>QNTS01000242.1:93835-112124 GCA_003317085.1 Hucho hucho
AAAAATCCTACAATGTGATTTTCTGGATTTTTTTTCTTCATTTTGTCTGTCATAGTTGAAGTGTACCTATGATGAAAATTACAGGCCTCTCTCATCTTTTTAAGTGAGAGAACTTGCACAATTGGTGGCTGACTAAATACTTTTTTTCCCCACTGTATCTGTATTCCCAGTCATGTGAAATCCATAGATTAGGGCCGAATGAACATATTTCAATTGACTGATTTCCTTATATGTAACGCAGTAAAATCGTTGAAATTGTTGCATGTTGCGTTATATTTTTGTCCAGTATAATAATGACAACAAATTATTGCTGAACACTACAAAACTGATCTGCAAAGAGCTCCCCTCATTTGAACTTTTGTAAGTATTCACAGTGGAACTACCTAATTCCGTTTTTCATCAATTTCATGAACTATGCAATGAAATTAAGTCATTCACTTCTCTCACTATAAAGTCAAGGCTCGCATTCACAAAGGACCTTATTAATGCATACTGTTTGGTATCAATCTGATGCAGATTAGATTTTCCGGATATCTACTTGTTTGGAAGAATGAATTTGGTCTGGTGACCAAGGGATTGTAAATGTATTTACTCTGCCCAGAAACTAACAGCAACATTTATTTACTTAGCTTAATAGCTTGTGTTAATTGCACATGAATCTTAATTTTATTTCATTTCCAGTCTAGTTGTTTTTTGTTGGTATATATTGATGCCGTTCTCACGTGTTAGTCGGAACTCCAACATTTTGGGAAATTTCAGTTTCCTAATTCCGACTAGCACGTGAACACTGCATGATAAAAGAAGTCATAAGAACACTCACAGTTTTGTAGAAACTAACTATATTACACTCAAATGTACTTGTCTAGTGACACTCTAATGTACTTGTCCTCTTGCTCAGTTGTGCACTGGGGCCTCCCACTCCTTATTCTATTCTGGCTAGAGGCAGTTTGTGCTGTTCTGTGAAGGGAGTAGTACTCAGCGTTGTACAAGATCTTCAGTTTCTTGGCAATTTCTCGCATGGAATAGCCTTAATTTCGCAGAACAAGAATAGACTGACGAGTTTCAGAAGAAAGTTATTTGTTTCTGGCCATTTTGAGCCTGTAATTGAACACACAAATGCTGATTCTCCAGATACTCAACTAGTCTAAAGAAGGCCAGTTTTATTGTTTCTTTAATCAGGCAACAGTTTTCAGCTGTGCTAACATAATTGAAAAAGGGTTTTCTAATGATCAATTAGTCTTTTAAAATGATAAACTTGGATTAGCTAACACAATGTGCCATTGGAACACAGGAGTGATGGTAGCTGATAATGGGCCTCTGTACGCCTGTAGATATTCCATTAGAAATCAGCCGTTTCCAGCTACAATAGTCATTTACAACATTAACAATGTCAACAATGTATTTCTGATCAATTTGATGTGACCCAAAAATTTGAACGGTAGTGTACATAGAAGACACAATACCTCCTACACAATCCACAGTTCATTGGACATATTTTGCAACATAGAACTATTATAACTCACTCTCCTTTGCCTGCTGCCATTTTTCTTGATACATCATCAACCACTCAAAAGATTAGTGGAAACACAGATTTAGTTTGGACACACCTACTCATTCAAGTTTTTTTTTGTTCTACATTGTAGAATAATAGTGAAGGCATCAAAACTATTAAATAACACATATGGAATCATGTAGTGACCAAAAAAGTGTTAAGAAAATTCAAATTATATTTTATATTTTAGTTTATGCAAAGTAGCCACCCTTTGCCTTGATGACAGCTTTGCACACTCTTGGCATTCTCTCAACCAGCTTCACCTGGAATGCTTTTCCAACACTCTTAAAGGAGTTCCCACATATGCTGAGCACATGTTGGCTGCTTTTCCTTCACTTTGCGGTCCAACTCATCCCAAACCATCTCAACTGTGTTGAGTTCGGGTGATTGTGGAGGCCAGGTCATCTGATGGGGCGGCAGGTAGCCTAGTGGTTAGAGCGTTGGGCCAGTAACCGAAAGGTTGCTAGATCGAATCCCTGAGCTGACAAGGTAAAAATCTGTCGTTCTGCCCCTGAACAAGGCAGTTAACCCACTGTTCTTAGGCCGTCATTGTAAAAAAGAATTTGTTCTTAACTGACTTGCCTAGTTAAATAAAGGTTCAATTTAAAAAAAATAAAACATGTATGTAGCACTCCATCACTCTCCTTCTTGGTCAAATAGCCCTTACACAGCCTGGAGGTGTGTTGGGTCATTGTCCTGTTGAAAAACAAATTATAGTCCCGCTAAGCGCAAAAAAGATGGGATGTCGTATTACTGCAGAATGCTGTTGTAGCCATGCTGGTTAATTGTGCCTTGAATTCTAAATAAATCACTGACAGTGCAAAGCACCCCCACACCATCACATCTCCTCCTCTATGCTTCACGGTGGGAACCACACATGCGGAGATCATCCATTCACCTACTCTGCGTCTCACCAAAGGACAGATTTCCACTTGTCTAATGTCCATTGCTTGTGTTTCCTGGCCCAAGCAAGTCTCTTCTTATTATTGGTGTCCTTTAGTAGTGGTTTCTTGGCAGCAATTCAACCATGAAGGCCTGATTCACACAGTCTCCTCTGAACAGTTGATGTTGAGATGTGTCTGTTACTTTAACTTTTTGAAGCATTTATTTGGGCTGCAATCTGAGGTGCAGTTAACTTATCCTCTGCAGCAGAGGTAACTATGGGTGTTGCTTTCCTGTGGCGGTCCTCACGAAAGCACCAGTTTCATCATAGCGCTTCATGGTTTTTGCAACTGCACTTGAAGAAACTTTCAAAGTTCTTGACATTTTCCGGATTGATTGGCCTTCATGTCTTAAAGTAATGATGGACTGTCGTTTCTCTTTGCTTATTTGAGCTGTTCTTTCCACAATATGCACTTGGTATTTTACCGAATAGGGCTATCTTCTGTATACCACCCCTACTTTGTCACAACACAACTGATTGGCTCAAACTCATTGGGAAGGAAAGAAATTCCACAAATGAACTTTTATCAAGGCACACCTGTTAATTGAAATGCATTCCAGGTGACTACCTCATGAAGCTGGTTGCGAGAATGCCAAGAGTGTGCAAAGCTGTCATCAAGGCAACGGGTGGTTACTTTGAAGAATCTTAAAAGAAATATGAAAATACATTTTGATTTGTTTAACACTTTTTTGGTTGATACATGATTCCATATGTGTTATTTCATAGTTTTGATGTCTTCACTATTCTACAATGTAGAAAATAGTAAAAATAAAGAAAAACCCTTGAATGAGTAGGTGTGTCCAAACTGGGACTGTATACAGTTGGGTTCACTTAGTGTTGGTGGAGTGTGGATGCAGGCAGCTGTAAGGTTCTCTCTGGGGACGGTACTTCGAGGCAATGTGCACAAATTGTGCCATGATATTTGGATGAAGCTTACTGGGAGTGCCGGGTCAATTGAGAAAAATGCTTAATCTCTAATGCAGGTTATAGTGAAAATACAAAGGGCCCTAGACAATCGAATTAGGTAACAGAGTTTCCACTTTATCTTGGCCAGGTCGCGGTTGTAAATGAGAACTTGTTCTCAACTTGCCTACCTGGTTAAATAAAGGTGAAATAAAAAAAATATATAAATAAATGTCAAAAACAACAGTCTCACTACACAGCATGACATTTTGTAATTGATATGCAACTAAGTTTGTGTCTGTTTCCTATGGTAGACATTGTTTTGTTGAATAGACCTCGATTCCCGCAAGAATAATCTTTTTTTTTGTCCTACTTTGGAAACCTGTTTGCACATGTTTGATTGTATAGGGCTTCTGCATACTGAATTCATAAAGACTTGGTAATTGCCCTTTACATACAGAGTGTCTTATTCTGATAACATGAATGCAAAAAAAAGATCTGCTATTGATTTTGATGGCTTTGAGTACATTTATTATCACAGTGCTTTCCCATGGGATATTCATTTAACCTACGTGTGGGAGGTGTGCATAGGTGTGGGATGGGAGAGGTCACACTGAAAAGTGATTGCAACTTTAAAGTATGGCCATGTTCCCTTGGCGGTGTTCTAAGCAATGAGAGACTGACTAGCACATTCCTGATGATACCTGTGTTGTATATCTAATCATCATTAGAGATACTAGCTATATCAGATCAAACTGCTAAAGGTAACAAGAGACCATGCTCATCTGTGTATAGTGACCCCTCCATAGCCATTGTCATAGTATTGTGGATATGTTTTCAATCGATGTTGCTGTTTTTTCCTAGCTCACCATAGCCTATCATATAATTACATCATCATAAAGTAAAGTTGGTAAGATGCCCTAGAGGGCAAAAACATTGACTGAACCAATTGTCCTGACACAAGTCATTGTTGATTTCACCTGTTATAGGGAAGAGACTCTAGGGCTGCAGATAAGACTGTTGCCATGGTCCTGAAGGAGATACCAAGTAAGGCGTCTTCAGAAGGGAAACCCCTCCTCACGGTGACAACCAAGGTGGGCAGAACCATCGCAACCCCCCCCNCCCCCCCCCCCCCCCAATCCCTTCCAACCCCCCGACTGGAGGTTCCTCTTGTTTTTGGTGGTGATAAAATCAATGGAAAGGCTTTGAGCATCCCATATTTACTCTCCACTCTTGAGCCTAACTCGATCCCATATTATTCACCTCACAACAGCAAAAAGCAACAGCATTGATTTTATTTCATTTTTCAGCTGCTATATAGGGTATAAAATGCATGCCACAGTTCATTCAGCATCACCAACTAAAAACCAGTCAGTATTTCAGCTGTAGCAAGGAATGACATTTTATCTGAATGACATTTCATTGATTTATTTTAATTATATGTTATGCAACTTGTGCCTTTAATTGAATAATTTTTGCAGCAGCAGCAGCACCTTATCGTAGCCACACGCAATGTATGTAAGAATCGTTAGTGAGAGTCCCTCAGCTGTCACTTATTGTTATGTTTTTTTTTTACTGTAATTAAAAATTCAAATACACTGCTATTTTTATTTATTTTGTTTGTAGAATTTCCCCCACTTTTCTCAAGGATACAATTACTACACATTACCAAATGAGCCTACCCAATCAGGTAGTCTCAGCAGAATAAGCAATTTGGTCCTCTATCAGCAAAAAGTATAGCACATTTCCAAGGCAGTTTAGGAAAACGCACACTACAAATGCACATTTTTACACCTCGTAAGCAGCTAAACTTTGCTAATATGTATGCATTTACATAATGCAACACCTTGAAGCATGGGATTAGGCTATGACATAATTAAGCCATCTCTTCTTGTAGATATAGTCAATTTTCAATGTGCTTTTCAGTGTTGCTTTGCTTTGAAGCAATATGTGGATGGTATGGGTGAAGCAGATACCATTGTACGCTTCTTCCTTGCCCCCGTTTTCTGTGCTTGATATAAATGTGCTTGGTGTGTGTTTGTGTGTGCATGTGCGTGTTTCTGTGCTGTGGGTACAGTATAGTGTTGTTCTGATGTATAAGTTAGAAAATGTGCTCTGTAGCCTTCAACATTTTAAGTTGTTGCATAAAATGCCATGATGTGTTTGTTGAATGAAGATGTATTGAATAGAACGATTTGTATATATATTTTATTTAATCCCAACCAATCCCAATGCACTCTAGTGCTGCATAACAAAATGTTTACCGTGTGCTTATTTGTAATAAAATCTAGTATTATCTAATAATTAAGCTGGAAAATGCAGTGTTTGCTGACTGTCTTTTGTTAGAGAAGGCCTCTCTCCAGTCCTTTTCTTTTTAACGTAACTTTTCTTTCCGTAAATGTGTTTAAAACTGCAATTTTTTAACTTCCAGAGACTTAAATAAAGCTGAACATTCTTGCTTAATTCCATAATCAGATGGGAACTTGGTGCATATCTAGATGTAGATCAGCTACAAAATACAAAACAAAAACAGACAGGTGCATTACATTAACAAGAAACCACCTACCTTCACAAGTCTGAGAAGTAAAGGGCAAGACTCGACTGCTCAACGAATGTATTAATAATGTCTCATAATGACATGTCGTCACACACATTTTGCAACATGACAACACATACCACGCCACTCAAAATGACACAACAATGTGCACCTCTTAATCAATATGAAAGGGGCAAAAGGTGAATTTGTTAATTTGATGTACACTGAAAGTACACTGAACAAAAATATGAACGCAACATGTAAAATGTTGGTCCCATGTTTCATGAGCTGAAATAAAAGATTCCAGAAATGTTCCATAAGCACCCAAAAAATATTTATTAAAAATGTTGTCCACAGATTTGTTTACATCCCTGTTAGTGAATATTTCTCCCTTGCCAAGAAAATCCATCCATCTGAAAGGTGTGGCATATCAAGAAGCTGACTAAACAGCATGATCATAAACAGGTGCACTTTGTGCTGGGGACAATAAAAGGGCACTCTAAAATGTGCAGTTTTGTCACTCAACACAATGCCACAGATGTCTCAGGTTTTGAGGGAGCGTGCAATTGGCATGCTGACTGCAGGAATGTCCACCAGTACTGTTGCCAGAGAATTTAATGTAAATTTACCTACCATAAGCCGCCTCCAACGTCGTTTTAGAGAATTTGGCAGTACGTCCAACCGGCCTCACATCCGCAGACTACGTGTATGGCGTCGTGTGGGTGAGCGGTTTGCTGATGTCAACGTTGTGAACAGAGTGCCCCATGATGGCGGTGAGGTTATGGCATGGGCAGGCATAAGCTATGGACATTAAACACAATTGTATTTTATCGATGGCAATTTTATTACACAAAAATACAGTGACTAGATCCTGAGGCCCATTTTGAGTCCCATTTTTTTTAAAGGTACACTACCAGTCAAAAGTTTTAGAACACCTACTCGTTGAAGGGTTTTTCTTTATTTTTACTATTTGTACATTGACATCAAAACTATGAAATAACACATATGGAATCATGTAGTAACCCATAAAGTATTAAACAAATAAAAATATATGATATATTTGAGATTCTTCAAATAGCCACCCTTTGCCTTGATGACAGCTTTGCACACTCTTGGCATTCTCTCAACCAGCTTCACCTGGAATTATTTTCCAACAGTCTTGAAGTAGTTCCCACATATGCTGAGCACTTGTTGGCTGCTTTTCCTTCACTCTGTGGTCCGACTCATCCCAAACCATCTCAATTTGGTTGAGGTCGGGGGATTGTGGAGGCCAGGTCATCTGATGCAGCACTCCATCACTCTATTTCTTGGTAAAATAGCCCTTACAAAGCCTGGAGGTGTGTTGGGTCATTGTCCTGTTGAAAAACAAATGATAGTCCCACTAGGCCCAAACCAGATGGGATGGCGTATCGCTGCAGAATGCTGTGGTAGCCATGCTGGTTAAATATGCCTTGAATTCTAAATAATCACAGACAGTGTCACCAGGAAAGCACCCCCACGCCATAACACCTCCCCCTCTATACTTTACGATGGGAAATACACATGCGGAGATCATCCGTTTACCCACATCGCATCTCACAAAGACACGGCGGTTGGAACCAAAATCTCCAATTTGGACTCCAGACCAAAGGACAAATTTCCACCGGTCTAATGTATATTGCTCGTGTTTTTTGGCCCAAGTATGTCTCTTCTTCTTATTGGCGTCCTTTAGTAGTGGTTTCTTTGCAGCAATTCGACCATGAAGGCCTGATTCACACGGTCTCCTCTGAATAGTTGATGTTGAGATGTGTCTGTTACTTGAACTCTCTGAAGCATTTATTTGGGCTGCAATTTCTGAGGCTGGTAACTCTAACAAACATATTCTCTAGAGCAGAGGTAACTCTTGGTCTTCCTTTCCTGTGGTGGTCCTCATGAGAGCCATTTTCATCATAGCTCTTGATGGTTTTTGCGACTGCACTTTCAAAGTTCTTGACATTTTCCGTATTGACTGACCTTCATGTCTTAAAGTAATGATGGACTTTGCATATTTGAGCTGTTCTTGCCATAGTATAGACTTGGTAAATAGGGTTATCTTCTGTATACCACCTCTACCTTGTCACAACACAACTGATTGGCTAAAACGCATTAAGAAATTACACAAATTTACTTTTAAGAAGGCACACCTGTTACTTGAAATTCTTTCCAAGTGACTACCTCATGAAGCTGGTTGAGAGAATGCCAAGCATCTGCAAAGCTGTCATCAAGGCAAAGGGTGGCTATTTGAAGAATCTCAAATATAAAATATATTTTGATTTGTTTAACCCTTTTTAATTTCTACATGATTCCATGTGTTTTTTTTTATAGTTTTGATGTCTTCACTACTATTCTACAATGTAGAAAATTGTAAAAATAAAGAAAAACCCTTGAATGAGTAGGTGTTCTAAAACTTTTGACTCGTAGTGTATATGTGACCAACGGATGCATATCTCTATTCCCAGTCAGGTGAAATCCATAGATTAGGGCCTAAGGAATTTATTTAAATTGACTGATTTCCTCATATGAACTGTAACTCAGTAAAATCAATGAAATTGTTGCATGCACGTTTATATTTGTTTTCAGAATAGTTCCACAGTCCTTCCACAAGGTTAATGATAAAGAATTGGCCTTTACAGCAATGACCTTAGTGTCTAGAACAGATATTCTGGAGACTGTCCAGGAGAAGAGAGAAGCTGAATGCTGCTTATCTCAAACAAACACAGAGGTCTATTCTATTCTACATGCTTGCACTACAATTCCCTTAAAATGACCTAGAGCAGGGGTATTCAACTTTTACCCTACAAGGTCCGGAGCCTGCTGGTTTTCTATTCTGATAAATAATTGCACCCACCTGGTTCCCAGGTCTAAATCTGTCCCTGATTAGAGGGGAACAATGAATAAAGGAGTGGATCTGACTTCAAGGTCCAGAGTTGAGTTTGAGGGAGCTAGAATGGCACAGATTAATTGGGGTGGCATGTAGCCTAGTGATTAGAGCGTTGGGCCAGTACCTGAAAGCTTGCTGGATCGTATCCCCGAGCTGACAAGGTAAAAATCTATTGTTCTGCCCCTGGACAAGGCAGTTAACACATTGTTCTCCAGTAGACCGTCATTGTAAATAAGAATTTGTTTGTAACTGTCTTGCCTAGTTAAAAAATAGCCATTCGTAGGTCAATAGAACCCTGTTTATACTTTAGAGCATCAGCAAATACCAGTTTCTACTTCTATTACCTAGTCAACACCAGAGGTTTGAAATTATTAAGTCTTTGAAGGAGGGCTCTCCTGTCACCCTCTTTGTGATTGTGTTGGATGTTTATATTATGGGAATATAGATTTTTTCGCTTAATTTTGTCATATCTATAACCATCCACAGTTTTCATGCGAGTAAAGTCATACCGACAGCTGTGATGGAAACAGGAAGTTTTGGTACAATACTAGAAATGCTGACAGATCATTTGTTCATTCGACATGGTGGGATCCTTTTGTGTTTGTAAAATGTATTATCTGAGAAATGGTGGTGGAAACATTTATGTACTGATATAATAAGCATATTTGGAGTCACGCAATGATAAAGTATAGATACCTTAATAATAGGAAGTTACTCAAGTAAAAGTTAATCACCCAGTAAAAAACTACTTGAGTTAAAGTCTAAAAGTATTTGGTTCGAAAATAGAAAATCTGTGAGGGTGCTAATGCTGCTGGTCATGAATTTAATGTTAAGAGACTGAGAGGATACAGTTTTCATAATCCAGTTAACAGCATGCACTCTCCCTTCGCTCTTTGATGACCATGGAACAAAATATGATCAAATGTACAATACCAAAGATAGGGATGAAATGCATGACATTTTGAAAAAAAGATTACCGTATGTGTGGTTACGTCAGGGTGACTAGCATTGTCACGACTTCCTCTGAAGTCGGTTCCCCTCCTCGTTCCGGCGGCATTCGGCGGTCGAAGTCACCGGTCTTCTAATCATCACCGATCTACTTTTCATTTTCCATTTGTCTTGTCTTGTTTTTTACACACCTGGTTTGCATTCCCCTTTATTATCTGTTGTGCATTTAACCCTCTGTTTTCCCTCCACGTTCTTGTGTGTGATTGTTTATTGTGAAGCCGTTTCTTTCCGGCTGGTGCATTTATTATATGCCTCGCCTGTTTTACGTTTGGCATGTTTATTTGTATTTAAGGTTTTTGCTCACTCAGTACTGTTCTCCTGCGCCTGACTTTATGCACCAGCTACACACGAGCCTGACAGAATCACACACCCACCATGGAGTCAGCAGGAGCAGGTACCCGGTCAGAGGAGTCGAGGAACGCGTCCAGGAACACTCGGCTATGTTACATCATCTCGGTGCCATGATGGATTGCGTGGTCCAGAACATGGACCGCTGGGAGAGACCAGAAGTCTCTCCAGCGCCTCGACCAACGCAACCGGGGTTACCTCTACCCGTCCCGTCCGGATCCAGCTCTAGTGGGATGCGTCTCTCCTTTCCCAGGGAGTATGATGGGACGTCCGCACAGTGCCAGGGCTTCCTCCTACAACTGGACCTATACCTGGCTACCGTTCACCCAGCTCCCTCAGGATGGGAGAGAGTCTCTGTCTTCATCTCCTGCCTCTCGGGGAGAGCTCTGGAGTGGGCCAACGCCGTGTAGGGAGAGGAAGACGCGGTGTTGGACCGCTTTGAGGAGTTCACCCGTCGCTTCCGGGCCGTCTTTGACCATCCGCCCAAAGGTAGAGCGGCGGGGGAACGACTTTTTCATTTGAGACAGGGGACGAGGAGCGCACAGGAGTTTGCGCTGGAGTTCCAGACTTTGGCCGCCGGAGCCGGATGGAACGACAGGGCCCTCATTGAACAGTGTCGATGCAGCCTGCGCGAGGATGTCCGACGGGAGTTGGCCTGCAGGGATGCCACCATTAACTTTGACCAACTAGTGGATGTGTCCATCCGGTTGGATAACCTGCTGGTTACCCATGGACGTCCTGAGGGGGCTCTGTCAGTTCCATCTCCCTGTACTCCCGCTCCGGTGCCCATGGAGTTGGGAGGGACTGCACGTAGGGAGGCTGGAGAAGGGACCTTCACGTGCACCATCTGTGGCTGCAGAGGACACACTTCCGGTCGGTGCCGGGTTGGTCCTTCTGGGAATCGAGGCAGCAGGCAGGGCACTCTGGTGTCACCTCAGGTGAGTATGCACCACTCTCATCCAGAGTTCTCTGTTGTTCACCTGTTTGTACCTGTCTGTTTCCCTGAGTTTTCCCCTCATTCTCAGTATAAGGCGCTAGTCGATTCAGGCGCAGCTGGGAATTTTATTGACAGAGCGTTAGCCCTTAGTTTATGGATTATACCTGTGGTTAGAACTTTCCCGGTTCACGCTCTGGATAGTCGACCATTAGGGTCAGGGCTAATCAAGGAGGCCACCATCTCCCTGTTTATGGAGACGCAGGGGGGTCACGAGGAGAGAATCAGTCTCTTTCTCATTGATTCTCCTGCGTTTCCCGTGGTACAAGGCCTTCCTTGGTTGGCTCGTCATAACCCCACCATTTCCTGGCAACAGAGGGCTCTCACGGGGTGGTCGCAAGAGTGCTCGGGGAGGTGTGTAGGAGTTTCCGTTGTTGCTACCACGGTGGAAAGTCCAGACCAGGTCTCCACCGTGCACATCCCCCCAGAATATGCCGATTTGGCTCTCGCCTTCTGTAAAAGGAAGGCGACTCAATTACCAGCCCATCGACGGGGAGATTGTGCGATAAATCTCCTGGTAGACGCTGCACTTCCCAGGAGTCACGTGTATCCCCTGTCGCAAGAGGAGACGGCAGCTATGGAAACATATGTCTCAGAATCCCTGGGACAGGGGTACATTCGTCCCTCCACTTCACCTGCCTCCTCAAGTTTCTTTTTTGTGAAGAAGAAGGCTTGAGGTCTGCGCCCGTGCATTGACTATAGCGGTCTAAATCAAATCACGGTGAGGTACAGCTACCCACTACCTCTTATCGCCACGGCAATTGAGTCAATGCACGGGGCGCGCTTCTTCACAAAACTGGATCTCAGGAGTGCGTACAACCTGGTGCGTATCCGGGAGGGAGACGAGTGGAAAACAGCGTTTAGTACCACCTCAGGTCATTATGAATACCTCGTCATGCCGTACGGGTTGATGACTGCTCCATCAGTCTTCCAATCCTTTGTAGATGAGATTTTCAGGGATCTGCACGGGCAGGGTGTAGTGGTGTATATCGATGACATTCTGATATACTCTGCTACACGCGCCGAGCATGTGTCCTTGGTGCGCAAGGTACTTGGACGACTGTTGGAGCATGACCTGTACGTCAAGGCTGAGAAATGCCTGTTCTTTCAGCAGGCCGTCTACTTCCTAAGGTATCGCATTTCCACATCAGGGGTGGAGGTGGAGAGTGATCGCATTGCAGCCGTGCGTAATTGGCCGACTCCCACCATGGTAAAGGAGGTGCAGCGATTTTTAGGGTTTGCCTATTACTAACGGAGATTTATCCGAGGTTTTGGCCAGGTGGCTGCTCCCATTACCTCACTGCTGAAGGGGGGTCCTGTACGTCTGCAGTGGTCGGTTGAGGCGGACATGGCTTTTGGGCAACTAAGAGCTCTGTTTACCTCGGCTCCCGTGCTGGCCCATCCGGATCCCTCTTTGGCATTCATAGTGGAGGTGGACGCGTCCGAGGCTGGGATCGGAGCCGTTCTCTTTCAGCGCTCGGGCACGCCACTGAAGCTCCGCCCCTGTGCTTTCTTCTTGAAGAAGCTCAGCCCGGCGGAGAGGAACTATGGTGTGGGAGACCGGGAGTTGTTGGCTGTGGTTAAGGCTTTGAAGGTGTGGAGACATTGGCTTGAGGGGGCTAAACTCCCTTTCCTCATCTGGACTGACCACCGCAACCTGGAGTACATCCGGGCAGCTAGGAGACTGAATCCTCTTCAGTCAAGGTGGGCCATGTTCTTTACCCGTTTTATGTTTACTCTGTTTTACAGATCAGGTTCCCGGAATGTAAAGGCAGACGCACTGTCCCGACTGTATGACACAGAGGAGCGGCCCATGGATCAGACTGCCATTATCTAGGCTTCCTGCCTGGTAGCGCCGGTCGTGTGGGAGCTGGACACGGACATAGAACAGGCGTTGTGTACAGAGCCCGCTCCACCTCAGTGTCCCGTTGGGCATCAGTACGTTCCGTCTGTTGTCCGTGACCGGTTAAATCTATTGGGACCACACATCACCCTCCTCTGGTCATCCAGGGATTGGGCGGACAGTGCGCTGTCTGACAGGGAAGTACTGGTGGCCCACCCTGGCTCGGGATGTGAGGGTTTATGTTTCCTCCTGCTCGGTGTGCGGTGTCCTATTGCCAGGACCGGCCGGGAGAGTGGGCGGCGTTCGTGCCCTTGGCAGAGATGGCGCAGAACTCGCTCCGCCACTCCTCCACTAACCTTTCCCCTTTTCAGTGTGTTTTGGGGTACCAGCCGGTTCTGGCACCGAGGCATCAGAGTCAGACCGAGGCTCCTGCGGTAGCCGATTGGTTCAAGCGCGCGGAGGAGACCTGGGAAGCCGCCCATGGTCAACTCCAGCAGGACCGTCACCGCAGTGAGGCCCCGGTGTTCGCACCGCGGGACAGGGTCTGGCTCTTGACCCGAAACCTGCCCCTCCACCTGCCCTGCCGGAAGCTGGGTCCGCGGTTTCTGGGGCCATTTAAAGTCCTGAGGAGAGTGAACAAGGTTTGTTACAGGTTACAGCTTCCCCCCCGATTACCATATTAACCCCTCATTCCATGTGTCTCTCCTCAGGCCGGTGGTGGCTGGTCCGCTCCAGGAGTCTGAGGTGCGGGAGGTTCCTCCGCCCCCTCTGGACATCGAGGGGGGCCCTGAGTACTCCGTCCGTTCCATCCTGGATTCAAGGCGTCGGGCGAGGGGCCTTCAGTACCTTGTGGAGTGGGAGGGATACGGTCCGGAGGAGAGGTGCTGGGTTCCGGCGGCGGATGTATTGGACCCTGAACTCCTGTGGGAGTTCCATTGTCGCCAGCCGGATCACCCTGCGCCTCGTCCTCCGGGTCGGCCTCGAGGCCGGTGTCGGCGTTGCCCAAGGGGGGGGTACTGTCACGACATCGACTGAAGTCGGTTCCTCTCCTCGTTCGGGCAGCGTTCAGCGGTCGACGTCACCGGTCTTCTAATCATCACCGATCTACTTTTCATTTTCCATTTGTCTTGTCTTGTTTTTCACACACCTGGTTTGCATTCCCCTTCATTATCTGTTGTGTATTTAACCCTCTTTTCCCCCCCGATGTCCTTGTGTGTGATTGTTTATTGTGAAGCCGTTTCTTTCCGGCTGGCGCGTTTATTATACGCGTCGCCTTTTTTGCATTTGGCATGTTTATTTGTATTTACGCGTTTAGCGTTTTACATGTATATTTGTTTGAGTTAAGGTTTTTGCTCACTCAGTACTGTTCTCCTGCGCCTGACTTTATGCACCAGCTACACAAGAGCCTGACAAGCATTCAACAACACTAAGATTGAAGTTAAAACATTTTATTTTCAAGATTTCCACTTGATTTCATCATGAGCTTACTGGTGACATGACAATTGTTCCTTTTATATTTTTTTTATTTTTATTTCACCTTTATTTAACCAGGTAGGCTAGTTGAGAACAAGTTCTCATTTACAACTGCGACCTGGCCAAGATAAAGCAAAGCAGTTCAACACATACAACACCACATAGTTACACATTGGAGTAAACAAACACACAGTCAATAATATAGTAGGAAAAAAAATAATCTATATACAATGTGTGCAAATGAGGCCATGGTGGCGAAGTAATTACAGTATAGCAATTTAACACTGGAATGGTAAATGTGCAGTAGATGAATATGAGACTCGAAATTGAGCACAGGTGCATCCTGTTTCCATTGATCCTCCTTGAGATGTTTCTACAACTTGATTGGAGTCCACCTGTGGTAAATTCAATTGATTGGACATGATTTTGAAAGGCACGTTCCTGTCTATCAATGGAAACAGGATTCACCTGAGCTCAATTTTGTGTCTCAAAGCAAAGGTTCTGAATACTTACGTATAAGGTATTTCTGTTTTTTATTTGTAATAAATTAGCAAAATTTCTAAAACCCGTTTTCGGTTTATCATTATGGGGTGTTTTGTGTAGATTGCTGAGGAATTGTTTTTATTTAATCAATTTTAGAATAAGGCTGTAATGTAACAAAATGTGGAAAAAGTCAAGGGGTCTGAATACTTTCCAAAGGCACTGTATATATATATGTGTATTTTAATCTTCACGAGTCAGACGTGGTTTTTGGACACGTGTGAAGTTTCATGTAAACGTTTCCCTCGTGTAAAAAACAATAAAATCCCCATGTGACTTCTTTTTCACTTTTATTTTTCAACACATCCAACTGCATCTGGTCTCCCATCCAGGGACTGGCCAGGACGGAGACCCAGCAGTGGGATGCAGGGTGCTATGTTGCTGGATTGAATGTGCCAAAACTTGGGGATTTTTTTTTAAAAGCAGCAAAAGCAAAGGCCAGTGTAAGATAACCAAAGATAGGGAAAATTGCAGGAATGAGGGAGGCATTTTATTTAATTGTGTTATCATTTATTTATTTTTTATCACTGAACAATTTTTGGGCATGCATTTACAATTACCTTGTTCTCACATTTCAAAATTATTTCCTTGCAATACTTTGTGTTCATATTTTGCTTTCAGTATTATTTTTGTTTGCAATAGTAAAAATGTTGTTCTTGACCTCAGAAGTTTTGCTTGATATTAATGGCACAAAAGTAACTCACTCACTAATAGAGAATTGCACAATTACAGTCAATCAAATGTATTTATAAAGCCCTTTTTTACATCAGCCGATGTCACAAAGTGCTGTACAGAAACCCAGCCTAAAACCACAAACAGCAAGCAATGCAGATGTAGAAGCCCGGTGGCTAGGAAATACTCCCTAGAAAGAAAGGCCAGAACCTAGGAAGAAACCTAGAGAGGAACCAGACTCTGAGGGGTGGCCAGTCCTCTTCTGGCTGTGCCGGGTGGAGATTATAACAAAACATGGCCAAGATGTTCAAACGTTCATAGTCAAAGGGGTTGTAGAGGGTGCAACAGGTCAGCACCTCAGGAGTAAATGTCAGTTGGCTTTTCATAGCCAGACTTAGAGACAGCAGATGTGGTAGAGAGAGAGTCCAAAACAGCAGATCCGAGACAAGGTAGCACGTCCAGTGAACAAGTCAGGGATCCATAGCCGCAGGCAGAACAGTTGAAACTGGAGCAGTAGCATGACCAGGTGGATTGGGGACAGCAAGGAGTCATCAGGCCAGGTAGTCCTGAGGCATGGTCCTAGGGCTCAGGTCCTCCGAGAGAAGCAAAGAGAGAAGGAGAGAGAGAAAAATAGAGAAAAAGAGAGAGAGAGAATTAGAGGGAGCATACTTTAATTCACACAGGACACCGGATGAGACAGGAGAAATACTCCAGATATAACAGACTGACCCTAGCCCCCNCCCCCCCCCCCCCCCCCCCAACTATTGCAGCATAAATACTGGAGGCTGAGACAGGAGGGGTCGGGAGACACTGGCCCTGTCCGACGATACCCCCAGACAGGCCCAACCAGGCAGGATATAGCCCCACCCACTTTTCCAAAGCATAGCCCCCACACCACTAGAGGGATATCTTCAACCTACTACCCTGAGACAAGGCCGAGTATAGCCCACGAAGATCTCCCCCCATGGCACAAACCCGAGGGGGGCGCCAACCTGGACAGGAAGATCACGTCATTGACTCAACCCACTCAAGTGACGCACCCCTCCTAGGGACGACATGGAAGAGCACCAGTAAGCCAGTGACTCAGCCCCCATAATAGGGTTAGAGGCAGAGAATCCCAGTGGAGAGAGGGGAACCGGCCAGGCAGAGACAGCAAGGGCGGTTCGTCGCTCCAGTGCCTTTCTGTTCACCTTCACACTCCTGGGCCAGACGACACTCAATCATAGGACCTACTGAAGAGATGAGTCTTCAATAAAGACTTAAAGGTTGAGACCGAGTCTGCGTCTCTCACGTGGATAGGCAGACCATTCCATAAAAATGGAGCTCTATAGGAGAAAGCCCTGCCTCCAGCTGTTTTCTTGAAATTCTAGGGACAGTAAGGAGGCCTGCGTCTTGTGACCGTAGTGTATGTGTAGGTATGTGCGGCAGGACCAAATCGGAAAGATAGGTAGCAGCAAGCCCATGAAATGCTTTGTAGGTTAGCAGTAAAACCTTGAAATCAGCCCTAGCCTTAACAGGAAGCCAGTGTAGAGAGGCTAGCACTGGAGTAATATGATCAAATTCTTTGGTTCTAGTCAAGATTCTAGCAGCCGTGTTTAGCGCTACCTGAAGTTTATTAAGTGCTTTATCCGGGTAGCCGGAAAGTAGAGCATTACGGTAGTCTAATCTAGAAGTGACAAAAGCATGGATACATTTTTCTGCATCATTTTTGGACAGAAAGTTTCTAATATTTGCAATGTTACGAAGATGGAAAAAAGCTGTCCTTGAAACAGTCTTGATATGTTCGTCAAAAGAGAGATCAGGGTCCAGAGTAACGCTGAGGTCCTTCACAGATTTATTTGAGATGACTGTACAACCATCAAGATTAATTGTCAGATCCAACAGAAGATCTCTTTGTTTCTTGGGACCTAGAACAAGCATCTCTGTTTTGTTTAAAGTTTTTAAAAATTGCTTCCATCCACTAACTTATGTCTGAAACATTGGCTTCCAGGGAGGGCAATTTTGGGGCTTCACCATGTTTCATCAAAATGTACAGCTGTGTATCGTCCACATAGCAGTGACATTATGTTCCCGAATGACATCACCAAGAGGTAAAATAGAGGTAAAATATAAAGTGAAAACAATAGTGGTCCTAAAACGGAACCTTGAGAAACACTTACATTTACAGTTGATTTTTCAGAAGTCAAACCATCTACAGAGACAAACTGATATCTTTCCGACAGATAAGATCTAAACCAGGCCAGAACTTGTCCGTGTAGACCAATTTGGATTTCCAATCTCTCCAAAAGAATGTGGTGATCGATGGTATCAAAAGCAGCACTAAGGTCTAGGAGCACGAGGACAGATGCAGAGCCTTGGTGTGACGCCATTAAAAGGTACAGTGGGGCAAAAAAGTATTTAGTCAGCCACCAATTGTGCAAGTTCTCTCACTTAAAAAGATGAGAGAGGCCTGTAATTTTCATCATAGGTACACTTCAACTATGACAGACAAAATGAGGAAAAAAAATCCAGAAAATCACATTGTAGGATTTTTAATGAATTTATTTGCAAATTATGGTGGAAAATAAGTATTTGGTCA
>QNTS01000242.1:112830-132571 GCA_003317085.1 Hucho hucho
TGGCTTCGTAAGAAGCATTTCAAGGTCCTGGAGTGGCCTAGCCAGTCTCCAGATCTCAACCCCATAGAAAATCTTTGGAGGGAGTTGAAAGTCCGTGTTGCCCAGCGACAGCCCCAAAACATCACTGCTCTAGAGGAGATCTGCATGGAGGAATGGGCCAAAATACCAGCAACAGTGTGTGAAAACCTTGTGAAGACTTACAGAAAACGTTTGACCTCTGTCATTGCCAACAAAGGGTATATAACAAAGTATTGAGATAAACTTTTGTTATTGACCAAATACTTATTTTCCACCATAATTTGCAAATAAATAAATTACAAATCCTACAATGTGATTTTCTGGATTTCTTTTTCTCATTTCGTCTGTCATAGTTGAAGTGTACCTATGATGAAAATTACAGGCCTCTCATCTTTTTAAGTTGGAGAACTTGCGCAATTGGTGGCTGACTAAATACTTTTTTG
Source organism: Hucho hucho (assembly GCA_003317085.1). Classification (NCBI taxonomy): domain Eukaryota; kingdom Metazoa; phylum Chordata; class Actinopteri; order Salmoniformes; family Salmonidae; genus Hucho; species Hucho hucho. The sequence goes on from QNTS01000242.1 coordinate 113,292, forward strand.
CCCCACTGTAATTTACCACCTTCACGAGTGCAGTCTCAGTGCTATGATGGGGTCTAAAACCAGACTGAAGCGTTTCGTGTACATTGTTTGTCTTCAGGAAGGCAGTGAGTTGCTGTGCAACAGCTTTTTCAATTTTCTTTTGAGAGGAAAGGGAGATTCGATATAGGACGATAGTTTTTTACATTTTCTATGTCAAGGTTTGGCTTTTTCAAGAGAGGCTTTATTACTGCCACTTTTAGTGAGTTTGGTACACATCCGGTGGATAGGGAGCCGTTTATTATATTCAACATAGGAGGGCCAAGCACAGGAAGCAGCTCTTTCAGTAGTTTAGTTGGAATTGGGTCCAGTATGCAGCTTGAAGGTTTAAAGGCCAAGACTATTTTCATCAATGTGCCAAGAGATATAGTATTAAAAAACTGGAGTGTCTCCCTTGATCCAAGGTCCTGGCAGTGTTGTGCAGACTCAGGACAATTGAGCTTTGGAGAAGTACGCAGATTTAAAGAGGAGTCCGTAATTTGCTTTCTAATGATAATGATCTTTTCATCAGCAAAGTTCATGAATTCATCATTGGGGAAGTGAAAGCCATTCTCTCTTGGGGAATGCTGCTTTTTAGTTAGCTTTGCGACAGTATCAAAAATAAACTTGGGATTGTTCTTATTCTCCATCCTATTTTTCCAACTTAATTGAGATCGAGCAGCAGTGTGGGCTCTTTGATACTGCATGGTACTGTCTTTCCAAGCTAATCGGAAGACTTCCAGTTTGGTGTAGCGCCATTTCCAGTCCAATTTTGTTTGTTTTTAGGGGTGCGACAGCATCTAGGGTATTACGCAAGGTTACATTTAGTTCCTCAGTTAGGTGGTTAACCGATTTTTGTACTCTGACGTCCTTAGGTAGGCGGAGGGAGTCTGGAAGGGCATCTAGGAATCTTTGAGAATTTATAGATTATGAGGAAAAACATTACGATCCACAATATTTATTCTACGGGACAAAACTAGGTCCAGAGTATGACTGTGGCAGTGAGTAGGTCCGGAAACATGTTGGACAAAACCCACTGAGTTGATTATGGCTCCGAAAGACTTTTGGACTGAGTCTGTGGACTCTTCCATGTGAATATTAAAGTCACCAAAAATTTGAATATTATCTGCCATGACTACAAGGTCCGATGGGAATTCAGGGAACTCAGTGAGGAACACTGTATACGGCCCAGGAGGCCTGTAAACAGTAGCTATAAAAAGTGATTGAGTAGGCTGCATAGATTTCATGACTAATAACACTATTACTCTATTAAAACGTGTTTAAAGCAGGCAATCCTTAACTTCTTAGGGAGCGGCAGCAGAGGTGACGGTTTTGGAGAGTCTGGCATGCCCAAAGTAAAATGCCTGCCACTCAGGCCCAGAAAATAGGATATGCACATAATTAGTACTATTGGATAGGAAACACTCTGAAGTTTCTAAAAGTGTTAAAGTAATGTATGTGAGTACAACAGAACTGATATAGCAGGTGAAAACCCGAGGAAAATCCATCCGGATTTGTAGTTTTGTAAATGACCTTCTCCAGGGTGCCTATTCATTTGTATTTTACCTAGGACTAATTCTGCAGTACCTATGGCTTCCACTAGATGTCAACAGTCTTTATACAGAGTCTGGAGGCTGTAGCCCTGAGCAGAATGGATAGGAACAGGAAAAAGTCCAGGTAGCTCAGATGTCAACAAGATTTTACGGGCGCGAGACCGAATGCTCCCCCCACTGTATTTTCCTTTCATAACGTTTAGGTTACCATCCGAGTTAAATATTATCGCTAAAATTCATAAAAGAATAGCTAAGGATGCATTATAAATGATCTATGATTTGTTTAGGAAAAGTTGATAGGTATATTTGAACGCGTTCTCTTCACGGTTCAATGGGCGATTCAACGTTGGATTTTCTGATCATAACGCGCCAACCAAACTGAGATTTATGGATATAATAAATGACTTTTTCTAACAAAAGAACCATTGGATGCCTTCGTTGGACACTTGGGAAGCCCTCAGCAGAAGTTAATCGAAAGGTAAGAGATTTATTTTAGCTGTGATATGGGTTTTGTGTGACCCGCGCTGGATATGCATTTATGCTAATGTGGAAAATATGTGGGGTGCTATCCTCAAACAATCAAATGTTGTGCATTCGCCGTAAAGCCTTTTTTAAATCTGACAATGCTGTGATATTGACAAGAATCAGAGCTTTTGATGACTATGCAACACTTGTATATTGATGAATGTTTAATAATTCAACTTTTGGATTTTGAATTTGGCGCCTTACATTTCACCGGGTAGTGTCGGGAGTGGCCCGCCAGCGCGCCGCTTCTCCCTAAGTAGTTAATTGAAACATTAACAAAGTGCACTCCTCGCCACAGTTTCAGTAAAACGCTCAGGGATGGGGCTGGAGAAATGCAACCACTATCAAATCTGTAGATTACGCTGTCATAACTCTCTTGTGATGATCTTATAGATCAAGTTACAGTGGGTCCGCTCTACAGCGTGCTCTGTCTCGTAGAGGGGGAGAGCGGGAAGTCGGCTGTTTTATCGTCAGTCATATAATACGCTGCCCTATGCTCTGTAGTGTTCGAGATTGGAATGTAAACTGTGGAACAGTTGGACATCAACATTTGAATAATTAAATAATGCTCATATTTTTGAGAATGTGGGAGTGGTCCGTGGACACTTAAGGGACAGTAATGACGAGTGTCTTTCATTTGGTGATCTCATGAAGGACAAGAAACCCACATTACTGTATCTCTGTTTGTGTACACTTTTCAATTATCAGATTTACATCTAGATGTTGGATAAAATGAATGAGTAAATGTTTAACTATTTGTGAAAAGATGTAATGTGATGTTAGCCTTCTAAATGAGAGTATGGATGTTCCTATAAAGTTTAACTAGTCATTGGCCACACCCCTGTGACCACGCCCCAGACATTACATCAGGCGTCATGGAATTGCCCCTTTTTCCACAGTGTATAAAACCCACTTCCTAAAGAATTTACATTAAGTCAGAGAACGCCGGGACAGAGTGCCCACATAGGAATGGCTACAATTCGATAGACCATTAGACTAGAAAATACGGAGCTGATGGTACATGTTGAAATTGTTAAGAACTACAACTCTATAGGCCCAGGAGACCAGACAGCGTGTAGTGTTGGTTACACGGCTGGAAATGGTTAAACTCGGAGACTATCGATCACTACAGAATAAGAGAAAATCCTAGACGTAGAATTAATAGTCTGCCACTGGAGTCTAGTACAATACCGACAACCGCGGAAGCATCTATTTGATGCAACAACCATCTGTGTGCCTGATGTATCCATTAACAACAGACACTTTCCAGAGCCGCTAAGAAAGCGACAACTACGAAAGACATTGTGACTTCTGGGGAAGTTAACCAGAGACTCTGATGAACTGACTCTTCAGCAGTTAGACTGGCGATTTTGACATAGAAGACAACAACGACATACGGAATCCATTTTGTCTTTCCGGCTCTTATCTGTCCCCACCCTTTCCATTGTCTACCAAGCTATCATACCGGTTTAGCCCACTAGGGACTTATCAATGCGTTGTGTTAGTAGCCAATATATGCTGTTTGTTTGTTATGTAGTTCTGTGATTAGTTAGTTAGTTAGTAAATAAATAATTAAGCCAATTTGTATATCACTGATTCATCATTTAGGCTAGGGTTCGTGCAGATATCCAAGGGTTTGCGATGTTCAGTAATGAGAACTGATGAGGTAATAAGGATACATGAATAGAAGACTAATCGATAAGATATGAAAATATCTGAAGAGTCGATTCGGGAAATAGAGACTATATAAACATTTTCCCGTGGTGCCCCGACTTCCTAGTTAATTAAAGTTTACATGATTAGTTTAATCATGTAATAATAATTACACAGATAATTGATTTTATAAAATAACAGTCTTCACATTGAATGATAGTCACAAACACGACAACACTATGGATGCAAGGATTAACCATCCATGATATAACCATTTTAGTTGTAACCTTGTGTTTAAGCTATACAGTGGTTGTTTACATTTACTTTGTTCACAAACATTGGAGTAAAACAAGCTTATATTTTGGGTTCTGATGGGGTACGAAAGTTGAGCTAAGCTCATGAGGCATTTATACCTTGTATTTTTCAATAATTAATGCGTACATAGGAATTTGCCTGGCTACCCAGATTACGGCCAAACGCTACACCAGGCCCATGGAGTTAGTTTCTTCTCCTCAATGAGTCTGGATCGTAGTACCTCCCTGACCTTTCGCAGAATTTGAACACATTCTGAGCTGTCTGATTGGTCCAAAAACCGATGGGTTGGGGCAGAGCCAGAACCTATGTGGGTAAAGCGGCGGTTTGAAAATGTGTCATTGGCTATGATACTCTGATTAGTTAGAGATCATCCAATCGCTGATGACTTTGTTTTGTTTTCCCCTTTCATGCATTGACTTTCATACAGAAAAACTTTTACATGTGGAATTGCAAGTTCACATGTGAGAACCAATCACATGTGGACATTTTTCAGATATGTAACTGCAATTGTGATTTTCACATGTGAAAGGGAGTTTTTTACATATGGAGTTTTTTCCTACATGTGAACCTGCAAAGTAGATTTTCACATGTGCTTGAATTTACATGTGAACTTGCAATTCACATGTGAGGTGAAAACATTTTATTCTCCTCACGTGAAAATGTGGTGTTAACATGTAACATGTTAACACCTCTAAATGTAATACATGTGAAAATATGGTTTCACGTGGGAAATTTAAGCTCAACATGTGAAAACAGGTATTTCACGCTGCTAATTTGACGTGTTTTTTTGGTAAGGCACTCCAGAGCTTCTCTAAGCCATCATTTCTCATTACCCTGTTGGGGTCTGTCCCCTTAATAATTCCCATTAATGTCAGCTATCTTTTTATATTTGTGCCAGAAGTGAGGCACATTTTGTTATTGAATACAGGGGAAATTATCTAATTAAGTGGCATGGGCCCCAAAAGACCTCCGAAATGATTTGCTTCTCTCATTAAGGGCCCATTTTGCTGAAAATTATACAGCAGGATGTTACGCTTTGAGGTTTGGAGGGTGAAATGAAGTGAGGAATTCAATTCTTTCATAAAACCATCAATCATGGCTTTTGGCTGGAGGTGCCTCCATGCAACATTTAGCTATTACAGTTCCAGTATCTTGGAACTCAAATTGTTCTCCCCAAGCAAACATACAATGTATTTGCACTGGCACTCCTCATAACTGTTGGACAACCTATTATGATAATGTACAAATTGTCTTAAAACAACATAGTACAGTACAAAATGATAGGATACAAGATTATTATTCAAGCTCAATAACATGTCTAAAAAGACAGCTAATAATGTAGCTCTTTCTCTCTCTGCACTAAATCGACAACAGCAGAGGGTGAAGTGAGGTAACTGTCTCAGCGCAGGATAAAACACAGATAAACTCCCATTAAGTAAACTGGGCCAGCATTTTCAGGTTGCTGCAGATTCAGATCACTCCCACAGTTAGTCATTCACAGACAAACACATTCATATTGATTTTGTATACTGAAAATCTTTGTCAGAGTTGAGCTGTTATTCACACAAGTTTACAGGAATTGGATTTTCGTGTCATTCTGAAAGGGAGACAAAAGTCTGCACTGAGAAACTTGTCTGTCTTTTGAGCTACAAAAGTACTTGTAATCGTCATGCAATTTTCTGAGATACTGTACAGTACAAAAACACTGAGTAAAGAGGACCAAGTCTTTGTCAGCTAGCCTATTGTCCCAAATTGACAAGTGAAGAATAAGACTTTTACTAATTCTCAAAAATGCTGAGATGCAGCTAATCAGTTTCCAAATGTAGCAATTAATGGTGGGGTCAGTCTTTTTTTTCCAATTTGGCTTGAGTGGCTAATAACCAGCCACATTATTAATTCCAAGAAAATACAGTTGCATCATTGTTAGAGCCACAGCTTGAGCACATACGGACGGGTCATGAACCGCGGGCAGCACCTTTCATATCTAGCATATTGTATGGCAGGCTGAGTGCAACTTCATGGCTTGTAAATACATTTTTTAGTGCCTTCATTAAGATTTTGCTTGCAAACACAACTCTGGAGAGCAAGGTTGGAAAATGTTATGTTTCCCTTCCGACAACATTGTGTACACATGGCACAAGCAGACAATAATGATGGTGGGGCCATTTTTATCAAACCAAATCAATACTTTCAATCTGCTTTGTCACTAGAGCACAGGATGGCAAATGGGCCAGTTAAACCTGGGGCAACTACTTCAGGGTAATGATAATGGATGGGATGTGACCTATGCCACATCAGTGCTGGCAAACCTACAGCGACAGCCCAGGATGCCTCACAGGCAAGGTGATTAGCTTTAGCATGGGTTTGGGAAGTGAGATAAACAACTGCTAATGGCTTAGCAATTACACTTGGGGACACACACACACCGTTAGTCTCCGCCTCTGCCAAGGCTGGCTAAATGGGCACTGGGAGAGGCAGATGATGGATTCACAGAGCTAGCACTCAACTGAGCTCTGGGTCCTCCGGGGAAAAACAGAACACCCATGAACTGGTGAGGGGGATGGGGAGGATTGGTGGGTCACAAGATCATGTCATCACTTTGTTTGAATTACATTTTTTTAAACAGAGGATCACTACAAAGTGCACAGTGGATACAGTTTACAACAACAAAAAACATCTGTCAAATGAAGTGGACATCAGAGTGGCTGGGTCAAATAGAGTGGCATGTTTGTGTGTGTGTGTGTCTGTGCAGGTGTGTTGGGGGGGGGCAAACAATACACCGTTTCAAAAGGCCAACACTTGTACACATCACCACATGTTATAACGTCTGGGTCACGTTGTCATTTCCAAGAAAAGGGTCAAAAGGGCATGTTGTGTCTGAGCAGTGTCGTCTGCTTGCAATTGCAGCTGGTGAGTGAGCAACAAGAGAGCCGCCCCCTGCTAAGCCCCTCCATCGACGACTTTCTCTGTGAGACCAAGTGCGATGGAGCTGCCCGCCCAGTGACTTCAAACACAGCAGGTACCTCCACTGACCTCCCACTCCTCTCTGTCTACCCAGCCCTGACTGCTGCAGTCACACCTTCATGCATTAGTCATTGCCATTTCATAACACTATGACAAAACACTGTAACCTATTTCAGACATAAAACAGGGTGTTACCTGTAAAACCAACAAGACAATGTTTATATGACTCCCTTTCCAACAGCCCCTTATTTACCACTTTCTTACAGGTATACCCCCTTTTATACATGGGCAACACCATGGTAACAGAATGCTAAGACTCAGGCTTTTAACTTTAAAATGTATGCCAAATGGAAACCAATGATTGCAAAGTTATACCATTACATCTCTGTGCCCAAGGCAGTTGTGGCCGCTGATTGGCTGAATATCTGGAGCGCAGGATAGTTGGAGTTTTGTACAAAGCAGCATGACAGAAATATGATGCCAAGTTTTCAAACTAGCGATAGTTTCTTTAAGATACAATGCCTTCACTAAACCTAATCCTAGCCCTAACCTTAACCCGTATCCTAACCCTAAACCTAACCTTATAGTAGCCAGTTGCTTATCAACAGATAGTATGACCATCTGTACTGATTATCTACAGGGCCTTCAGAAAGTATTCACACCCCTTGACGTTTTCCAAATGTTGTTGTGTTACAGCCTGAATTTAAAATTAATTAAATTGAGTTTTTTGTCACTGGCCTACACAGAATACCCCATAATGTCAAAATATATAAACACAACATGTAAAGTGTTGGTCCCATGTTTCATGAGCTGAAATCGAATATCCCAGACATTTACCACACGCACAGAAAGCATATTTCTCAAAAATGTTTAGCACAAATTTGTTTACATCCCAGTAAATGATCATTTGTCCTTTGCCAAGATAATCCATCCATCTGGCAGGTGTGGCATGTCAAGAAGCTGATTAAACAGCATGATCATCATGCAGGTGCTGGGGACAATAAAAGGCCACTCTAAAATGTGCAACAAATGTCATAGATGTCTCATGTTTTGAGGGAGCATGCAATTGGCACGCTTACTGTAGGAATGTCCACTAGAGCTGTTGACAGATCATTTAATGTTCATTTCTCTACAATAAGCTACCTCCAACGTCATTTGAGAGAATTTGGCGGTACGTCCAACCGGCCTCACAACTGCCGACCACATGTAACCACGCCAGCCCAGACAGCTGATGAAAGCATTTGTGTCTGTAATAGAGCCTTTTTTGTGGGGAAAAAAATTATTCTGATGACTGTGCCTGGCTCCAAAGTGGGTGGGTCTATGCCTAGTCATGTGAAATCCATAGATAAGGGCCTAATGAATTTATTTCAATTGACTGATTTCCTTATATGAACTGTAACTCAGTAAAATCTTTGAAATTGTTGCATGTTGCATTCATATTTTTGTTCAGTATATCTTTTAGTCAATAGGTATTCAACCCCTTTGTTATGGCAAGCCTAAATAAGTTCAGGAGTAAAAGTTTGCTTAACAAGTCAGAATAAGTTGCATGGACTCACTCTGTGTGCAATAATAGTGTTTAATATGCTTTTCTAATATGCTTTTCTCTGTACCCCACACATCCATTTACCTGTAAGGTCTCTCAGTCGAGCAGTGGATATCAAACACAGATTCAACCACAAAGACCAAAGAAACCGCTCAGGGAGTTCACCATGAGGCCAACGGTGACATCACTACAGATCCGGGTTCGATCCCGGACTCTGTCACAGCCGGCCGCCACAAGGAGACCCATGAGGCGGCGCACGATTGGCCCAGCGTCGTCCAGGTTAGGGGAGGGTTTGAATAGGGGACGTAGGTCTTGGTGCCTTTTAAGGATCCGACTGCGAGTGGGTAATCTGTCTTTACCATCGGTCCTATTAGCCAATGTACAATCATTGGATAATAAAATAGACAAACTACGAGCACGTATATCCAACCAACGGGACATTAAAAACTGTAATATCTTATGTTTCATTGAGTCGTGGCTGAACGACGACATGAATAACATACAGCTGGTGGGTTTTACGCTTTTTCGGCAGGATAGAACAACTGCCTCCGGTAAGACAAGGGTGGCGGTCTGTGTATATTTGTAAACAACAGCTGGTGTACAAAATGTAAGGAAGTCTTGAGGTTTTGCTCGCCTGAGGTAGAGTATCTCATAACAAGCTGTTGACCACACTATTTACCAAGACTGTTTTCATCTATATTCTTCATAGCTGTCTATTTACCACCACAAACCAATGCTGGCACTAGGACCACACTTAATGAGCTGTATACGTCCATAAGCAAACAGGAATACGCTCATCCAGAGGCTGCGCTCCTAGTGGCCGGGGACTTTAATGCAGGGAAACTTAAATCAGTTTTGCCTCATTTCTACAGGCATGTTAAATGTGAACCAGAGGGAGAAAAAAAACTATAGACCACCTTTACTCCACACACAGAAACGCATACAAAGCTCTCCCTCACCCTCCATTTGGCAAATATGACCATAATTCTACCCTCCTGATTCCTGCATACAAGCAAAAACTAAAGTAGGAAGCACCAGTGACTCGGTCAATAAAAAAGTGGTCAGATGAAGCAAACGCTAAACTGCAGGACTGTTTTACTAGCACAGGCTGGAATATGTTCCCGGGATTCTTACGATGGCATTGAGGAGTACACCAAATCACTCACTGGCTTCATCAATAAGTACATCGATGACATCGTCCCCACAGTGACTGTACGTACATACCACAACCAGAAGCCAAGCCGCACTGCGCTAAAGGGTAGAGCTGCCGCTTTCAAGGAGCGGAACTCTAACCCGGAAGCTTATAAGAAATCCCACTATGCTCTCGGACGAACCATCAAACAGGCAAAGCGTCAATACAGGACTAAGATTGAATTGTACTACACCGGCTCTGACGCTCGTCGGATGTGGCAGGGCTTGCAAACTATTACAGACTACAAAGGGAAGCACAGCCGCAAGCTGTCCAGTGACACAAGCCTACCAAACGAGCTGAATTACTTCTATGCTCGCTTCGAGGCAAGTAACACTGAAACCTGCCTAAATGACTACCGACCTTTAGCACTCACGTCTGTAGTCATGAAGTGCTTTGAAAGGCTGGTCATGGCTCACAACACCAGACCCTAGACCCACTCCAATTTGCATACCGCCCCAGCACATCCACAGACTCCACACTGCCCTTTCCCACCAGGACAAAAGGAACACCTATGTGAGAATGCTATTCATTGACTACAGCTCAGCGTTCAACACCATAGTGCCCTCAAAGCTCATCACTAAGCTAAGGACCCTAGGACTAAACACATGGTATATAGCACATCCGCCATGCCACACTGATCCTCAACACGGGGGCCCCTCAGGGATGCGTGCTTGTCCCCTACTGTACTCCCTGTTCACTCATGACTGCATGGCCAGGCACGACTCCAACACCATTAAGTTTGCTGATGACATAACATTGATAGGCCTGATCACTAACAACGATGAGATAGGGAGGAGGTCCCTCCTATAGGGAGGAGGTCAGAGACTTGGCCGTGTGGTGCCAGGACAACAACCTCTCCCTCAACGTGATAAAGACATGAGATGATTGTGGCACGCCCCCATTCTCATCAACGGGGCTGTAGTGGAGAAGGTCGAAAGCTTCAAGATCCTTGGTGTCCACATCACTGTCATGACTCTCCTGTGAGGATCCAAAGGATCAGCTTACAATGGATCAGCTCTACAGTGCTCTCTCTCTCCCGCAGGGGAGGGTTTTATGACATCTCACTCGATCGTAAACCCTAGGCAGCAGACGATTCCTTTTGGTGCCTAGTTTGGGTGATCCGAATGTCTGTGTGCCATGTGAAGAGTTTACTGCCCAAGAACTTCAACATCAAACAATGTTTACCGGGACAATATATTTCATCCGAATGTTGGCAATGATGAGAAATGGAATGTGAAAGATGAATGTCTAAATGAAGACGTTATAATGAAAACATTGTAACTTCAATGGTTTTCACAATGTGTATATCATGTTTACATACTTTACATAAAATATCCAGTATAAAGAGAATGTTTTTGTGATGAAAAGATTTTTGTTCTCTAACGAGATCATAGTAAATTGTGATACCTTGCCTCGTATCTAGACACGCCCCAGGGAACCCAGAGAGCATGTCAGCTTTCTTACCCGAGGGTATGAAGAATTTGAGTTAAGAATTAACACATCAGACTAGAATGACCACGAGCTGCAGCTGAGGTCTACGATTAGTCACAACCCCTAAACGCAACATGAGGTTGAAGAAGACAAAGGAACCTCTTAACAATCAATGCTACGGTTGAGTAGCTGTTCTCAGTACTGTACTGGTTACTTGTTAGATACTACTGCATGGTCGGAACTAGAAGCACAAGCATTTCGCTACACTCGCATTAACATCTGCTAACCATGTGTATGTGACAAATAACATTTTATTTGATTTTATTTTATTTGTATCTAAGAAGGTGAATTTAAGCAGGACCATCCGATTATTCTCTTCAAATCATTGTTTGTCTACATGGCTTTCATCACCACTCTGGGATCATCGACACGGCTGATTAGCCGTCCTCGGGAGACCACTCTTCCAGAACGAGTGCAAGTAACAGACCACTAAGATGGACAGTGTGATATCTTGTGGACAATCAGAGACTTACACCCGAGAACGAAGGAGAGGGCCATCCAAAGAACAAGGCCTCGAACCCTTATCACCAAGCGGAACCTGGCCCACAAAGGCCTGGGCCCAACAGAGATACCCGACGAAGACCTTCAACACGTAAATACATGAATTACTTCTTACCCATAAGGGTGGCAGTTCGGGGCAAGGTATTTGGGCTAAACTAAGCGTAGTTTACAAAAGTATCCAAGTGTGCTCTCTCTCTCTCTCTCTCTCTCTCTCTCTCTCATCAATTTCTAATCAATAACCTATACCGTGTGTATATGCATCTGTTATCATTTAGCTTGCTAGTAAATAAATAATCAACTCAATTTGTGTGGTATGGAATGATCATTGAGACCCGGGTTTGTGCAGATTTACGGAGTCTGCGACATTCAGAATGAGACTGATATGTGGAAATTACTAATTAATGACTGGTAGGATATCAAGAAACGGTAACTCATTAACTCTTCCCGGTGGTGCCCAAATTCCTAATGAGTTAATTGTTACATTATTGATTTAATCAAGTAATAATTAAATGTAGTAGGTAATTATTTGATAAATAGCAGTCATCACATTATTGATAGTCACGTCACGATATTACCAACAAACTATCATGGTCCAAACACACCAAGACAGTCATGAAGAGGGCACGACAAAGCCTATTCCCCCTCAGGAGACTGAAAAGATTTGCCATAGGTCCTCAGATCCTCAAAACGTTATACAGCTGCACCATCGAGAGCATCCTGACTGGTTGCATCACTGCCTGGTATGGCAACTGCTCGGCCTCCGACCGCAAGGCAATAAAGAGGGTAGTGCGTACGACCCAGTACATCTTTTTTTTTTACTTAACACTTATTTTTTCTTAACTGCATTGTTGATTAAGGGCTTGTAAGTAAGCATTTCAACGTAAGGTCTACACCTGTTGTATTCGACGCATGTGACAAATAAAATTTGATTTGATTTGAAATTCACCTTACAGCAGGACAATAACCTAAAACACAAGGCCAAATCCACACTGGAGTTGCATACCAAGAAGACAGTGAATGTTCCTGAGTGCCCGTGTCACGTGTGCTCCCTCTCCGGCCTCTAGGTCACCAGGCTGCTCGTTATGGCGCACACCTGTCACCATCATTACGCGCACCTGCGTGTCATCAGACTCACCTGGACTCCATCACTTCCCTGATTACCTTCCCTATATATGTCACTCCCTTTGGTTCCTTCCCCAGGCATAATTGTTTCTGTTCCTGTATCATGTCTGTGTGTTCCTGTGTCATGTTGCAAAATCCAGGTGTGGAAAGCACTTAGAGACTTAACTAGAAAGACCCACAGATGTAATTTCTGCCAAAGGAGCTTCTACAAAGCATTGACTTGGGTGTGAATACTTATGTAAATTCGATTTTTCTGTATTTTATTTTCAATTTAATGTGCAAATTTTTCTAACAACATGTTTTCACTTTGCCATTATTGGAGTATTATGTGTAGATGGGTGAGAATAAAAAACAATTTAATCAATTTTGAATTCAGGTTGTAACACAACAAAATGTGGAATAGGTCAAGGGGTATGAATACTTTTTAAGGCACTGTATAGAAATTCATCTGTGTACTTGAACAACAGCATAAATACACCTATTTTACTTTTGCATGTAAAAAAAACCGAATGATCACCGCTGCACATGCTGCCACTGTTATGAACAGATCAGATCCTACTATTTAGAATGAGCAGCCAGCTCACGAACGAACGAGTGCACCAGTGAGAACACAACAAGCATGCAGATGCAATAAGTGAAAACCCATTATCTAACTGGGGATATCTAGATAACATAATATCACAAAGCATGATAAGGTAGCCAGTTTACTTTCATTCTGAAATAACTTAATATTTCGAGTTAGTCAGATATTAGTATAGAAAGACTTGACATTGGCATGGCTATAGCTAGCTGCTTATCAAAAGTACATAACTGGTTAATTTGTACTAAACGTTTACCAAACTATTTCTCAATGTTTCACAAAATTACTGTAGCTGGTAAATTAATATGATCATGCTTTGTGATACACACGGTTTTATGCTGTTTTAGTTCACACAACATGTCATATTACTTGAAGAACAGTGCAGATGCAAAGTTTTGTAACAGAATGACAGCACAAACAGCACAAACCGTCATAATATTACCAAACTTTGCATTTGCCCTGTTTGGGAGGGGTGGGGGGTGTTGTTAGGGAGATCTTAAACAATAAGAGTGTTAATGAATTTACCTGCATAAAAACCAAGATCCATTTTATGACCCCATACAGGGTCTGCGAAAATACTTTCATGATTAGGTCTTGAGGTGGGTTTTAATATACCATGTATTTTTTTTACCCCCCCTACCCCTTTCCGATATATAAAGAAGGCAGTATGGTCAAGAATATATATATATGTTTGTCTGTATATGAAAAGGGTAAGCGTAACAATATGGAAATTTACTGAAGTTCATGTAATAGAGGGCAACCATGACACTCCAGTGGGAATTTTCCTCCACTAAGAAGTTATGTCAGGGGGTTGTGTTATTGCGTCATGGTGGTCATCAATATTTGATATGCTAAATGCATATTGCAAACAATAAAGACACAACCACTTAATCCTGTTATTAGTGTGCCGAGGAAAGTACTGTAACTAAAAGTATGGGAACAAAGCATGCCAGTTTTAGCTAAAGTCAGAAGTTCACGTCTGATGCCCGCTGTGTCCTCACACTGAGTGGATTGGGATGATTCAAAATGACAGTTTGTAGGTTCCCAATTGAAGGTCAGTGGCTCAGCAGAGAATTAGTGAGTGGAAACAACAGTGACTCACTTCTCGGTAATATCCACAGGTTGAGCGGTCTACAAAAGTCTAAGACAAACCTCAGCTCTTGACAATAGCAATAGACAATTTGATCTCCAATAGCCTACAAAAAAACTCTCTTGCAAAAGATCCATTGATATCATTGTTCTCCATCACAATTCACACAAACCTGACTTTACCTGACCACAATAAACAATAAGGAATCTTTAGAACTCTAAAACATTATAATGTTAAGGTTGGTGAAAGCAGTGGTCAGAAAGTTAACTGACAACATCTTCCAAAAATATAATAGAACAACATGAGAACGCTTAGATGACCATAACAATGTAGAAATGAATCAATGAAATGAATGAATAGCGATGCTCAGCACACTATGATAGAGACGGTATACTATCCTTCGTATACATACACATCTAATATGCCTTCAGCTGGAAATACTATTTGGAGGACTTCTTTTCAAGGCATCATCATCATCAAGTAGACTCAAGGGTACCAAACCAGTTTGTCCATCTTGATTTCTTTCAGCACATATGGCTTTTCTCCTGACGCTGATAACACTTCAGACAACATCTCCATCTCCGACAAGTGGTTCCTCTGATTTCTAATTGCATTAATCATTTGAGGAGCACCGAGATATCAGGAGCAGAAAACACTCTAATTATCTACAGATTACATTCAGAGGATCATCCCGTTTGTTGGTCATAAAACAGCAGTGTGTTAAATACCGAGGGATTTGTGTACACACAGAGGCTGAATATTGCAGAACCATCATATATACTGAAGAAAAAAATTTACGGAACACGCAACAATTTCAATGATTTTACTGTTACAGTTCATATAAGGAAATCAGTCAATTGAGATAAATTCATTAGGCCCTAATCTATCGATTTCACATGACTGGGCAGGGGCGCAGCCATGGGTGGGCCTGGGAGAGCATAGGCCCACCCACTTGACAGCCAGGCCCACCCACTGGGGAGCCAGACCCAGCCAATCAGAATGAGTTTTTCCTCACGAAAGGGATTTATTACAGACAGAAAAACTCCTCAGTTTCATCAGCTGTCGGGTGGCTGGTCTCAGACGATCCTGCAGATGAAGAAGCCGGATGTGGAGGTTCTGGGCTGGTGTGGTTACACGTGGTCTGCGGTTGTGAGGCCGGTTGGACCAAATTATCTAAAACGACATTGGAGGCGGCTTATGGTAGAGAAATGAACATTCAATTATCTGGCAACAGCTCTGGTGGACATTCCTGCAGTCAGCATGCTTATTGCATGCTCCCTCAAAACTTGAGACATCTGTGGCATTGTGTTGTGTGAGAAAACTGCACATTTTAGAGTGGTGTTTTATTGTCCCCAGCACAAGTTGCACCTGTGTAATGATCATGCTGTTTAATCAGCTTCTTCATATGCCACACCTGTCAGGTGGATGCATTACCTTGGCAAAGGAGAAATTTTCAAAAACTATATTTTTGTTCAGTGTATTTTATATGGCCAGTGAAATCACAGCAATAGAATGATATAGCAGTGTATATTACCTCACAATTTCACTGTAACAAACTAGCTTGAACAACACAAAAAAAGCCACAGTTTAAAACACAACATTTTGATTCATCAAAGGCACTACATCGACTTATGCCATTATTAATTGTCTTTGTACACTGCAATTCAATTCTTTGCTGCCAATGTTTACACCAAGACAATTAACTAAACCGTGTTTGAATTTGTTAAATATTTCTGCATAGCCTCTTTGCCTAAAGCTCAACATGTTGATCTACTCCCAGTTGAATTTAAATGAATTAGCTCCAATACATTTCGTTTTTCATCTGTATAGATGCCTAATATGCCATCTGACTAAGTACAGTCGTGTCCAAAAGTTTTGAGAATAACACAAATATTAGTTTCCACAATGTTTGCTGCTTCAGTGTCTAGATATTTTTGTCAGATGCTACTATGGAATACTGAAGTATAATTACAAGCATTTCATAAGTGTCAAAGGCTTTTATTGACAATTACATGACGTTTATGCAAAGAGTTATGCAAAGACCTCTACAATCCGCCCTGGCATGCTGTCAATTAACTTCTGGGCCACATCCTGACTGATGGCAGCCCATTCTTGCATAATCAATGCTTGGTGTTTGTCAGAATTTGTGGGTTTTTGTTTGTCCACCTGCCTCTTGAGGATTGACCACAAGTTCTCAATGGGATTAAGGTCTGGGGAGTTCCCTGGCCTATCGAAAAATATCAAAATACTTAGTTATCACTTTTGCCTTATGGCAAGGTGCTCCATCATGCTGGAAAAGGCATTGTTCGTCACCAAACTGTTCCTGGATGGTTGGGAGAAGTTGCTCTCGGAGGATGTGTTGGTACCACTCTTTATTCATGGCTGTGTTCTTAGGCAGAATTGTGAGTGAGCCCACTCCCTTGGCTGAGAAGCAACCCCACACATGAATGGTCTCAGGATGCTTTACTTTTGGTATGACATAGGACTGATGGTAGCGCTCACCTTGTCTTCTCCGGACAAGTTTTTTTATGGATGCCCAAACAATCTGAAAGGGGATTCATCAGAGAAAATGACTTCATCCCAGTCCTCAGCAGTCCAATCCCTGTACCTTTTGCAGAATATCAGTCTGTCCCTGATGTTTTTCCTGGAGAGAAGTGGCTTCTTTGCTGCCTTTCTTGACACCAGGCCATCCTCCAAAAGTCTTCGCCTCACTGTGCGTGCAGATGCACTCACACCTGCCTGCTGCCATTCCTGAGCAAGCTCTGTGCTGGTGGTGCCCCGATACCGCAGCTGAATCAACTTTAGGAGATGGTCCTGGCGCTTTTTTTTGGCCGCCCTGAAGCCTTCTTCACAACAATTGAACCGCTCTCCTTGAAGTTCTTGATGATCTGATAAATGGTTGATTTAGGTGCAATCTTACTGGCAGCAATATCCTTGCCTATGAAGCCCTTTTTGTGCAAGGCAATGATGATGGCACGTGTTTCCTTGCAGGTAACCATGTTTGACAGAGGAAGAACAATGATTCACCACCCTCCTTTTGAAGCCCCCAGTCTGTTATTCGAACTCAATCAGCATGACAGAGTGATCTCCAGCCTTGTCCTCGTCAACACTCACACCTGTGTTAACGAGAGAATCACTGACATGATGTCAGCTGGTCCTTTTGTGGCAGGGATGAAATGCAGTGGAAATGTTTTTTGGGGATTTAGTTCATTTTCATGGCAAAGAGGGACTTTGCAATTAATTGCAATTCATCTGATCACTCTTCATGACATTCTGGAGTATATGCAAATTGCCATCATACAAACTGAGGCAGCAGACTTGGTGAAAATTTATATTTGTGTCATTCTCAAAACAACTGTAGTTATGGCACTGTTCTTAGTTTTATCATAATGAAACCTATCAGCACATAATTATGAAGACGGGTAGGGCCTTTTCATTCACATACTATAGGTTGTGAGCAGTTAAATGTACATTAACCTGAAAAAGAACAAAAGAGCCTTCATCACGTCTTTGCGGTCTGTCGAACAAGTCGAGAGCTTCAAGTTCTTCCGTGTCCACATCACTAAGAAACTATCAGGATCCACATACATCAACACAGTCGTGAAGAGAGCACGACAACGCCTATTCCCTCAAGAGGCAGAATTCTTTGGGGCATGGGCCCTCAGATCATCAAAACGTTCTACAGCTGCACCACTGAAATAATCTTGACAGGTTGCATCACCGCTTGGTATCAATGTTAGTCTACACCTGTTCTTTACGAGGCATGTGACAAAGAAAATTTTATGAAATTGCTTAATTGACCAAACACAGGAGCTCTTCCAGGGGTGCCTTAACTGTCCATACCCTGGCCATCAAAGTATACTTAGATTGTCAGTGAGGTAGAGAAATGTCTGAAAGTACCTAACCAAAGTGGAACTGTGCTAAAATGGCACAAATACCCTTGGCAGCTAAATACCCGGCTTAACTCTTTCAAGGATGTGCCAAGAAATGTAAAACAGTTACTGATTGTTTTCCAGAGTTGCATATAAAAAATGTGTGTCTATTAACAACGACATTTACAATGATGGCTTATAATAAAGTCACATTTTGCAGTCACAAGTTTCTTGAGGAATGTTAATTTGTTCATCATGACAACTTTGATTAGGGAGATGCGTCTCTCTGTAAAGAAAAGATTTGAACTGTATACCAAGAATCTAAACTAGTATGATCTACCCTTCCAGCTCTGACCTCCACATTGGACCTATTGGACCTCAGCGAGCCCGGAGAGAGAATGAACCGCAAGCAGGACAAGAAGAGCCCTCAGTCGTCGTCGCATGGGGAAGGGCCCAAGAATGGGCCTCACCGAAAGAAGACAACAGATGAGACAGAGCTGATCCAGGTGGCTGTGGAACAGACTGCCCCCAGCTCACACACTCCCGAGAGAGTGTCACTAGACTCAGGTACAAGCACTGGAGCAGATGGTTTACCACTGAAACTATTGTCCATTTATAGTGAATCCTTATTTCATGTATAGGGCAATTCTCACATAGAAACATCATTGGAAGGAAGGATATTTGAAATCATGATTAAAGTGGCAATTTTAGGCCCATTTAAGACCTAAACATGCCTCCTGTAAGAATCGTACATAATACAGACAACATCTTGGTGTCATTACATTCCTTATAGTGTGATTTAAAATAAGTTGTTTCTGAAAATAAATCACATACATTTATTCAACATTAAAAATACTAATATTG
>QNTS01000242.1:134800-208720 GCA_003317085.1 Hucho hucho
CCCATCAATCTACACACAATACCCCATAAAGACAAAGCAAAAACAGGTTAAGAAATCTGCAAAAAACTGAAATATCACATTTACGTAAGTATTTAGACCCTTCGTTAAAGCACCTTTGGCAGTGATTACAGCCTTTAATCTTCTTGGGTATGATGCTACAAGCTTGGCACACCTGTATTTGGGGTTTCTCCCATTCTTCTCTGCAGATCCTCTCAAGCTCTGTCAGGTTGGATGGGAAGCGTCGCTGCACAGCTAATTTCATGTCTCTCCAGAAAATATTTGATTGGGTTCAAGTCCGGGCTCTGGCTGGACCACTCAAGGACATTCAGAGACTTATCCCGAAGCCACTCCTGCGTTGTCTTAGCTGTGTGATTCGGGTTGTTGTCCTGTTGGATGGTGAACCTTCACCCTAGTCTGAGGTCCTGAGCGCTCTGGAGCAGGATTTCATCAAGGATCTCTGTACTTTGCTCTTTTCACCTTTCCCTTGATCCGACTAGTCTACCAGTCCCTACCACTGAAAAACATCTCCACAGCATGATTCTGCCACCACCATGCTTCACTGTAGGGATGGTGCCAGGTTTCCTCCAGATGTGACGCTTGGCATTCAGGCCAAAGAGTTCAATCTTAGTTTCATCAGACCAGAGAATCTTGTTTTTCATCGTCTGAGAGTCCTTTAGGTGCCTTTGGAAAAGTCTAAGTAGGCTGTCATGTGCCTTTTACTGAGGAGTGGCTTCCGTCTGGCTACTCTACCATGAAGGCCTGATTGGTGGAGTGCCTGCAGAGATGGTTGTCCTTCTGTAAGGTTCTCCCATCTCCACAGAGGATCTCTGGAGCGTTGTCAGATTGACCATCGGGTTCTTGGTCACCTTCCTGACCAAGGCCCTTCTCCCCTGATTGCTCAGTTTGGCACAGGCGGCCAGCTCTAGGAAGAGTCTTGGGGGTTTCAAGCGTCTTCCATTTAAGAGTGATGGAGGCCACTGTGTTCTTGGGGGCTTTCAATGCTGCAGACATTTTTTGGTACCCTTCCCCAGATCTGTGCCTCTGCACAATCCTGTCACGGAGCTCTACGGACAATTCCTTCGACTTCATTGCTTGGTTTTTGCTCTGATATGCACTGTCAACTGTGGGACCTTATATAGACAGGTGTGTGCCTTTCCAAATCATGTCCAATCAATTGAATTTACCACAGGTGGACTCCAATCAAGTTATAGAAACATCTCAATGATGATCAATGGAAATAGGATGCACCGGAGCTCAATTTCGAGTCTCATAGCAAAGGATCTGAATACTTAAGTAAATACCTGTTTTTGCTTCATTATAATGGGGTATTGTGTGTAGATATATTTTTATTTATTTATTTTATTTAACCTTTATTTAACTAGGCATTTCAGTTAAGAACAAATTCTTATTTACAATGACTGCCTACCAAAAGGCGAAAGGCCCGCTGCGGGGTCAGGGGCTGGGATTAAATATATATTTGTTTAAATAGAAATATAGGACAAAACACACATCAGACAAAAGAGTCATTACAACACTGCATAAAGACAGACCTAAGACAACAACATAGCAAGGCAGCAACACATGACAACACAGCATGGTAGCAACACAACATGACAACAACATTGTAGCAACACAACATGGCAGCAGCACAACATGGTAGCAGCACAAAACATGGTACAAACATTATTGGGCACAGACAAGGGCAGGGAGGGCAAGAAGGTAGAGACAACAATACATCATGCAAAGTAGCCACAACTGTCAGTAAGAGTGTCCATGATTGAGTCTTTTTGAGTCCAGTTTGAGTGCAGTTTGAGTGTTTGTTGCAGCTCGTTCCAGTCGATAGCTGCAGTGAACTGAAAAGACGAGCGACCCAGGGATGTGTGTGCTTTGGGGACCTTTAACAGAATGTGACTGGCAGAACGGGTGTTGTATGTGGAGGATGAGGGCTGCAGTTGATATCTCAGATAGGGGGGAGTGAGGCCTAAGAGGGTTTTATAAAAAAAGCATCAACCAGTGCGTCTTGAGACGGGTATAGAGAGATGCCCAGTTTACAGAGGAGTATAGAGTGCAGTGATGTGTCCTATAAGGAGCATTGGTGGCAAATCTGATGGCCGAATGGTAAAGGACATCTAGCCGCTAGAACCATTACCTGCTGATCTATAAATTACGTCTCCGTCATCTAGCATGGGTAGGATAGTCATCTGAATTAGGGTTAGTTTGGCTCCTGGGGTGAAAGAGGAGTGATTACGATAGAGGAAACCAAGTCTAGATTTAGCCTGCAGCTTTGATATGTGCTGAGAGAAGGACAGTGCACCGACTAACCATACTCCCAAGTACTTGTATGAGGTGACTACCTCAAGCTCTAAACCCTCAGAGGTAGTAATCACACCATGGGGAGAGGGGCATTCTTCTTACCAAACCACATTACCTTTGTTTTGGAGGTGTTCAGAACAAGGTTAAGGACAGATAAAGTTTGTTGGACACTAACAAAGCTTTGTTGTAGAGCATTTAACACAAAATCCGGGGAGGGGCCAGCTGAGTATAAGACTGTATCATCTGCATATAAATGGATGAGAGAGCTTCCTACTGCCTGAGCTATGTTGTTGATGTAAATTGAGAGTAGCATGGGGCCTGAGACAGCAGATGTTCTGACTTTATACACTGCACTCTTTGAGAGAGGTAGTTAGCAAACCAGGCCAAAGACCCCTCAGAGACACCAATGGAATGGAATGGAATGGAATGGAATGGTCTACCGTATCAAAAGCTTTGGCCAAGTCAATAAAAATAACAGCACAACATTGCTTAGAATCAAGGGCAATGGTGACATCATGAGGACCTTTAAGGTTGCAGTGACACATCCATAACCTGAGCGGAAACCAGATTGCATACCAGAGAGAATACTATAGACATCAAAGCCAGTCAGGTGATTATTGACAACACTTTTGATAAACAGGGCGAAATAGAAATAGGCCTATAACAGTTAGGATCAGCTTGATCTCCCCCTTTAAATAAAGGACGAACCGTGGCTGCCTTCCAAGCAATGGGAACCTCCCCAGAGAGGAGAGACGGGTTAAAAAGGCCAGAGATAGGCTTGGTGATGATAGGGGCAGGAACCTTAGAGGAAAGGGTCTAAACCATCTAACCCAGATGTTTTTTTGGCATCAAGTTTAAGAAGCTCCTTTAGCACCTTGGACTCAGTGACTGCCTGCAGGGAGAAACTTTGTAGCGGGGCATGGGAAAAAGAGGGAGGAGCAAAGGGGGTAATCGCATTAGAAGGGGTGGGAGATGAGGAAATGTTGGACGGGGAAGGAGGCATGGCTGAGTCAAATAGGAATTTGACTCAGCCAAATGAATGAAGTGACTTAATGAAATGATGATTAAAGAGCTCAGCCATGTGCTTCTTGTCAGTAACAACCACATCATCAACATTAAGGGACATGCTGTGAGGAGGAGGGTTTATTCTCCAGGTCTTTAACAGTTTTCCAGAACTTCTTGGAGTTAGACACACAGAGCTCCTTAAAGTAACTAACTTTGGCCTTCCGGATAGCCTGAGTGCACTTATTTCTCATTTGCCTGAACGAGAGCCAGTCAGCCTATGAATGCGTGTGTCGAGCCTTTCACCAATTGCAATTCTTGAGGTGGAGTAAGATCACGGTCGAACCAGGGGCTAGACCTGTTTTTAATTCAAATTTTCTTTACGGGGGCGTGTTTGTTAACAATACCACTGAAAATATAAAAAAAGAAGGTCCAAACATCTTCGACAGAGGGGATCAAGCTGATTCTATACCATTTTACAGAGGCCAGTTCATGAAGGAAGGCTTGCTCATTAAAGTTCTTTAGCAAGCATCTATGACAAATCAGGACAGGTCGTTTCACTGAGCAGCCACACAGGCTGTAAAACAGTGATCACTAAGGTCATTACAGAAAACACCAGACTGAGACCTATCAGGATTATTTGTGAGGATAACATCTGGGTGTTTGGAGTCATACCTTGTGGGATTGGTAATAATCTGAGAAAGATTATTATATAATCTGAGAAAGATTTAGGGAGTCCCATTGCTTTAGGACTTGGTCAGGTGGTTTAAGCATGTCCCAGTTTAGGTCACCTAGCAGGACAAATTCAGACTTAGTGTAAGGGGACAGGAGAAAGCTTAGAGCGGGTAGGGAAAAGGCCGGTGCTTATGGAGGACAATAGCACCCAGCAACAGTTAACAAAGAGCTATTTGAAAGTTTAATGCTTAAAACCAGCAAATTAAATTGTTTGGGGGCAGACTTGCTGGAGACAACCAAGCACTGAAGGTGATCCTTGGTAAAGTTTGCCACTCCCCCACAGAGGACATGGAGAGCTCTGCAGTGTTGATTTATGACATTTAAATGTGCATTAGATGGCAACAAGATCATATTGTACAGCAATTTCATCAGGTAACATGACTACAAAGCCGGCGAGAGGTGGTTAGAATAGGATGGGAGGCCAAGAGTCTGTGTAACCAATAGAGAGTCAGAGTCCTGAGCGTGAGAACAAACAGTCTGTCCCACGGTTGGGTAAACAAGAACGTTCATAGTCAACAAAGCATGCAGGAGTCATGAGGCAAATAGCATAAAGCACAAGAAGAAATTAAATATATAACAACTTGGGGCTAGCCATTGTAAGTTCAGAGTCACTCACCCCAACAGGGGTGGCAGGTAGCCTAATGGTTAAAGCATTGGGCCAGTAACTGAAAAGTTGGTGGATCGAATCCCTGAGCTGACAAGGTAAAAATCTGTTGTTCTGCCCCTGGACAAGGCAGTTAATCCACTGTTCCTAGGCCATCATTGTAAATAAGAATGTGTTCTTAACTGACTTGCCTAGTTAAATAAACAGTGTGTGTGTGTGTGCTGGAGGCAAGCGAAAGCTCGGGAGAGAGTGGGGACTGTGGTGTTGGTACCTGTACCTGTACAAGGGGAGACAGGCCAGGGCAGACGGTGAACAGATTGCCAGGTGGAATCCAAGCAGCAGTGCAGCAGGCAACGGGAGTAGGCGTCACTCCCATTTGGGAGAAGCTTTCATTTCTGGAGGCAGATTTCTTGTAGAAAATGCCAGTGGATGGTCTCTGAACAGCGGAAGGGGGCTTCAAAGGCCTCTGGATTTGGGTGGGTCAGGCTGCGAGAGACTCCTGCCACTTGTTGGGCCCAAAGGCCTTGACACCTCTCACTTCACACCTCAGTGCTAACTGAAGTTGTATCTGGTCTGTCCTAGCAAGCCTGGCAGACTTAATGTCACGTATACTCCCTCTCTGACCTCTAGGTCACCAGACTGCTGATTATTATGCACACCAGTCACCATCGTCACACGCACCAGCGCTTATTGACACTCACCTGGACTTCATCACCGCCTCGATTACCTGCCCTATTTATGTCACTCCCTTTGGTTCCTTCCCCAGGTGTTATTGTTTCTGTTTCTGTTTCATGTCGGTGCGCTGTTCGTGTTTCTTGTTTTGTTCATGTTCGTTTATTTATTAAATGTATTCACTCCCTGAACTTGCTTTCCGACTCTCAGCGTACATCGTTACACTTAACTCAGCATTCAGACCCCATAAAGTAAAATATATCATTGTAATGTACTTTATATTTCTTTTTTTTTCTTCTTGGCTTTAAAAAAGGCATCAGACTAAACGCGACTCACTCAGTTCCAAGTTGGATGGTGTCCTCACGTCTCTGCTGTTTGTTTGCTAGAGCACCCTCCCTATAGCTTGGAAGAAGGAATCCTTGGTAGCAGTAATCCCTCCAGGTAATTTTGTCCAAAATTAGGTTGGAGGTTTGGAGTTTTGATCTGGAATGAAGGCCATTCTGTGGAGGGTAGCATCCTACTCCAAATCTATCCTTTTGTAAAAACCATGTTGAAAAATGCGAGCGCAAACATGCAGCTGTCTCTCTCTCTCTCTCTCTAAGGCCAATTGATGAGGAAATTGTTTTATTTAATCAATTTTCGAATAAGGCTTTAACGTAACAAAATGTGGAAAAAGGGAAGGTGTCTGAATACTTTCCGAATGCACTGTATATTTTTGCTTGCTTTGTCAAACTGAAATGAGGCATATTAGAATATTAACAACGAGGAAATTGCAGAGCGATTTATGCATAGTGCGCCTTCAATATTAATATTTTTTATGTTGAATAAATGAATGTGAAAATGTGTATTTCAGAATCTAGACATACTCCATATTTGAGAGAACACTATAGCGAGTATAATGACACCAAGATGTTATCTGTATCATCATGAACGGTGCACAGGTCATAGGGTCTAAAATGGCAAATTTCATCATGATTTTCAAATAAATTGTTTATGATACAAATTTAAAAAGCATGTTAAACATCCTTCCTCCCAATGAAGTTCCTATGTGATAATTTCCAGTACAATCTGAGATACCAAAAATATTTTCCTCTCCAGCTGATGTTGAATCTATAAACTCCTAATGGCTCTTGACTATTGGGCAAGTCAGGAGCATGTTTTGGTTGCCTGAAAATAATGATCTAAATTGGATGTTGGATCGCAACAAAATTTATGTCCGGAACCATGTTTAGTGGTCATTGTCACTCTGTAGTAGGACCGAGTTGTTACTACGTGCAAGATTAAATGAGGATCTCTTACGGACAATATTTATGTAGAATTGACTTGTAGAATTCATCATGAATTTCATGACTACCTAATATGTAGATTATAAATCTGTAAAATGTTCAGAAAATTAAATCAGAAACGGTATTAGCCTCAAGTCCACAGTCTCCTAAATGCCATAACGGACTTGCCTACCCTTAATGAAAAGTTTCCCCTATGAAGTTCAATGGAGTTGACCTCGTTCATGTTCAAGATGGTCCAAAGAAAGATCAGGCAATTTCCTGTAATGAACAGATCATCTTAAAAGACATTAAGAGGTAACAGACTATTAGTTTCCCATTAGCAAGTTGAGGAGGTAAAAGTATTTTACTCTTCAACTGAGTTCTAATTATGCGTAGCAAGTAATTCATGACATAGAGTTTAAGTATAACCCTGGGTATCATTTACAAGCGAAGTTCATGTCCCTCTCATGACTGTCCAGATGGCAATGTTTTTTTCCCCTTAGCTGATTGTGTTGTATTGTACCCTGCTTTTAGCTGATTTCTCCATGATTGCTCTTCCCAGTCATCATTGCCTCTCCTTTGGAGAAATGGGAGGAGCTCAACCTCCACCCTGAAAGAAAAGGCAGCAGAAAGTGGAAATTGGAAAGACAACGTTCATCGAGAAACTCTTCCAGCGACCATCTGTGGTAAGTAACCTTTCTGCACCTGATATATCCAAGTCAGTTCAAAATCTGTTAAATTGCAGTTTGTTCACACACATGCATTTCCATAAAAAAAAGGACAAATGAGCAGTTCATAGGAGCATGTTATATTGGGTGTCCAATGAAAGCTAAGAGTCTATATTTTTGAGAAATTAAGGCATGCAGTGCATCCGGAAAGTATTCCGACTTCTTGACTTTTTCCACATTTTGTTACGTTACAGTCTTATTCTAAAATGTATAAAATTACCTGTGGTAAATTCAATTGACTGGACTGTGCGACCTTATATAGACAGGTGTGTGTCTTTCCAAATCATGTCCAATCAATTGAATTTACCACAGGTCAATGGAAACAGGATGCACCTGAGCTCAATTTCGAGTCTTGTAGCAAAGGATCTGAATACTTGTGTAAATAAGGTATTTCTGTTTTTTACCTTTAATACATGTGCTAAAAATTTTTGCTTTGTCATTATGGGGTTAATGTGCGTACTTTCCGAATGCACTGTATATACTGTATATTTCCCAACCATTTTCCATCCCAAAAAATGTGTAATAAACATTTTCCATCCCCCCAAAAAATGGAATAAGCAAATGCTTTTATTTCTGGTCAAACAGATGGAAAATGTGTTTTAGACAACATCCAGCAGGAAAAAGTCTTAAAAAGGTATTATAAATACATAAAATCACAATAATATTGAAGAAAAGACCCCTGTCAACTAATAAACACAATTATTTGCCTTCTGTAAGTTTAGAAAACATTGCCTTTAAGATATTAAAAAAATGTATGTCCCTCATGAGGAGGGATAAGGAAAGTTCACAGAAGTAACAAGTAAAGGTAGACCTACCAATTAGTTAGGGTTTTTACTGATAAAGTTTGTTCATGAATTATTAAGAGATTAAAACCTTGTAATTCTGTTACCAAATCGGTAACGGGAAACCATGGTAGTTACAAACCACAGTTGGGTCAATGTATTGTGTCATTGGAGTCACTTTTATTGTAAATAAGAATAGAATATGTTTCTAAACACTTCTACATTAATGTGGATGCTACCATGATTACAGATAATCATGAATAATGACGTGTGAGAGTTACAGAAGCTCAAGTATCATACCCTCAAGACATGCTAACCTCTCACTATTACAATAACAGTGGAGGTAAGCATTTTTCTTGGGGGGGATACTGTATTTGTGCGTCTAACTTTCTCGCACATGATTATTCATGATTTATGTAGGACTATCTGTAATCACGGTAGTATCCACATTAATGTAGTGTTTAGAAAGCAATTTCTGCATATTGCACCTTAAATCGTTTTGAGGGAGTAATGAATGCAGAGTGGATATTTTTTTTACATGTATTGTTGATTTAATTGTCCTTTCTCTTTAGGTCCATAGACTGCAAAACACAACCAGAGACAACCTCCATGAACTCATTGGAAGGGAATACCAAAGCAGAGGCAGAGCCAGCTCTAGCATTTCAAGTAAGCTGAGTACTGAGTAGTCATTGCAGACCATTATTGTCTGTTCTGTCTGCACTTGAAATCAAGCAGTATTTGGAGTTGAACGTTTTTCACCTCGAAAACGGATGGTTTTGATTAGAAGCGTGTTAGGCTGCTCTGTGATATGTTGAAAGGACTCTGCGTTGTTGGATGGAAGGGTTTTTGGACACATATAAACCATAGTGGTCATGCCAATCTCCTGATTCCAGTCAATTTACTGGATCCCTGTGATGTGACCATGTTTTAACCTGCCATCTTCTGCTAACACCTCATATTCTTCCATTACAGCTCAACAGACAGTATATTAGTGGAAGACATGTAAGCTTCTCTATGCATCCTTTCCTATGATATCGAAAGACATTTGCACCGAGCAGACATCACCACAGAATGTAATTTGAGTTGAAAAAATGAAAAGAAAGTGTTGGTTCTGCAACAAAGGTACCATTTTGGATTACAAAAGGGGCCTTCCAGTTAAACCAGAAGAGTCCCATGTTGGCTTTTGAAATTGTTTCTTTGTGGTGCTCCGAGGTCCAAATGTCAAGCGCTTCCCTCCTTAGTGCCTGTGGTCTCTATACAAGTTTGCATGAGGGTCCTGTTACTATCCACCCATTATTATATGAATAGCTCATGAATAATTCAGTAGCCTTACTTTGAGCCCACAGTATATCTCAGACCAACTAAACTTGCATCACCTTTCAGCATCTCTCTAAATAATAGATTTTGGATTAAAGATAACCACCGAAGATGGGGAGTTTCAGCCCAGTGATATTGTAAATAGTGGCAGGTGCTCACACACGCAATGTATTGAGAGAGGAATGCTTTGTTTGAATGAATGTTTGCGTATTGGTCTAGATTAGAACAAAAGCTGTCTGAAAAACGACTTAAACCCTTCACACCTCCCTACAGCTTTACTGTACCTTGACATATTGTATACAATAGCATGTGGAACTGCCTGGAAAGTTTGGAAATAAACTTTTGACACTGTTTTTTTCTTTTGGCCCTTATAAATTGCTTGACATAATCAGTGGCATTAACCTGGATTAAGCTAATTCTCTGGAGGCCATTAATATCTAGATAAGCCAACTTCAATTAGACCTTGCATAAATCAGGTCTTTCTAATGACCAGCTATGGAAATGGAAAATGTGATGTTACAGGTAATGGCAGAGCTGACACGAGGCCTTACAAAACAGATTAGTCATCAGAATGCAACAGCCAGGCAGCTGTGGCAGTGGGAGCCGACTGACTTGCTTTCTACCATAGGGCTATAAAATGTCTCTCTGCATAGAGCATGTTCGTAAAGGATTTATCCACCACCTTAACCTAATTTTCATTATCTCCAGCACAATACCAGTGTCTACATGTGAAAATTGCACATAGAAAAACATGGAAGTTAAAAAGTTCTAACCGATTACATCATCCAAAGTTAAATCATTTTAAAAACAGCGATTTTCAAACACTATGAGATTAGCGGCGACGTAGGGAGTAAGACAATACCCTCCCCCTGGCTAGAAACGTATTGGTTTTGAAAATAACAATTTTTCTTACATTTAACCCGAAATTGTGATGTCACAGAGAAGCATTTTTTAGCACCTTATGTTTGTAACCACAGATCTAGCACTGGTTTGGTGCTGGAGATAACGAATGAGGTTGAAAAGTGGCAGATTTGCCTTTTAATTCAATTCCTTGGCCATTGCTAATTACAGTTACTCTAGTAATTGTCATGACTCTCTCTCCTTGGTGAGGATCAAAGGTGCGAGATTAGCTTGGCACATGGCTGACAGATAGCCAGACTCCCCCCTCTCTCCCACAGGAGAGGAGAGGGGGGAGTTGGGACGGTTTTATGACTTAACAGCCGGTCATAAATAGTTTGCAGAAACTCTTTCTTGCCCTGCAGTATTGGAAGACTGAAACTCCTTTGTTACAGAGAGTGTGGCCCGCCTATAAACACTAACATCAAAAGATTAGACATTGGAACATTATTTCTGAAATCCAAATGTTTGGTATGGTTGGTGGGGACTGAGAATAATCCTGTCAGATTGTTTATTATTTTGTGATGTTATTAAGGATGGTATATCAAGGTAACGGTAACTCTGAAAGTGTATCAGGTTTACATTTAAATGTTGTAAAAATTATAAACTCAGCAAAAAAAGAAACATCCTCTCGCTGTCAACTGTGTTAATTTTCAGCAAACTTAACGTGTAAATATTTGTATAAACATAACAAGATTCAACAACTGAGACATAAACTGAGCAAGTTCCACTGAGATGTGACAAACAGAAATTGAATAATGTGTCCCTGAACAAAGGGGGGGTCAAAATCTCCTCCTCATGGACTGCACCAGATTTGCCAGTTCTTGCTGTGAGATGTTACCCCACTCTTCCACCAAGGCACCTGGAAGTTCCCTGGCATTTCTGGGGGGAATGGCCCTAGCCCTCACCCTCCAATCCAACAGGTCCCAGACGTGCTCAATGGGATTGAGATCCGGGCTCTTTGCTGGCCATGGCAGAACACTGACAGGCCATGGCAGAACACTGACATTCCTGTCTTGCAGGAAATCACGCACGCTTATTACAGTATGAGGTTGGTAACTGTGATAAATAGGCCTACATCAAGGGCAAGAAACATGTTTTCAATAAAATCAATTACAGTGGTAACAAGCTATCAAAGTTGACCTTTGGTCCTCCTTCTCATCTTCGCGCCCTCCTTCTGAATCTGAACAGAACATAGGCTAATCCGCACGCAATATAGTGCTTTTTTTTTTTTAACTAGTCTTAATCAACAATAAAAATCTGAAAAAGCCTTTGACTCTCTTCCTGAACTCACTGTAGGCCTACATTAACATTGGTTAGGCAGCACACAAAAACGTTTTTGATCAGCAAGAGCAGAGCAGGCCGGGGCTCAAGGTTGGAATATCCATTGCAGTGTGTAATGAAATAGGTCCTATACGCTAGATTTAGAGTTATTTGGTAACTTTAATTGTGAATCATTCAAACCTTTGTCTTAGGGAGTGAACGTTATTTATAAAAAAGGGTTACATGGAATTCGTCGGACCTCTGATATAAAAAAAAGTGGCCCGGAAAAATATATACCCTCCCTGAACGTAAAAAATAAAAATTGTGACCGTCCCCTATACCCAAAGCAGAGAACCGGTCTACTGTTTACCCTAATTTCTTGGACAGACCAGAGCCTTAGATATACAGTTGTAGAAACTGTTCTTCGTCCTGTAAGCATTACATGGAAACGTGGGAATTTTCATAGCGCACAGGGCTGCGGGCCAGAAGGTTGTGGGTTCGCAGACCACCGTGGACAAGAGTAGAGGTGGAAAGATCATCTTTATAGTAAAATCATTTTTTTTTTATTCCACCTTTATTTAACCAGGTAGGCCAGTTGAGAACAAGTTCTCATTTACAACTGCGACCTGGCCAAGATAAAGCACAGCAGTTCAACACATACAACAACACAGAGTTACACATGGAATAAACAAGCTTACAGTCAATAACAATAGAAAAAAAGAAAGTCTATATACAGTATGTGCAAATGACTTGGGGAGGTAGGCAATACATAGGCTATAGTAGCGAAGTACATTACAATTTAGCAGATGATGATGTGCAAGTAGAGATACTGGTGTCCAAAAGAGCAGAAAAGTAAATAAAAACAATATGGGGATGAGGTAGTTAGATTGGGTGGGCTATTTACAGATGGACTATGTACAGCTGCAGCGATCGGTTAGCTACTCAGATAACTGGTGTTTAAAGTTAGTGAGGGAGATATAAGTCTCCAGCTTCAGCGATTTTTGCAATTCGTTCCAGTCACTGGCAGCAGAGAACTGGAAGGAAAGGCAGCAAAAGGAGGTGTTGGCTTTGGGGATGACCAGTGAGATATACCTGCTGGAGCGCATGCTACAGTTGGGTGTTGTTATGGTGACCAGTGAGCTGAGATAAGGCGGAGCTTTACCTAGTATAGACTTATAGATGACCTGGAGCCAGTGGGTCTGGCGACGGATATGTAGTGAGGGCCAGCCGACTAGAGCATACAGGTCGCAGTGGTGGGTGGTATAAGGGGCTTTGATAACGAAACGGATGGCACTGTGATAGACTGCATTGAATGAATCTATGATCATATTTGCAGGTTCGAGAAAATAGCCTTTTATAAAAATGTAATGCATTTTTGTCATATTTCTCCAATGCCAAATCAGTGTCTCTTTTGCAACGAAACTGTCCCCGTTTGCAAATAATTAAATCGGAATCGTCGTAGGAATCTGAGCATGGTACTTTCAAAAGTTACGCTTACCTTTCCACCCCACACTGACTAGCCTAGGCCCACTGACGCAGAAAAATGTAAGTTTAACTGCTGGCTACTCTTCTTCCGTGGCTTAACATCTCCTATTGTACAAAAAGTGATTAGCTTAATCAATTGATAGTGACAGAATTAGATTATTTCCCTAGCAAAGTAAATTTTCTGTCTCCTCGGTTATAGAAGGTTGTAGCTCAGCCTCTGAATGTCAACAAAACGAAACAATGATATCCCCATATGCATCGGTGTCACGTCTTTCCTGGGTATTTTACTAATTGTTTCTAGCATAAAGCATCGCGGATCAAAGCGCTGTTGTAGATCACTTCATATATTCAAGGGGTATGCCTGTGCCTTTTGCCATTTTCTTTAATAAAAAGCATACCCCTTCAATTCGAGTCTTGGTTTTAAGTTAACAGCCCTTCACTGACAGAGGTAGGCTTTTTAAAGAGTGCATGGTGGGTGGAGGAATTGACCGACAAATCTATGGATATAGTAGCCTATAGCCTAATTTGGTCTGTCAAACAGGTAGGCCTACCTCTTATTTCTTAAATTAGAAGAAATAGGCTCCAACACAAAGCCCTCTTGTTGTTAGTAAAGTCTAATTAAAAAGACGGTTTAAATGAATTATGCCGACTAAAATGTCCCTACTTTCAGCACCATGCATGATCTGTCTGATTGTGCTTCAAGTTTCAGCACCATAATGTAAGTTACTTGAATCTGGCTTATTACAGTATGAGGTCGGTAACTGTGATAAATAGGCCTACATCATGGGCAAGAAACATGTTTTCAATAAAATCAATTACAGTGGTGACAAGCTATCAAAGTTCACCTTTGGTCCTCCTTCTCATCTTCGCGCCCTCCTTCTGAATCTGAACAGAACATAGGCTAATCCGCACGCAATATAGTGCATTTTTTGAACTAGACTTAATCAACAACAATAAAAATCTGAAAAAGCCTTTGACTCTCTTCCTGAACTCACTGTAGGCCTACATTAACATTGGTTAGGCGGCACACAAAAACGTTTTTGATCAGCAAGAGCAGAGCAGGCCGGGGCCCAAGGTTGGAATATCCATTGCAGTGTGTAATGCAGCCTAGTTTTATGTACACCATCCCAGCAGCTATATTATAAATATAACTTTGCTCTGTGCTTCTCCGAGCATGCACTTCGTAGTCTATAGGCTATGGATCATTTGATTGAGACCATACTATGGTCTCAATCAAATGACAGCCCCTCTCTCTGAGCGCTTCAGAAAGGAATGAAGGAGAGTGTAACGTGGGAGTCGGGAAGCAAGTTCAGGGAGTGCATAATTTAATGAACAAAACAGAAACAATGACACCTGGGGAAGGAACCAAGGGTAGTGACATATATAGGGCAGGTAATCAAGGAGGTGATGGAGTCCAGGTGAGTCTAATGATGTGCAGGTGCGCGTAAAGATGGTGACAGGTGTGCGCCATAACGAGCAGCCTGGTGGCCTAGAGCCCGGAGAGGGAGCACACATGACAGAGAGAGAAAAAGAGATGGAAACGCATGGTGGTGAGCTATTCTGTAGCTAAAGGTAATGTGTCAGCCTATTAATTATGAAAATATAAAAAAAATTACCTATTACAAGGCTATTCAAAATCCAAATCCGCTATTCATTCATACATTACTCATTCTGTAAGCCACCCTGCACAATCAATGAACTAACAGAATCGCCTAGGTCTGTACGTTCTCTCCCAGGCTCATGGATAGAAGGTTTGGAGCATAGAACAAGGTAACCAATCCATCCAGTTTGCATAATAATACAGTCCACACTCAAAGGCGATTACTAGAATTTGTTGAAGTTTGGAGTATAGCTTACACCAATTATGTACCAAAGACATCTTCATTTTTTTTATGTTTTTCTGCCGTGTGCATGCTGGAGGCTATTCGACTATGTAGTGTATAACAGCACAATCATTATTTGAATTCAGTTTTTTGGGGGGGGCTTGGGCTCATACAGTATATAGGCCTATGCATAAGCTCTAATATATGGGTATGGGTGTTTCATAGAAAGCTCTGTCCATTTTGTTGTGTTTGGCTTTGAAACAACATCCACAACGTCCATGTTTTCCACTCAATTTCAACCTGTTTTTGAACTTTCTTCAAATTGATCATGACAGTGAGGGGAGTTTTAAAAGCATGATACTGTGTTTGATGCAATTTTCGATTGCATTGGCATTGATGTCAGAGTGGTTAGAGGGACAATCGAGCGCTGAGTACCAGTCCATTAGCGACCTGGCGTCATTAGCAAGTTGGGTACTACCAATGCATGTCCAGGGAGCATAAGAGGAGATTACCGTGACTCCATGGTCACGTGGAATTTGACGGCGGTCACGTGGAATTTGACTGTGGTCATGACTCATGACTGCCGGTGTGGCGGTAATACAGTCACCTCAACAGCCCTAAGCACAATGTACTGTCAGATGCTATAACAAAGCTACAATCAGCATATTTCTGAGTTATAATAATGCATGGAAAGTATACAAAGGGCATGCGATGTAAGACCTGGCCAACAGAAAAGGGAATGAATTTGTAATCGAGACGAGATAGTGAGGTTGGAGAGAAGAGTGGCGCTGATAAGTGGGAAAAGTGTTCGAGGGGGCTGAGAGGCGCTGACGGAGGCACTTCTGCCAGCCGCTGGCTTTCTTGAGCATGTCAAAGGCTTTGCCGAGGCAGTGATATTTGCCACTCCAGGGGTAGAGATGGCTGACACTGCACCCCTCTCTCTCTCTCTGTGTGTGTCTGTG
Source organism: Hucho hucho (assembly GCA_003317085.1). NCBI lineage: Eukaryota > Metazoa > Chordata > Actinopteri > Salmoniformes > Salmonidae > Hucho > Hucho hucho. Next base: position 150,649 of record QNTS01000242.1, read on the forward strand.
TGAAACAGGGCCATTTGAGTAAAGAGCGGTTCAGTGGCGGTGCCCTCCTGTCCAGAAACCAGTCCCTGGAGGAAGAGTTTGAGCGCGCCAAGGCGGCTGTCGAGGTAAGCGGAGGGGGATTTCAGACACATCACACATGCATAGGGTCAGACAACTACACCTGGGCCTTTTGAAGCGCTTAACTCTTGAATTGTTCCTAAAGATAGACACAGGGTTGCTGTATTTCTCAATATTATAGCAGAACTAGAGGGCACAGATTGAAATAAGATGAGTGAACTTTGTTAGTAATACAAGGCACTGCTTCATGTCATAAGTTACTTTGCCTCAGACCTGAAGACTTCCCAGCGCTAATGCATAGACTTTAGCATAGTGTGCCAACACAGTCTTACAGTGTGCAGGATATCGGGTTTCAAACCCCGCCCGGTCACACTCAAAGTAGAGCTTCTTCACCCTCACTGGTGAGTCTCAATAGTCTGTTCTAGCTTTCTGAAGTTCCAAGTAGCCATCCATTGCTTCTTTCACCTATCATGTGCCCTCAGGTCAGTGCTATTGAGATGCAGCCCTTCGGTTCTGGATATAGGCTGATGGATTTGCTGATTGGTTCATTAAGGTTTAAACCAATAAGTGACAGCGATATCACATATTGCAATAAACCTGAAAACATTGGCAGAGGACGTTTCTAATATTACCTTTCAACTTCACTTTAAAGCCCCTTATCCTGACCATCTTTGATAATAGCTGTTATGACACCACTGTCTACCAAAAGCTGCTTTGAGGTAGATTTATTTTTGACTCATCAAGCCCTCCTATCTCTATGCGAAATGATCTCTATTATATCTGAGACTGTGTGCTCTCTCACTCCGATGATACTCGCTGACAGCTTAATAGTCCATTCTAAATGCACCAACTGGGGTTCATTGGGGGGTTTGAACTAGAAAAATATGCACAACCAGTGGATTCCCCACCTGTTTAGCCCCCCCAAAAAATATATGGTTTATTAATTTATTTTGTCTTTATTCAGGCATTAATTTGTCACATGTCAGTTTGCAAACTATAGAGATAGATATATATATATATATATATATATATATATCTATCTATATCTCTCTCTCAAATCCTTGAGTTAATAAAGCTGCATACTGTCCCAACATGGTCTACTCTCTCTCTTAAGGCAACTCCAAAATGCAGGTGTTTCATCCCAGCTCAGTGCTTTCTGTGGTGGAGGGGCAGCCAGCAAAAGCACAGTTTGTAGGCGTTGGTAATATTCTCTAGTTGCGCCATGATTGGCTCAGTGTTCTGTCACTCATGGGGACTCTACATCACTACAGAATCTACAGGGAGAGCGAGGTAGTTCAAGCCCTCTTGGGTGCTGCCGTAGATTTACAGTAGAAGCCCTGTCCAGGCTCGAGGTCATTGCAACAGATAAAATTGCATCAAATAACATGTTTATCTACCGTAGCTTTGATTGGACTGATCATGATAGCTAGACAAGCATTCATCATCATCGATAATCTACCCAGCAAATCGCATATCCAAAAATAAGTGGTTTGGAAGGAATCAGTGGCTTACTGTGAGCGTCGCAAGCAATCACTATTTTGCTTCCTTAAGCAAATAGTGATTGCTTTGCGACGCTCACAGTAAGCCACTGTTTCCTTAAGCAAAATAGTGATTGCTTTGCGACGCTCACAGTAAGCCACTGATTCCTTCCAAACCATTTATTTCCGAATTTGCGAGTGTGTCAGTGGAGAGTGTGTGTGGTCCAAGTCTGGGTTTAAGGATTTAAAACATCTGTCTGAAAGGGTCTCTTTTCCAAGCTTAAAAGGATAGACATTCCCACACCACACCATGGGCCAGAAAATGTTGATTACATTGACTGTGCTGCCAATCCAGCATGACTTCATCCAGAGAATGCCAGACTTTGATGACAAAGTTTGCCCACAAGAAGGACCGCCACGCTACCTTCCTGTTCAAGTGAGCACAGCACAACAACGGCGAGTCCAAAAACATATTGTATGTTATTGCATAAATTCTCTAATATGCCAGGGAGATATGTATACGGTAACTGATAAAGTAATACTAAGTGTATGTTGTGTAGTAAGCTGTTAGTAGCCCATGTGTCTCACCATAAGAATTGGGTACCTCTCCCATAGCCTACTGTTCTGACTTGGTGGTGCACATGTAGCCTATAACGTTAGCCTGTTTTAGAGAAATGTCATCATTGAATATTGCAAGAGCTTTCATTGTCTGCTTATATGCCCTTGTTATTTATCCTACGGTTCTGACTTGGTATACAGGGAGAATACTGTAAGAACGACCCATGTTCTGAATTCTGTCACTGTCAATTTCAAAAGCCCTGAACAAATAAGCATATCGACAACGTCCCTCTTAGCCCACTCATTATTGTCTTGATCGAAATTACGGCTTGCTTCTTATCCGCTCATCGTTCCTTTATGCTATAGTTTGTACATCTCCATTGTTATATTGCTTATGTACAGTGCATTCGGAAAGTATTCAGACCCCTTCCCTTTTTTACATTTTGTAACGTTAGTCTTATTCTTAAATGGATTAAATAAAAAAAATCCTCATCAATCGCACACAATACTCCATAATGACAAAGCAAAAACAGGTTTTTAGAAATGTTTGTACATTTACATAAGTATTCAGACCCTTTGCTTTGAAACTCAAGATTGAGCTCAGGTGAATCCTGTTTCCATTGATCATCCTTGACATGTTTCTACAACTTGATTGGAGTCCACCTGTGGTAAATTTAATTGATTTGACATATTTTGGAAAGGCACACACCTGTCTATATATGGTCCCACAGTTGACAGTGCATGTCAGTGCAAAAACTAAGCCATGAGGTTGAAGGAATTGTCCGTAGAACCTCGAGACAGGATTGTGTCGAGGCACAGATCTGGGGAAGGGTACCAAAAAATGTCTGCAGCATTGAAGGTCCCCAAGAACACAATGGCCTCCATTCTTTAATGGAAGAAGTTTGGAACCACCAAGACTCATTCTAGAGCTGGCCGCCCGGCCAAACTGAGCAATCGGGGGAGAAGGGCCTTGGTCAGGGAGGTGACCAAGAACACTTTACACCACTGTTCTCTAGTCATGGTTTAAAACGTTTTGAAATCGCACGGTATCAAATTTGCTGTAGATTTCTTTTATGCCGGCTACGTTACTGCAGACACCGTAAATTGAGCCATCCGATTGGCCAGCGGTAGGCCTATAGTGCACTTGATTTGCTCTTTGGGCCCGCCGGGAAATCAGTTTGCACCTTCAGACACAAAATGGCAACAGTTCGCCTACCCGGAAAGCAGGGCAGCTGAATTGGGTGCACCTACTGCCAACAGGCAGAGAAGAATAATTTAAAAAAGGAACACAAGGCTTTATCGTTGAGTTTGTTACAGAAATGTCTGGCGATCGACTAGGAATGGCTTGGAGATTGACCAGTCGATCGTGATTGACCGGTTGGTGACCACTGCTCTAGAAAGTTGAGTGAAGTAAAATCTTGTGGTTTCTCTCTGTGGACTGATGTTTCTGCACTGCAATACCAGAGAGCTGCGTGAGTCTCGGGGCTACTGTGCACATGTGCAGTTCAGAGGGAACATTGGTGACCAGTAATAAACTGGTCCTGATCATCTCTAAAACTAAGAGCATTGTATTTGGTACAAATCATTCCGTAAGTTATAGACCTCAGCTGATTCTGGTAATGATTGGTGTGGCTGTAGAACAAGTTGAGGAGACTTAAATAATTGGTGTTACCTTAGATTGTAAACTGTCATGGTCAAAACATATAGATTCAATGGCTGTAAAGATGGGGAGAGGTCTGTTCGTAATAGAGATGCTCTGCTTTTTTGACACCACACTCCACAAATCAAGTCCTGCAGGCTCTAGTTTTATCTTATCTTGATTATTGTCCAGTCATATGGTCAAGTGCTGTAATTCCTAGTTAAGCTGCAGCTGGCCCAGAACAGAGCGGCACGTCTTGCTCTTCATTCTAATCAGAGGGCTGATGTAAATACTATGCATGCCAGTCTCTCTTGGCTAAGAGTTGACTGACTGCATCACTTCTTGTTTTATGAGAAACAATGTGTTGGAAATTCCAAATTGTTTGCACTTACCCCACCAGACATACCACCAGTGGTCTTTTCAGTCTCCAGATCCAGAACAAATGAAAGGAAACACTCTCACAGAGCCGTGAGTGCATGGAACTCCCTTTCATCTTAAACAGTATAGCGCAAGTGAACAGCAAATCTGGTTTAAAAAAACAAATAAAGCAACACCTCATGGCACAACACCTCTCCCCCATGTGCCCTTACTTGTGTGTATGTACTGACATGTATGTGTAACTGATGGATGCACACACACTACATGGTAATGTTTTTAAATTGAAGTAAAGTCTTGTCTGTTATGTTTTTCATTGTGTCAGACCCCAGCAACAGGAATTTAACCTACCTGGCTGGCATGAAAATGAATCACTGGAAAGCATTCTCCCGTCGCTATTTAAGTGCATAGATGACATGTATTTTTTTTTGCCTGCCCCTGTTTCCAGACAGGTGCATGATAATGGTCCATTCTAAATAAAAACAAATTTCACACATATATTATTTAGTATATGTAAAGACAAGATTAAATCAAAAATAGTCTGATGGGTGACAATATTATCATGTGAATTATATAAACTCAACAAAAAAAGAAACGTCTCTTTTTCAGGACCCTGTCTTTCAAAGATAATTCATAAAATGTAAAGGGTTTAAACACTGTTTCCAATGCTTGTTCAATGAACCATGAACAATTAATGAACATGCATCTGTGGAACGGTCGTTAAGACACTAACAGCTTACAGACGGTAGGCAATTAAGGTCACAGTTATGAAAACTTAGGACACTAGAGAGGCCTTTCTACTGACTCTGAAAAACACCAAAAGAAAGATGCCCAGGGTCCCTGCTCATCTGCGTGAACGTGCCTTAGGCATGCTGCAAGGAGGCATGAGGACTGCAAATGTGGCCAGGGCAATAAATTGCAATGTCCGTACTGTGCGACGCCTAAGACAGCACTACAGAGAGACAGGATGGACAGCTAATCGCCCTCGCAGTGGCAGCCCATGTGTAACAACACCTGCACAGGATCGGTACATCCGAACATCACACCTGCGGGACAGGTACAGGATGGCAACAACTGCCCGAGTTTGCGTTTATCATCGAAGGAATGAGCGTTACACCGAGGCCTGTACTCTGGAGCGGGATCAATTTGGAGGTGGAGGGTCCGTCATTGTCTGGGGCGGTGTGTCACAGCATCATCGGACTGAGGATGTTGTCATTGCAGCCAATCTCAACGCTGTGCGTTACAGGGAAGACATCCTCCTCCCTCATGTGGTACCCTTCCTGCCTCATCCTGACATGACCCTCCAGCATGACAATGCCACCAGCCATACTGCTCGTTCTGTGCATGATTTCCTGCAAGACAGGAATGTCAGTGTTCTGCCATGGGCAGCGAAGATCCCGGATCTCAATCCCATTGAGCACATCTGGGACCTGTTGGATCAGAGGGTGAGGGCTAGGGCCATTCCCCCCAGAAGTGCCCGGGAACTTGCAGATGCCTTGGTGGAAGAGTGGGGTAACATCTCACAGTAAGAACTGGCAAATCTGGTGCAGTCCATGAGGAGGAGATGCACTGCAGTACTTAATGCAGCTGGTGGCCACACCAGATACTGACTGTTACTTTTGATTTTGACACTCCCTTTGTTCAGGGACACATTATTCAGTTTCTGTTAGTCACATGTCTGTGGAACTTGTTCAGTTTATGTCTCAGTTGTTGAATATTGTTATGTTCATTCAAATATGTGCACATGTTAAGTTTGCTGAAAATTAATGCAGTTGACAGTGAGAGGACATTTATTTTTTTGCAGAGTTTATTAGCACTTGTGAATTATGCCTAATTTTCTAATCATAGTGGAAGTCGCACACCTCGTAGCCTAGCCAATATGCCTGTATGTTTTGGTTCGCATCACAACTAAAGTGTCCGAATAACTTATTTAAAATTAAGCACAGTAATCTGCTTTACAAGGGGTGTAAAGCCTAAAGTGCATACATAAGCAGTGTGTGAGTTTCAAGTTTGGGGAAGATCATTTTCACCATAAAAATGCACCTTTATAATAAATCATTACATGCATAATGGCATTTGTGGTCACTTTTGATAATGGTGTTTTCCCGCTAACAGAACATTCGTGCTTATAGCCTACTGCCATGTGCTCATTGCTGCGCTTATAATGTGAAGAAATAGCCAAGAAGTTTATAAACACTAAGCTAAATGTTCTGATCTGTTGCGTCAGCCACATTGCGTAAAAAAGTTTTGGGATGCTAGAGTTTGTATTAATTTGAGATCTATTGCATCCCACAACTGTCCCAGACTATGTTTGGAATATTTATTTCTCGCACAGAATAGGTCAGATTTTGTACTATGGGGGATTGATTGACATAGGCTAGATCTTTTGCTGTTCGTACTCATCTTGTTGGCTGACGAAAAGTAAATGTGGACAGTTAATCCAATATCATCAAAATTGGATAAGGACGTGTGCAGTTGCGTCCCGATGTGTCTGTCTTCACTTGTAGCCTATGGGAAAGATCTGATCACATGGAGAGCCATGTGAGTGAGAGGTGTTTTAGAGTGTGCAGCACTCCGGGAGAAGGGCAGAACTCCGGGCCAAGGGCACAAAAGGCATGGATTTTTTTTAGGATGCATTACAGCCACACAAAGGGGATGCCGCCGGGAAATTTGAGGCATTATCAAGTGCTTGTCAAATTGGGAATGAGAGACAAGTGTGTACAGCCAACGCAAAAAAATAAGCAGAGCTCATGCCTTTTTCAAGCAACCTTTTTCAAATCATCATTAGTCGCATCATGCAGCCTTACAATATATAAAAAATCTCAACAAATTGCCCAACATTTGTAGAACTAAAGTAACATTAATAACTCTAAATTAATATATACATATACGGTTGAAGTCGAAAGTTTACATACACTTAGGTTGGAGTCATTAAAACTAGTTTTTCAACCCCCACAAATTTCTTGTTAAACTATAGTTATGGCAAGTCGGTTAGGGCAACTACTTTGTGCATGACACAAGTCATTTTTCCAACAACTGTTTAGACAGATTATTTCACTTATAATTCACTGTATCACAATTCCCTTGGGTCAGAAGTTTACATACACTAAGTTGACTGTGCCTTTAAACAGCTTGGAAAATTCCAGAAAATGTCATGGCTTTAGAAGCTTCTGTTAGGCTGATTGACATCTTTTGAGTCAATTGGAGGTGTACCTGTGGATGTATTTCAAGGCCTACCTTCAAACTCAGTGCCTCTTTGCTTGACATCATGGGAAAATCTAAATAAATCGTAGACCTCCACAAGTCTGGTTCATCCTTAGGAGCAATTTCCAAACGCCTGAAGGTACCACGTTCATCTGTACAAACAATAGTATGCAAGTATAAACACCATGGGACCATGCAGCCGTCATACCGCTCAGGAAGGAGACTCGTTCTGTCTCCTAGAGATGAACGTACTTTGGTGCGAAAAGTGCAAATCAATCCCAGAACAACAGCAAAGGACCTTGTGAAGATGCTGGAGGAAACAGATACAAAAGTATCTATATACACAGTAAAACAAGTCCTATATCGACATAACCTGAAAGGCCGATCAGCAAGGAAGAAGCCACTGCTCCAAAACCGCCATAAAAAAGCCAGACTACGGTTTGCAACTGCACATGGGGACAAAGATCATACTTTTGGGAGAAATGTCCTCTGGTCTGATGAAACAAAAATAGAACTGTTTGGCCATAATAACCATCGTTATGTTTGGAGGAAAAAGGGTGGAGGCTTGCAAGCCAAAGAGCACCATCCCAACCGTGAAGCACGGGGGTGACAGCATCATGTTGTGGGGGTGCTTTGCTGCTGGAGGGACTGGTGCACTTCACAAAATAGATGGCATCATGAGGCAGGAAAATGGTGTGGATGTATTGAAGCAACATCTCAATACATCAGTCAGGAAGTTAAAGCTTGGTCGCAAATGGGTCTTCCAAATGGACAATGACCCCAAGCATACTTCCAAAGTTGTGGCAAAATGGCTTAAGGACAACAAAGTCCAGGTATTGGGGTGACCATCACAAAGCTCTGACCTTAATCCTATAGAAAATGTGTGGACAGAACTGAAAAAGCATGTGCAAGCAAGGAGACCTACAAACCTGACTCCGTTACACCAGCTCTGTCAGGAGGAATGGGCCAAAATTCACCCAACTTATTGTGGGAAGGTTGTAGAAGGCTACACAAAGCATTTGACCCAAGTTACACAATTTAAAGGCAATGCTACCAAATACTTATTGAGTGTATGTTAACTTCTGACCCACTGGGAATGTGATGAAAGAAATAAAAGGTGAAATAAATCGTTCTCTTTTTTATTCTGACATTTCACATTCTTAAAATAAAGTGGTGATCCTAACTGACCTAATACAGGGAATTTTTACTAGGATTAAATGTCAGGAATTGTGAAACTGAGTTTAAATGTATTTGGCTAAGGTGTATGTAAGCACCTGTTTTTTTGATACCGCTCAACACCGAATAGCCGCATGTGCGCACTCCCTCAAATCGTTTGAAGAAAATATCCTTTCTATTCCATTCAGCTTTGTTCAATTGTATTCTTCATACTATAAAATAATACCACGGAATTCTAAGCAAATCTTGTCTGCTAAATGAACTAGTGTAGCCCACAGCCATTTGGATTTGTTAGACTTTGTAGATGTTCCAAAGGTCTGCATCAGTGGCTTGTGTGGAAGACAGTAGATGCTAAATATGTTTATGTTAATTAACGGTCAATTACCTTGGAACGACCAGTTATTTTGGTTGACAATCACCGGCTGATAAAATGTAATGACTGCCACAACCCTATGTGGTCCTCCCACTACAACTCCTCGGGAAAGCATGGCTACAGATGAAATAAGTTATTATGAACTTCACAGGGTGGTGAAAGTGCAAGGTGATGAGCATGATGCTCCTTTCCAAGGGTCTTATTCTGGTGGCATGATCATCGATGCTTGGCTGCCTTTTGACAAATGAAAATAATCTTGCTCTTTTGTCCATAATAATCTCATCATGTAGGCTATACTTTTGTGAGAAACCCGTCAGTTTGTGTTACAAATGCAATGGAAACCCATTCAACTTTTTATTCGGTGAAAATGTATTTTTATGTGCACTACATCATACACATCCTTTTATCTAAATCAAATGTTTTATGTGACCCCTTTTTATAAATATCTACTCCGAAATTAAGATTCCAAGATATCTGCAGAAAGAAATGGGGTGTCAGCTATGATGTGACACCTTGAGTTTGAAGAAAAATATATCTGGTTATAGAACAACCGTATATTTGCATGTTTGGGTATTATGTTACACACTGGCTATTATTCTAATGAAGACCAAATTTGGTTGGTCCACACCAGACCAAATCTGTACCAATCATAAATGTCTATGTTTCACAAGTTTGGACATCACGGTACAGCACAGTAGAGTACAGCACAACACAAATGTATAGTAGATTTCAATATACAGTAGAGCACAGTACAGCAGAGCACAATAGAGTACTGTAAAGAAAAATTGAGTATAGTGCAGTAGAGGATATTACATTATACTGTACTCTACTCATGTGTGCTCTATTGTACGGTGTTCTACTGCAATTGTGGTTTGTGACTACTATGATTTTCCCATTGTGGCCAATTCAATTGCAGTCATTACTTCGTTTTTCGGCCACTCTGTTACTGATTTGGTAACAGAGACACGTTTTAATGATTTAATAATTCATAAACATTTATTATCAGTAAAAACACTAACTTATTGATAAGTCTACCTTTACTTAACTTTTATAATCCTCCCTCATGAGTGAGAGAGATTTTGAAATATCTTGGGGTTTTTGGTAACAGAATGACAAGACACTAGGCAATATTTCCTAAATTTACATAAGGCAAATCATTTCTGCAAAACTTAATATAAATATTGATATTAGTTGGCAGCGGCCTTTACTTCATTTTTGTGTTTTGATCGTTTTCTAATACCTTAAGACTTTCTAGTAGATAAAAAAAAAATATATACAGTATATATAAATAATAATAATAAAAAAGAATCCATCTGTATGACCAGAAATCAAAGCCTTTACCTATTCCTATTTTTTGGAAAATGGTAAAAAATACAAACATATCTACTATGCCTTCATTTCCACAAAATATAGACTCTTAAAGGCGCTGCATGGTCAATTGGCCATGCAGTATTTACAGTGATATGGCCTCTCCAGAAGTCAGGACATTCATACTTCTTGCGCTTTGCAGAACAGCACAGAGCTGTTTTGAAAGAAGTTGTCAAGGAAGTGAGTTTGTTTTTTATACAGGACCTCCCGCACCAACCTACCGTCAACCAATCTTGTCAATATGGATTTATACGGAACTATACAGAGCCCTCCACATTGTTACAGCATTTGGGAGGCGCACAGTGATGTGGTCTGGAGATCAATTTGGTCTCTGCATAACCTCCATATGGAGCCTCTGACTATATTTTCGGATCAAACACAAATTGGCTTTTAGCTTTCATTTGACACCAAATTTGATATGCTCCTATGACCATGGCCAGTACAATCAGGTGTGCAAGTACTGGAGTAGATCAAATAAGTGAATGAGCTGGGGGCTGGGAAACACTGCTGTAGTATAACTACTAGGGCTGGGACGATACCAGTATCGGGATACTCATTAGTATCGTGGCAAGGCAACAACACGAAGCGGATCTACCTTCTTCTAGGAAAACAGCCCTAATGTTGGAAACAAACATCATTGTGTTTTCATCCAGACATGAAAGCTATAGCACACAATATTTTACATACAATACAGCTGGTTTTTAAAGGACGAAAGAGTTTGCTTCATGTTTACATTTTTGCCATGGGGAAAAAAATGTAATACTGGTATTGTGATACTGGTATTGTCATGGCCCATCTTCCAGATAGATGCACCGCTGTGAGGGTTTTATTAGTAGATACATTGTCGTTGTTACCCGTTGTTAGATTCCAGTATTTTTCCCCCAGGTGAGATCAACATTAAATTTCTATTTATACTCTTTGGAGTATACTGCAGTGACCCAGACTCCTAGAAACTCTAAATAAGTTGTAATGTAAATGTAAAACATTTACATGCTGTGACAAAAAGAAATAGGGCAATCAGAACATTAATATACCGAAAAAAAATGTTAACGCCACATGCAACAATTTCTATGAGTTATATGAACTTTAAGGAAATCACTCAATTGAAATAAATTAATTTGGCCCTAATTTATGGATTTCACATGACTGGGGGGGGCATAAGCCTCCCCATTGGGAGCCAGGCCGACCTACTGTGGAGCCAGGCTGAGCCAATCAGAATGAGTCCCCCCACCCCACCCCCAGGTCCTGGGCTGGCGTTGCTACACGTGGTCTGCGGTTGTGAGGCTGGTTGGACGTACTGCCAAATTCTCTGCAACGACATTGGAGGCAGCTTATGATTCAATTCTCTGGCAACAGCTCTTGTAGACATTCCTGCAGTCAGCATGCCAACTGCACGCTCCCTCAACTTGAGACGTCTGTGGCATTGTGTTGTGACAAAACTGCACATTTTAGAATGGCCTTTTATTGTCCCCAGCATAAGGTGCACCTGTGTAATGTTAAATCAGCTTCTGGATATTCCACACCGGTCAGGTGGATTGCTCACTAACAGGGATGTAAACACATTTGTGCACAACATTTGAGAGAGAAGCTTTTTGTGCATATGGAACATTTCTGGGATCTTTTTTTTCAGCTCATGAAACATGGGAGAGGCACTTTACATGTTACGTTTTACATTTTTGTTCAGTGTAAATTGAACAGGGAAGATCTGAATTCATTTCCTGTATATCAAGAGCATTGTGGTGTTGGAATTTAATTCCACCCTCCAAATATGAAGTAAATCAGTCAATTTACATGTCTGAAAGTGTGTTTGATGTTCTTCAAAGAGCTTTACATTTCCAATCCTTTATGGCTCTGTTGATGTGCAAAATCCCCTTATCGGCAGTCACAACAGGAAGTGGTTTGACAGATACACCGGGGATTCACCTGCGGGGATGTTCTTGGAGCCATATTAAGGTAGAAACAGATGGAATTAAACACTGAAATATACTGTACCGCTGTTGTGTAATTAGACACTATGACTTACTCTAAAACAGAACACGGATAGTTATCCGATGAGAAGAAAAATGAAAGGCCCTCGCACTTCCATGTCTGCCTGACTCTGGTTCCTTCCATTTTCAAGCGTAATTGCACAACCTTTAATGTCTGTCCCTTAATCTTGGGCAAGAAAAATGCCAATTTGATAATGAAGTCTAAAACAAATACTGTACAGTATAATGCACTAAGATGTTTAGAGCTAAAAACATTACATTATAGAGGAAACGGCAATCATTTGCTCCCAGAAAATTACCTAGACTGTATATAAAATCAATTTTGACTGTATAAATTACCTCACTTGAGTTGGGGAAAGCACTAATTGCAATAAAGGGCCAAACTATAAGTCTCTTAGTTCCAATCTCGACCTGTTCTTGGTTCCAAACTCGGGCCAAGGACAGGTATTATCTCTGGCTGCATTTCCATAATTACTTATACTGGCAATAATCTATTAATTAAGTAACACATGGATCTCCTAAATTAATTTATGTTGCTTGGCATGTTTTGGCAGGCAGCGAGCACAAGATTGAATGCTGTCCGTTTCACATTTACACTTCATCCGAGCTAGTCGAATTAGAGTCGCAGGCAGAGGCTTGCTTCATTTGATACATGGGATATTAATTACCTTCCTCTCTCAATCTCATTCCCAGAAATGAAAATGCTGATCTGTGTGCAAAATACACCATTGTCTGTGTTGCAAACATTTCAAGTAATCAAAGTGTGTTTGATTCCTTAGAATCTGTTATAAAAGGGCCTAAGTGTCTTTATTTTACACATTGTCATGTGTCACGCTATTAAGGATTGTTTCATCCTTCACAACCATTCCAGTACCGTGGCACATATCATAATTGGTGCATGCACCCATGAAAGTAACATCCAAGAATGTAATTAGTTTGGCCAATTTTGTGGTGATGACACACAACAATAGGACACTCGTGCACAATCGCAGGTCTCTAGCTACATGCTTTGTTAGCTCTGGAATCAGTTGGGATGAAGCCTCTGCAGGGTTACTGTCGCCGAATGAAATATTGCAGCATTCCTAATTGCCTTTCTCAAATGACCCCAGGTCTGTGCTTGTTTAATCAAGGAATTACGTATGGTTGTATGCACATTCAATCTTATCAAATGAAAATGTGTTCTTTCCACATTACCTTGACCGTTAAATGACTCATAACTCTGGGCGTTTCCTTGTATAAAAGCCTCATGAGCACTAACATGTGAAGTTCATATGAGCACATCAAATTATCTGACAAATGAAAGCTAAGAGTCTATATCTTTGAGAAATTAAGGGATACAATGGCCTTTACATTTAATCAACTTTGATGCTTTCTAATCTCATCCGTCTACACACAATGCCCCGTAATGACAAATTGAAAACATGTTTAGACATTTTTGCAAATGTATTGAAAATGAAATACAGAACGATCTCATTTAAATATGTTCACAACCCTGAGACAATACTTTGTAGAAGCATCTTTTAGCAGCGATTACAGCTGTGTCTTTCTGGGTAAGTCTCTAAGAGCTTGTCCAACAATTGCCCATTAAGCTCTGTCAAATTGGTTGTTGATCATTGCTAGACAACCATTTTCAGGTATTGCCACAGATTTTCATAAGCATAAACAGGTTAAATTTTTTTTTTGCAAATGTATTAAAATAAACAGAAATACCATATTTACATAAGTATTCGGACCCTTTGTTATGAGACTCGAAATTGAGCTCAGGTGCATCATGTTTCCATTCATCATCCTTGAGATGTTACTGCAACTTGATTGGAGTCCACCTGTGGTAAATTCAATTGATTGGACATGATTTGGAAAGGAACACATCTGTCTATATAAGACTCTCAGACCATGAGAAGCAAGATTCTCTGGTCTGATGAAACCAACATTGAAGCCATTGGCCTGAATGCCAAGCGTCACGTCTGGAGGAAACCTGGCACCATCCCTACGGTGAAGCACGGTGGTGGCAGCATCATGCTGTGAGGATGTTTTTCAGCGGCAGGGACTGGGAGCTTAGTCAGGATCGAGGCAAATATGTACGGAGCAAAGTACAGAGAGATCCTTGATGAAACCTGCTCCAGAGTGCTCAGGACCAGGGCTGGGGCGAAGGTTCACCTTCCAACAGGACAACGACCCTAAGCACACAGCCAGGACAACCCAGGAGTGGCTTCGGGACAAGTCTCTGAATTTCTTTGACTGGCCCAGCCAGAGCCTTGAACCCAATCGAACATCTCTGGAGAGACATGAAAATAACTGTGCAGCAATGCTCCCCAACCAACCTGACAGAGCTTGAGAGGATCTGCAGAGAGGAATTGGAGAAACTCCCCAAATACAGGTGTGCCAAGCTTATAGCATCATGCCTAGGAAGACTCAAGACTTTAATCGCTGCCAAAGGTGCTTTAACAAAGTACAGAGTAAAGGGCCTGAATACTTATGTGAATGTGATATTTCAGTTTTTTTTGTTTTTTTTTAAGATGTGCAAACATTTCTAAAAACCTGTATTTGCTTTGTCATTTTGGGCTATTGTGTGTAGATTGATAAGGAAAAAGTGGAAAAAGTCAAGGGGTAAGAATACTTTCCCGAATGCACTGTATGATGTATAATAGAATACAATATTCAAATGTTCTCAAAGATCATTGTTAGCATGTTTTATACAAATTGTATACTTTGAGGAACTCAAGGTCTGATTTCATTACTACTAAAACATGACCCAGGTGGTAAGTATAATGATCTAGTCCATTTAAATCTTGTGATGTGAAAATCCTGGCGAAATGCATAGCAAACAGAATAAAAAAGGTTTTACCAGATATTGTTCACCTGATCAGACAGGTTTTTTCAAAGTATTAAGCTTTTAGGAGTAAAACAAGGCTGTCCGTTGTCTCGATATCTATTTATTATGGCCATTGAAATGCTAGCTATTCAAATTAGATCCAACAAGAACATCAAGGCGTTAGAAATCATACGGATAAAAACAAGTGTCAATGTATGCCGATGACTCTAGTTTTTTCTTAAGTCCGCAATCTGGATCCCTGCACAGTCTCATTTGAAGATTTTGATCACTTTTCTAGCCTCTCTGGATGAAAAACTCTGGGATGCTGGCCTTCTAGGCAGAGTTCCTCTGTCCAGTGTCTGTGTTCTTTTGCCCATCTTAATCTTTTTATTGGCCAGTCTGAAATATGGCTTTTTCTTTGCAACTCTGCCTAGAAGGGCATCGCGGAGTCGCCTCTTCACTGTTGACGTTGAGAGTGGTGTTTTGCAGGTACTATTTAATGAAGCTTCCAGTTGAGGACTTGTGAGGTGTCTGTTTCTCAAACTAGACACTAAATATACTTGTCCTCTTCCTCAGTTGTGCACTGGCGGCCTCCCACTCCTCTTTCTATTCTGGTTCGAGACAGTTTGCGCTGTTCTTTGAAGGGAGTAGTACACAGCATTGTACGAGATCTTCAGTTTCTTGGCAATTTCTCACATTTCAAAAGAAAGTTCTTTGTTTCTGGTCATTTTGAGCCTGTAATCGAACCCACAAATGCTGATGCTCCAGATACTCAACTAGTCTAAAGAAGGCCAGCTTCTTTAAAATCAGGACAACAGTTTTCAGCTGTGCTAACAACTGCAAAGGGGTTTTCTAATGATCAATTAGCCTTTTAAAATGATAAACTTGGATTAGCTAACACAACGTGCCATTGGAACACAGGAGTGATGGTTGCTGATAATGGGCCTCTGTACACCTATGTAGATATTACATAAAAAAAAAAAAAGTCTGCAGTTTCCAGCTACAATAGTCATTTACAACATTAGCAATGTCTACACTGTATTTCTGATCCATTTTTATTTTAATGGACAATTTTTTTTGCCTTTCTTTAAAAAACAAGGACATTTCTAAGTGAGCCCAAACGTTTGAACGGTAGTGTATGTTTTTTGTAATTCAAGAATGATTGGCAATAAATAATTGTCATTAACCTCTACAGGCACCGGGGCAGTATTCGGAAGTTTGGAGAGTCTGGCGTGCCCAAAGTAAAATAGGATATGCACATAATTAGTACTATTGGATAGGAAACACTCTGAAGTTTCTAAAACTGTTCAAATAATGTCTGTGAGTATAACAGAACTGATATGGCAGGCGAAAACCTGAGGAATTTCTGTACGGATGTTTTTTTTTGTGACATGCCCTCAATTTCAATGGCTGTCTATGGGATTCTCAGTAAAATAGGACCCAGATTGCAGTACCTATGGCTTCCACTAGATGCCAACAGTCTTTAGACAAGGTTTCGTGCGTTTATCATGGAAGACAACCGAACAGAAGAAGAATTTGTAAGAGGAGTGAGGAAGTCACTTCAGTTTTTGGTGCGCGAGACCGTGAGCGCGCTCCTCTGTATTTTCCTTTTCTATAGTTTAGGATACTATCCGTGTGAAATATAATCGTTAATATACATAAGTATACCTAAGGATACATTATAAATGATGTTTGATTTGTTTGGGCAAAGTTGATAGGTATAATTTGAACGCTTTCTCTTCACTGTTCAATGGGCGAGTAGACTGGATTTTCTGAACATAACGCGCCAACCAAACAGAGATTTATGGATATAAACAATGACTTTTTCTAACAAAAGAAACATGGATTGTCTTGCTTGGACACTTCGGATTGCCCTCAGCAGAAGATCAAAAGGTAAGCAATTTATTTTAGCTCTTATGTGTTTTGTGAGACCCGCGCTGGTTATGATTATGCTAATGCATAAAATGTGAGGTGCTATCCTCAAACAATCAAATGTTGTGCCTTCGCCGTAAAGCCTTTTTGAAATCTGACAACGCTGTGATATTGCCAAGAGTCTACGCTTTTGAAGAGTATGCAACACTTGTATATTGATGAATGTTTTATAATTCAACTTTTGGATTTTGAATTTGGCGCCTTACATTTCTCCGGGTAGTGTCAGGAATGGGGCGCTACCGCCCCAATGATCCTGTTAATGTAAAATAAGTTAATTAACTGAATGTTTCCTGTAACCTATAGCTTTAACAAAATATTCATACAAATATGAATAGGCTGTCAAGAATCCCTCTGGAACTGTCATTACGCACACCTGGTCCCCATTTCCTTGATTAGTAATTGTATAAGTGTGCCCTTTGTTCACGATTGTCTGGTCAATTATTGTTCCCATGTCTGTTGGTCGTGTGAGTACCTATACGTTGGCTCAGCCTGTGCTGCGTGTTTTGTACATGTCGTTCTACAAGGTTTACCCTCGCTCTTTTGTTTGGGTATATCCCAGTGTTTTGTATACATGTTTGTTTTGGGTGTATTAAAAACCCAGACAATGTATTCCTGCACCCGTCTCCAAATCCTTTACCCCAGCGTGACATAGGCCTATCATAGACTAGGCCTTTACTTTGTAGAAAGAGTTGGAAAAAGTTGGAAAAATTGCATTTTAATCCAGTCAGAGTATTGCTTAAAAATGTACTTCTTAGGGAGCAGCGCACAAGGTGACCGTTTTGGAGACCCTGGCGTGCCCAAAGTAAAATGCCTCCCATTCAGGCCCAGAAAATAGGATATGCACATATTTAGTACCATTGGATAGGAAACACTCTGAATTTTATAAAAGTGTTAACATTTTGTCTGTGAGTGAAACAGAACGGATATGGCAGGCGAAACCCCGAGGAATTTCTGTCCTGGAAAAAGTGGTTTTGACACATTGCCTCATTTGGAACCCCTCCTTATGAAAATGCCCTTAGGTACTGCATTCATGTGCCCTTATCGCTTCCTCTGGATGTCAGTCTCGAGAAAGTGTTCTGATTCATTTCAGATGCTTTTAGAGCAGAGAAGAGGAATAAGGAAGTGCCCCCAGAGATGTCCTTACAAGAAAATGCGCGCTCCCGGCAGGCGAGTCCTTTGTTTTTTTCCTTATCGCCCAGTTTATATTCCGGTTGAAATATTATGCTATTTATACATAAGTGTTCCTAAGGATACATTTACAATGATGTTTGATTGTTCTTGGACAAGTTTATAGGTATAAGTTGAACGAGTTCTCTTCACGTTTCAATGGAGGAGTCGACGCTGTTTTTTCTGATTATAACGCGCCAACCAAACGTAGATTTATGGATATAATACATTACTTTTTCTAACAAAAGAACCATGGATTGTCTTCGTTGGACACTTGGGAAGCCCTCAGCAGAAGTTCTTCAAAAGGTAATTGATTTGTTTTCGCTGTGAAATGTGTTTTCTGTGAACCATGGAGGCTTATGAAATTATGGTAATGGTAAAAATATGTTAGGTGCTACCCTCAAACAATCAAATGTGGTGCTTTCGCCGTAAAGCCTTTTTGAATTCTGACAACGCTGTGAGATTGCCAAGAAGCAGAGCTTTTGATGATTATGAAACACTTGTATATTGATGCATGTTTAATAATTCAACTTTTGGATTTTGAATTTGGCGCCTTGCATTTCACCTGGTAGTGTCGGGAGTGCACCTTGCTGCTCCTTAAGAAGTTAATACAAATGCTGTTTTTGGTATTAATTGCTTCTAATAGGTCAGAAAATGATGCATTAACTGTGAATTTATCAGACTGTATTTTTATAAAGAGGGACGGGACAAATAAATAGTCGGAATTTGCGGCGGCCTCAGCCATGCTTCCTGGCATGCGAGAGAGTTGAAACATCAGCACATACAGGTCCGAGTAGTGTGTGTCAGTGTCCAATAAGAGGCCCGAACATTATCTGAGCGTGTGATCTGGTCTTTGATTCTTGCACATCAGCTTGGGAAATCCTCAAGGGAGAGAGGACAGTGCATTCTGTGAACATAGCACCGCATCAATTGGCCACAAAAAAAGAATACATCTTCAAAACAAAACTGAGGTGAGAAAAGTGAAGAGGGGCATCCGTTAAACAGTAATAAATCAGTTCTGTTTGGTTTAATGTTGTAACGTAAAGACACCTGCCAACTACACTGACATTTACA
This sequence comes from Hucho hucho, assembly GCA_003317085.1. Lineage (NCBI taxonomy): Eukaryota > Metazoa > Chordata > Actinopteri > Salmoniformes > Salmonidae > Hucho > Hucho hucho. The sequence goes on from QNTS01000242.1 coordinate 169,850, forward strand.
ACATGTAAAGTGTTGGTCCCATGTTTCATGAGATAAAATAAAATATTCCAGAAATGTTCTATATGCACAAAAAGCTTATTTATGAAAATTTAAAAAATGCACAAATTTGTTTACATCCCTGTTAGTGAGCATTTCCCCTTTGCCAAGATAATCCATCTACCTGACAGTTGTTGCACATCAAGAAGCTGATTAAACAGCATGATCATTACACAAGTGCACCTTTTGCTGGGGACAATAAAAGGCCACTCTAAAATGTGCAGTTTTGTCACAACACAATGCCACAGATGTCTCAAGTTTTGACGGAGCGTGCAATTGGCATGCTGACTGCAGGAATGTTCACCAGGGCTGTTCCCAGATAATTTAATGTTAATTTCTCTACCAATGTCATTTTGGGGAATTTGGCAGTACGTCCAACCGGCCTCACAACAGCAGACCACGTGTAACCACACCAGCCCAGGACCTCCACATCTGGCTTCTTCACCTGTGGGATTGTCTGAGACCAGCCACCTGGACAGCTGATGAAACTGTGGATTTGCACAACTTAAGAACTTAAGTGTCAGAAACCGTCTCAGGGAAGCTCATCTGCATGCTTGTCGCCCTCACCAGGGTCTCGACCTGACTGCAGTTTGGCTTCGTAACAGACTTCAGTGGGCAAATGCTCCCCTTCGACGCTCTTCAAGGATGAATCCCGGTTTCAACTGTACTGGGCAGATGGCAAACAGCGTGTATGGTGTCCTGTGGGCGAGCACTTTGCTGATGTCAATGTTGTGATAAGAGTGCCCCGTGGTGGTGGTGTTATGGTATGGGCAGGCATAAGCTATGGACAACAAACACAATTGCATTTTATCGATGGGAATTTGAATGCACAAAGATACCGTGAAGAGATCGTGAGGCCCATTGTCGTGCCATTCATCATCCGCCATCACCTCATGTTTCAGAATGATAAATGTCGCAAGGATCTGTAACAATTCCTGGAAGCTGAAAATGTCCCAGTTCTTCCATGGCATGTATACTCACCAGACATGTCACCCATTGAGCACGTTTGGGATGCTCTGGATCGACGTGTTCCAGTTCCCGCCAATATCCATCAACTTCGCACATCCATTGAAGAGTGGGACAACATTCCACAGGCCACAATCAACAGCCTGATCAACTCTATGCGAAGGAGATGTGTGGTTCTGCATAATGTAAATGGTGGTCACACCAGATACTGACGTTTTTTTTGGGGGGGGTGGTGGTATCTGTTCCCAGTCATGTGAAATCCATACATTAGGGCTTAATGAATTCATTTCAATTGATTGATTTCCTTATATGAACTGTAACAAATCTTTGTAATTGTTGCGTTTATGTAGTTTGTAGCCCAAACAATTTGGCGCTACAATAGAGACAGAAGTTGGTCCATCGGCAGTACCGACTTCAGACGAGTCCCGTTAACTACTTAGCGCCCCACTCCCGACACTACCCGGTGAAATGCAAGGCGCCAAATTCAAAATCCAAAAGTTTTATTAAACATTCATCAATATACAAGTGTTGCATAGTCATCAAAGGCTTTACGGCGAAAGCACAGCATTTGATTGTTTGAGGGTAGCACCTAACATTTTTTCTATTAGCATAAATTCATAAACCATCGCGGTTCACACAAAACACATTTCACAGCGAAAACAAATCCCTTACCTTTTGAAGAACATCTGCTGAGGGCTTCCCAAGTGTCCAACGAAGACATCCAATGGTTCTTTTGTTAGAAAAAGTCATTTATTATATCCATAAATCTCAGTTTAGTTGGCGCATTATGTTCATAAAATACTGCGTCCACTCGCCCATTGAACCGTGAAGAGAACTCGTTCAACCTATACACCTGTCCAAGAACAATCAAACATCATTGATAATGTATCCTTAGGAACACTTATGTATATTTACTATAATATTTCAACCGGATTATAAACTGGCCGATAGGAAAGGAAAAAACCATAGCGCGCGCGAGCCCGTGAACGCACTTCCTCTTCTGTTTACAACCGATGACCACTTGTCACATGCACCGAATACAACAGGTGTAGACCTTACCACAAAATGCTTACTTACAAGCCCTTAAACAACAGTACATTTCAAGAAATAGTTAAGAAAATATTTTCTAAATAAAGTAAAAATAAATAACAACCAGGGGGCCCGGTACTAAGTAAATGTGCAGGGGTACAGGTTAGTCGAGGCAATTTGTTCATGTAGGTAGGTGTACAGTGACTATTCATAGATGATAAACAGGGAGTAGTAGTGTAAAAACAAAGGGGGGTCAATGTAATTAGTCTGGGTGTTTTGATTAATTGTTCAGCAGTCTTATAGCTTGGGAGTCGAAGCTGTTAAGGAGCTTTTAGGACCTAGACTTGGCGCTCCGGTACCGCTTGCTGTGCGGTAGCAGAGAGAACAGTCTAGGACTTGGGTGACTGGAGTCTGACAATTTTTGGGGCCTTCCTCTGGGCCGTACACCCTACCCTACGGTCAGATGCCATACCAGGCGGTGATGCAACCGGTCAGGATGCTCTCGATGGTGCAGCTGTAGAACTTGTGTTGTTGTGCCCTCTTCACGACTGGCTTGGTGTGTTTGGAACATTGTTTGTTGATGTGGACACCAAGGAACTTGAAGCTCTCAACCCACTCCACTTCAGCCCCGTCGATGTAAATGGGGGGCCTGTTCGGCCCTCCTTTTCCTGTAATCCACGGTCATCTCCCTTGCTCACATTGAGGGAGAGGTTGTCGGCCTGGCACCACACTGACAGGTCTTTTACCTCCTCCCTATAGGCTGTCTCATCTTTGTCGGTGATCAGGTGTACCACTTGTGTCATCGGCAAACTTAATGATGGTGTTGAAGTCATGCTTGGCCACCCAGTCGGGGGTGTACAAGGGTGCGTGCTTAGTCCCCTCCTGTACTCCCTGAGGGGACCCGGTGTTGAGGATCAGCGTGGCAGACGTGTTGTTGCATACCCTTACCATCTGGGGGCGGCCCGTCAGGAAGTCCAGGATCCAGTTGCAGAGGGATGTGTTTAGTCCCAGGGTCCTTAGCTTAGTGATGAGCTTTGTGGGCACTATGGTGTTGAACGCTGAACTGTAGTCAATGAACAGCATTCTCACATAGGTGTTCCTTTTGTCCAGGTGGGAAAGGGCAGTATGGAGTGCTATTGAGATTGCGCCATCTGTGGATATTTTGGGGCGGTATGCAAATTGGAGAGGATTTAGGGTTTCCGGGATGATGGTGTTGATGTGAGCCATGACCAGCCTTTCAAAGCAGTTCATGGCTACCAGTGTGTGCTACGGGGTGGAAGTCATTTAGCTCATCTGGTAGGCTCGGTCACTTGGAAGCTCGTGGCTGGGTTTCCCTTTGTACTACGTATTAGTTTGCAAGCCCTGCCACATCTGACGAACATCAGAGCCGGTGTAGTAGGATTCAATCTTAGTCCTGTATTGAAGCTTTGCCTGTTTGATGGTTTGTCTGAGGGGATAGCGGGATTTCTTATAAGTGTCCGGATTAGTGTCCCGATCCTTGATAGCGGCAGCTCTAGTCTTTAGCTCGGTGCGGATATTGCCTGTAATCCATGGCTTCTGGTTGGGATATGTACGTACAGTCATGGTGGGGACGACATCCTCAATGGACTTATTGATGAAGCCGGTGACTGAGGTGGTATACTCCTCAATGCCTTTGGATGAATCATGGAACATATTCCAATCTGTGCTAGCAAAACAGTCCTGTAGCTTAGCATCTGCGTCATCAGACCACTTTCTTATTGAGCGAGTCACTCGTAGTTCCTGCTTTAGTTTTTGCTTGTAAGCAGGAATCGGGAGGATATAGTATGGTCAAATGGAGGGTGAGGGAGAGCTTTGCATGCATCTCTGTGAGATGTGACATGCTGATAGAAATGAGCTAAAAAGGATTTCAGCTTGCCTGCATTAAAGTTCCCTGCAAGCTTTGAGTGCCGCATCTGGATGAACATTTTCTTGTTTGCTTATCACCTTATACCGCTCATTGAGTGCGGTCTTAGTGCCAGCATTGGTTTGTGGTGGGGTATAGACGGCTCCGAATAATATAGATGAGAACTCTTGGTAGATAGTGTGGTCTACAGCTTATCATGAGGTACTCTACCTCAGGCAAGCAATACCTCGAGACTTCTTTAACATTAGACATCGCGCACCAGCAGTTGACAAATAGACACACACCCCCTCCCCTCGTCTTACCAGACGTAGCTACTCTGTCCTGCCGATACACAGAAAAACCAGCCAGCTCTATATTATCCGTGTCGTCGTTCAGCCATGAAGCATAAGATATTAGTTTTTAATGTCCCATTGGTAGGATATTCTCGACCGTAGATCATAGTTTGTTTTCCAGTGATTGCACGTTGGCCAATAGAACCAATGGTAATGGCGATTTAATTACTCGCCTACGAATCCTAACAAGGCATCCCAACCTTCTCCCTCAGTATCTCCGTCTTTTCTTCACGCAAATGACGGGATGTGGACATGTTCTCCGGAAAGCAGTATATCCATCGCGTCGGACTCGTTAAAGAAAAAATATTTGTTGAGGTGAGTAATCGCTGTTCTGATGTCCAGAAGCTCTTTTCGGTCATAAGAGACGGTAGCAGCAACTTTATGTACATAAGTTACAAACAATGCAAAAAAACAAACAAAACAGCATATGTTACAGATACAGGTATCCTGTGTGTGTATTTGTTTTCTCTCCTTCTACCCTAGTCACATGTGTCACTCATCAGCAGTCATCAATCACCAATCAGTCCCAATCAGAAGACACACCTGCTCCTTTTCCCTTACCCAATCACATACCCTTTCCCTTGGTTTAAAACCCCAGTCATTTGTCTCTCTCTCGCTCTCTCTTGTTTTGTAGCTGGCTTGTTTTGTAGCTCTCTACACCTCTCTATTGCTGTTTGGATTTGCTGAAACCCAGTAGCTGTTAGCTTGTTTTTGCGCCTAGATCTCACATTAGCTGTTGTCATGTGAGTATGTATTGCTGTGTTGTAGGGTTTGCTTGTTTGTTGGTGGTAAAAGGGGATAACCAGACAAGTCGCCCATGGGCATACATTACCCGTAGGAAACACTGTCTAAATACATTAGTTAGAACTGGGCAGACCACCCACTGTATTTAATTGGTTAGTTAGCTAGCTGTTCGTGACACAGGTAGATTAGCTTAGGGTTTTTTTAATATTTATTATTTCTTTCCTTGGGTCCAGCTCAGCCACTTTTCCCCACACCCCTTTACCGTGTGTTTGGAATAAACCATTCGTGTTTGACGGTAGATTTAAGTTGTCTGTGTTTTATTTTTGTTCTCACTGTTACTCTTTCACTGGGGTGATTTGCATGAGATATGTTGCGGATCTTGTTTCCATCCCCCCTAGACTACGGGGCAAAAGGGATTCGTAACAGAATAGTTGGTTAGGAGCCCGTAAAACGGCATCCATCCCGTCCAGCGCCATTATTTGTATCGTGCTGCTACAGTAGGAATACAGACTGTACGCAATGATTGCCCATGAAAGTCCTAATAGTGTTTTTGTCATTCTCTTACAGACAATACCGCTTGGTGGCCTACAGATGCTTTTTGGAATTTGTTCTAGGTGGTGGAAAAACTAGGCACAGGACACCAAATGCCCTTGCCTGCATGTGTTGTTGGTCCATTACATTCTCCCCTTGTACCAAAGTGCCTTTGAACACTTAACTGCACCCCCGCAAACACACCATATCATATGCAAGTAGTCCCTTTGTAGAACTGTAGTATTTATTATAGCCATTAGTATACTTTTCTTCTACTGTATACATTGCCATAACTGTTCCTGCATACTGCTGTGAAAATTAACCTGTCTCCAGAGCAAATAAACTTTGTCAATATACAATAAGTAGACATGGCTTGTATTCAAGTCAGACTAGTCTGTTTTATTGAGACATGTTTACTTGCCAACAAATTAAAGTTGAAATGATACATCAACTCCCACCATTATTTGTTTTAGCAAGATTGTAGCTAGTTAATGCCAAATATATTTCATGAATATGACAATGATTTGATCCAGAAGTTAACGTCAACACTGTTGGTTTCTGATGCAGTTGGAATCATTTAGACCAATGGGGGGGGGCAAAGACCGGGCACTTCAATACGGCCCACGAGATATGATAATATTTAGTGGTATCCAATTGGTAGTTAGTCTCGTCCCATCGCTGAGAGGCGAAGGTCGAGAGTTGTGCATCCTCCGAAACACGACCCAGCCAAGCCGCACTGCTTCTTGACAAAATGCCCGCTTAACTCCAATGTGTTGGAGGAAACACCGTACACCTGGCATCCGTGTCAGCGTGCATGCACCCGGCCCACCACAGGAGTCGCTAGAGCATGGTGGGACAAGAAAATCTCAGCCTGCCAAACCCTTTCCTAACCCGGACGACGCTGGGCCAATTGTGCGCCGCCTCATGGGTCTTCCAGTCACAGCCAGCTGTGACACAGCTTTGTATCAAACCCGGGTCTATAGTGACGCCTCAAGCACTGCGATGCAGTGCCTTAGACCACTGTGCCACTTGGGAGGCCCCCGCAAATTGATTTTAACAAACAATTGGTCCCCCAAAAAATGCATCCCTCCGTTGAATTTCAAAATCCCGAAGTGGCCCTCGAGCCAAAAAGTTGGCCCACCTGTGATTTAGACACTTGTCAGTACACTTACAGAAAACATACAACTTTATATCAAACTCCATTATATACATAATGTACAAGAGCTAGCAATATCTATACCACAATGAAGTTGTGAGCATACTAGGCATTCTATAACATCAGTCTTACTGAAAATGAATCTTGTGTTGGCTTTGTTCCAGACCGGGTGTCAAACTCATTCCGGCCGAGTGTCTGCCGGTTTTTGCTCCTCCCATGTACTTGAATGATGAATTAAGGTCACTAGTCAGGAACTCCCCTCACCTGCTTGTCTAGGTCTTAATTGAAAGGGGGGGGGGGGCAGAGGGACTAGGACCTCCATGGAATGAGTTTGACACCCCTGCTCTACAGGATCTGTATTACTAAAGCTGGTGTCAAGGTAATCATCAGCAGCAATATTAGTCTGTAGGGCATACACTAGTCAGTGGTTAGCCAACATTTTACTATTTTGTCACCATCAATACACACTCACAAGGTACTATATCCACCCATCCCCCTCATGTCAATAGAACATGCCGACTAACCTTCACACACACAATACTGACACCAGTCAGTCAGTCACCCACATCCTTTCCTCCTTACTAATAACTGCTTTTCTCCAATTTAGAACACGCTTTGCTTAAACAACTACTTAGGGAGACACTACCCGGTGAAATGTAAGGCGCCAAATTCAAAAGTTGAATTATTAAACATTCATCAATATACAAGTGTTGCATAGTCATCAAAAGCTCTGATTCTTGGCAATATCACAGCGTTGTCAGATTTCAAAAGGCTTTACGGCAAAAGCACATTTGATTGTTTGATAGCACCTCCAATATTTATGCATTAGCATAAATTCATATCCAGCGCGGGTCACACAAAACCCATATAAGAGCTAAAATAAATCCCTTACCTTTTGAAGAACTTCTGCTGAGGGCTTCCCAAGTGTCCAACGAAGACATCCAATGGTTCTTTTGTTAGAAAAAGTAATTTATTATATCCATAAATCTCTGTTTGGTTGGCACGTTATGTTCAGAAAATCCACCGTTGAGTCGCCCATTGAACCGTGAAGAGAACGCGTTCAAATATACCTATAAACTTTCTCCAAACAAATCAAACATCATTTTTAATGTATCCTTAGGTATCCTTTTATGAATATTAGCGATAATAATGCACTCGGATGATATCATAAACGATATAAAAGGAAAATAAAGTGGGGCACGCTCACAATCTCGCGCCCGAGAAAAGTTGTTGACAAATGTGGTCCCTTGACTATTTCCTCTTCCTATCAGTTCTGCTTAGTGCTAAAGCCTCCAAACACTGTATAAAGACTGTTGACATCTAGTGGAAGCCATAGATACTGCAGTCTCAGTACTACATAACATTGAATCCTATAAGCAGCTTGGAGAAAAAGGTCATCTACAAAAAAAACTGCAAATCCGGATGGATTCTCCTCAGGTTTTCGCCTGCTATATCAGTTCTGTTATACTCACAGACATTATCTTAACGGTTTTAGACACTTCAATGTTTCCTATCCAATAGTACTAATTATGTGCATATCCTAGTTTCTGGGCCTGAGTGTCAGGCATTTTACTTTGGGCACGCCAGACTCTCCAAAACCGACACCTCGACTGCCTCCATAATACAGAAGTTGTAGCCTACTTATAAACACACCAACTACGACAACAAAACACGGACCATGTTTATGCCCAGCTCTAGTATATTTATATTTATTAATGGACAGATTTAGCAAAGATGACTTACACTAGTTCCTGGTGCTGCGCTTGATGTTGATGTCGCTACAGATGTTGATAGGCCAGTCACGTTAGCCTCTGGGTAGTTAGTTAGCGAACGGTTAGATATAGTCCGGTAGGCTGTAGCTAACGTAACCTAAGTTAGCTAGCAAAGTTACAAATCACATCGCCAGATAACAGCTGGCTAGTTACATTGATTTGCTTTGGAATGTCTAGCCAGCGTATTATGAAAGCTAGGTAGCTAGATTTTGGTTTAGATAAACAAATGTAGTTTGCCAGCTGGTTACCTCTGCTCGACTTCTTAGTAAGGTAATCGATTAAATGTTACCCTAGCAGCCTGTGCTTGCTTGTAGTTTGCACATCCAGGTACTGAGCACCACACCATGACTTAACTTTAGCTGTTGTCGACACAAAAATATAAATAAATAGTTCTTCACAAGCCGATGTTCTACAACTACGGCTACTCTGTTCATCATATATGCATAGTCACTTTAACCATAGCTACATGTACATACTACCTCGCTACTTTTATAACCTCGCTACTATATACAGCCTCGCTACTGTATATAGCCTGTCTTTTTACTGTTGTTCTATTTCTTTACTTACCTATTGTTCACGTAATACCTTTTTTGCACTATTGGTTAGAGCCTGTAAGTAAGCATTTCACTGTAAGGTCTACACCTGTTGTATTCGGCGAAACATAACATGAAACACAATGAAGCTATGCTCAAACAATAACCCACAAAACCAAATAGAAAAACCCCAAACATATATATGGTTCCCAATTAGAGACAACGACACACAGCTGCCTCTAATTGGGAACCATTACCCCAACATAGAAATATATCACCTAGAACATAAAAAACCCTACACCAAAAACAAAACTAAACACACCAGCCTGTCTTCTCAGGCCTGGACGTGACATTGAGGGCTAATAGACGTGGCCTGCATGCTTGGACAAAGTCAGACAAAAATGCAACATCAGCACTTCTCATGACCTGTTTCTGTCCAAATGAAGAGCTTCGATACTTGCCTCAATTTGTAACAAGCATTTTGTAACAAGTTTTATGACTATCCTAACTGAAAAAGTACTTTAACTCCCATTTTGCCATGATACCAAAAAATTACTACCAAGACAGTAAATCATGAGACACATAATGCACTATTTTCCAAATCAATCCATCAACTGAAATGTCAACAACTGAAAGGTCAAAGGTCTAGCAAATTTTTGACATTTGAACGCTGCCTTTACATGCAATGGTGATTAGTCACCAGAAGTCCATACATTACACAACCCGCCAATGAAAGAGTGAGATGGAGGTGACATTTCTGTGGCAGGGGGATGCAGCATTCTCAAAGTATCTATCCTCTGTTTACTAATCCTCCCACCTTTCCCTTTCTCCCACCCTCAAAACACCATCCCTCCACAGTCAGACACAGAGTTCTGGGACAAGATGCAGGCAGAGTGGGAGGAGCTAGCGCGACGGAACTGGTTAACGGAGAACGAGCAAACCCAGATCCCCTCCAGTGTGTCGCCTCACGAGAAGGTTACTATTTTCACCTTTGACCTCTACTATTTTCACCTTTGACCTCTGCTATCATAGTACTCTGTCTATACACCCTGTTTAGATGCCAATTATTTGTTTCCTTCGCATGTGGACATGTTCTACTTAATGAAGGGGAAATATAGCCTATGAACTTGATGATATACAGATGTGCTGTGTATACAGAATGAACAGATTTAACCCAATGGGGGGTCTTTTATGTTTTGTAAGTGAGTGCTTCCATAATGTTAGAGACAGGTTGAAATTTACTGGGGGGGCTAGTCCAACTCAAGGTGTCATAAAAAGAATGCACCCCGTCCCCAAAGTTTCAAATATTTTCACATGACCCTCCCCTTGTATTTGTAAAATAAACTAAACACCCTCGACCCTCATAGAATTAACTCAAAATAATGTTTACGACCACAAATAACAATAACTGTTGCGACCCTGTGTCACAGGGTCAAGATGGCGCCGGAGAACAAGGCTGACGTTTTACGTATTCCTGACCAATTGTGTTTTTTTGTTTGTAACTTATTTTTTTAACTTATTTTGTACATAATGTTGCTGCTACTGTCTCTTATGACCGAAAATAACTTCTGGACATCAGAACTGTGATTACTCACCACGGACTGGCAAAATCCTTTTTTTCCTTTAAGGAGTCCAATGAGCCCGATGTTAATGATATACTGCTTTCCCGGGAACAGGCCCAGATCCCCGTCATTTGCGTGAAGAGAAGGAGAAAAGGGGGCCAGAGGGCGGGCTGCCTTATAAGAATTCGTAGGCGATTGAATAAACCCCACTTCCTTCCATTCTGCTAGCAAACGTGCAATCTTTGGAAAATAAAATCTATGACCTATGTGGAAGATTAAACTACCAACGGGACATTCAAAACTGTAATATCTATCTTATGCTTCACGGAGTCGTGGCTGAACGACGACATTATCAACATACAGCTGGCTGGTTATACGCTGTATCAGCAGACACAACAGCGGCGTCTGGTAAGACAGCTGGTGTACGATATCTAAGAAAGTCTCAAGGTTTTGCTCGCCTGAGGTAGAGTATCTCATGATAAGCTGTAGACCACACTGTCTACCAAGAGAGTTTTCATCTGTATTTTTCGTAGCTGTCTACATACCACCACAGACTGATGTTGGCACTAAGACCGCATATGAAAAACTTTATAGCCTATTCTTCTTCTTGGTTTTTAGGCTACTTTCTTAAAACAATGATTGTCCACCTCATGGTTCAGCTTTCAGAGATTTGAGTACTGAATGTATCAGAGTTTTGCATACATGGGCCTATAGGCTTAGGTGTCCGCTGTATGATATTAATATTTTAATGAATGTATAGCCTATATAAAGGAGGAGAAGATTCGGCCTAACCCCAGAGAGATAGAGATATGCTGGTGGCATGCTACGACACCGACATGCTTTCCTTTTTTGACATATGACTACTGCGTCTGCTATACAGATAAAAGCGTACAGAAGGAGGGTAATTCATACATTTTCGATCCAAATATTTTGTATAAAGATGAGCATGATATTCTTACATTATATGAGTAACTCTGGTAGGCCTGAAACAATCTTTGTCCCCTCAAGTTCAACTTTCGGTGTCAGTTGGAGCGCCAGGGCACACTGCCTTCATATCATAGGCCTGCAGTAGCTAAAGCTTAATAATAGCCACACTATACCAAACCTTCACAAACGTTTCTAAACTTTATTAGGGCAATATCAAAAGTAAGTAAAGCCATTGTTTATAGGGAAAATACGAACAGAAGAGCAAATGTAAACCAGGGGAAAAATACACTAACCTCCCCAGTGCGGCCCCAGGCATAGATAATACATACAAGATAAGCCCACCCAACAATAATCCCACTCAACATTGGGTTCTGAAACTTCCTTGCTCCCGTTAAATTCATACAGTAGCTGACTTCATGTTCATATCAGTAATCTTTGAATCATTAGAACAGTTCGAATATCCGTGACCTCTCTGTGTGTATCCTACTCCTCCCCTTGAATTTGCAAATCCACCATGACTTAAAATAAGCAATGGCTAGACAAGATGGTTTCAAACCTGGCACTCATAAGCATATGCTTAGGTGCAATGCAAGCTTTGAAAGCATATGGTTGAGCTATAGTGCATTCGAAAAGTATTCAGAGCCCTTGACTTTTTCCACATTTTGTTACGTTACAGCCTTATTCTAAAATGTATTAAATCGTTTTTTTCACTGATCAATCTACACACAATATAATAAGAAAGAAATATAATATAAACATCACATTTACATGAGTATTATTTTGATTTTTTCTTGTGGTGGGGGCTGTGGGAGGGGTCTCGGATGGTTGAGGGGCAGCTATTGGGGAACTGTGGGGGGATCTTGGAGGGTTCGGATGCTTCTGTGTGTCGCTCTTCTGTGTCTCGCTCTGAGTCTGTTGGATGACTGGTGTGGTGTGGTTATTGAATGGCTTCACTGCAAGTATATTGTATGTTCAGACCCTTTTACTCAGTACTTTGTTGAAGCACCTTTGGCAGTGATTACAGCCTCGAGTCTTCTTGGGTATGATGCTACAAGCTTGGCACCTGTATTTGGGGAGTTTCTCCCATTCTTCTCAGCAGATCCTCTCAAGCTCTGTCAAGTTGGATGGGGAGCGTCACTTCACAGCTATTTTCAGATCTCTCTACGACATCCTTATGGTGAAGCATGGTGGTGGCAGCATCATGCTGTGGGGATGTTTTTCTGAGACAGGGATTGGAAGACTAGTCAGGTTCGAGGCAAAGATGAACAGAGCAAAGTACAGAGAGATCCTTGATGAAAACCTGCTCCAGAGCGCTCAGGACCTCAGACCGGGGCGAAGGTTCACCTTACAGCCAAGACAACGCAGGAGTGGCTTCAGGACAAGTCTCTGTATGTCCTTGAGTGGCCCAGCCAGAGCCTGGACTTGAACCCGATCGAACATTCTCCCATTCTTCCCTGCAGATCCTCTCAAGTTCTGTCAAGTTGGATGGGGAGCGTCACTTCACAGCTATTTTCAGATCCTCTCAAGCTCTGTCAAGTTGGATGGGGAGCGTCACTTCACAGCTATTTTCAAATCTCTCCAGAGAGATACGCCATCCCATCTGGTTTGCGCTTAGTGGGACTATAATTTGTTTTTCAACAGGACAATGACCCAACACACCTTCAGCTTGTGTAAGTGCTATTTGACCAAGACGTAGAGTGATGGAGTGCTGCATCAGATGACCTGGCCTCCACAATCACCCGACCTCAACCCAATTGAGATGGTTTGGGATGAGTTGGTCCGCAGAGTTAAGGAAAAGCATCCAACAAGTGCTCAGCATATGTGGGAACTCCTTCAAGACTGTTGGAAAAGCATTCCAGGTGAAGCTGGTTGAAAGAATGCCAAGAGTGTGCAAAGCTGTCATCAAGACAAAGGGTGGCTACTTTGAAGAACATATTTTGATTTGTTTAACACTTTTTTGGTTACTACATGATTCCATATGTGTTATTTCATATTTTTGATGTCTTCACTATTATTATACAATGTAGAAAATAATAAGAATAACAAAAAACCCTTGAATGAGTAGGTGTGTCCAAACTTTTGACTGGTACTGTATATATTTATTAAAATAATAATATCATACAGTGGACACCTAAGCCTATAGGCCCATGTATACAATGCCCTGATATATTTAGTGTTCAGATCTCTGACAGCTGAACCATACAATTATTGTTTCAGGAAAGTAGCCTAAAAAAACAATACAAATAAGAGGCTATACAGTTTTGCATATGCTACACATCGAAACACAAATTGTTTTTGTAATTTGTTATAGTCTGTTTTTAAGGACAAGCAAATGTGGCTCATTTGGCCAACATCCCTCGTTTATTAATGGCATTGGCTGCGCCAGGTTGGATCTGAATGCATAATGGATGTCTGTAAAATTTCTCAAATGTCCAGTAAATTATAATCTTCCCTAAAGGAAACTCTGAAATGGCATATTGTTTTTAAGACAATTTTAGAATATTTGCATGAAAATCTGTCGCCAGATTGGATGTAAACCTCCCTAAAGACTCGGGCAAGTGCGCTAGTCCAGTGTCACTTTGATTATGCCTGCACATCATGGTTCACCAGCAGACCCACACATCTAAAGAATAAGCTAGCAGCCAAACAATCTTGTAAGAATTGTACTTGAACTCCCCTCTCATACTCATCTGGAGGTTGAGAATCTCTGTAATGTGTCTATGTAATTCTATGTATATATGTAAAAAAAAAAATAGGGACCACAATGGAAGTCCCTGACTTTATTGTGCAATCCCGGTCACTGACAAATAAAATCAATCAATCATTCCAAACTGTGCAGTGGCCAATTGAGGAATTTAAAAAGTTGAATTACATTCAGAGATTGTCCAGCGAAGTCTTCAGAGCCGGCTGCAGACAATGAGGTAGGGAGGGATGCACTTTCTGTTTGTCGAGGCTGACACAGTAAAAAAACAATTGGGTGTTGAAAACAAACCATGATATTGAAGTGCCTGAAGTCAGTATTTTTGGTTTATTGTTTGGGTGGCCCATTAGCACAGAAACATGTTGGTGGAAAATTTGTTTTGTTATATTTTATATAATATAGCATAAAAATGTTCAATCTGATTTCCCCCTAGCTGATCATCGTCTGCAGCCGGCTCTGATTGTAATGTAATGACACAGGCAGGGAGAGTGAGCTTGCCTGTGGTGGTCGGCAAACCCTCAAACGTCTGGCCTGTAGACCTGCGTTGCTTCAACTGCGCCACAAAAACATACTGTAGTGGCAAAGTCGATATCCATGTTTATAAACACAGGGGGGTCCCTACAGTTATTATTTGTGGTCGTAAACAATATTTTTTGTTAATTCTATGAAGGGAGAGGGTCTTGTGATTAATTTTTTTCATTTTTTACATTGGGAAGGGGGTGCATAATTTTTTTATGACACCTTGAGTTGGACCAGCCCCCCCCCCCCAGTATATTTTGATCTGTTCCTTAATAAGCCGTGGTATCAATCCACAATGGACTAGGACAAGATAATTCCGCGCCCCTAGCCGAATTGGAGTTGGTGACAACCCAAAGACTGTCGTTCACTTGCTAGTCAGAACTAGGTAACTCTGAAATCTGACTTGCTAACCTAGGCAGAAGAGTCGGATCCCGAGTTTCCCACTTGAGAGGTACCAGAATCAACCCATGGGAAGCTTTACACAAATCATTTACGTACATTTTAACTCTGAGGTTCCAATTTCCGACTAGCAAGTTAACGCTGCATTAGCTACAGAGCTTTAGACAAATGCATGCCGTATTAGGCCAGGGAACGACTTGATTGGCCAATGAATGGCCAAGCCCTTGTCACACCTACACCTGGTTTATTCTTTAAAAACCAGCCCTGTCGCACTATTGCCAGCTATTGCTCTCATAATAACAGCTGTGAAAATAGAAAACATATTTCTGACACACCCCCGGACATATAGTGCTACTGCCAGTGCTGAGATTTACCATTGCGTTAGGTTTGTTAAAATAGAGCCTTGGGAGTTTTGCTTAAATATTGTATTCTAGAGGAAAGTTGCTCAGGGTCGCCATTTTTTTTTTATACAGAGTCAGAGCGCTGACATTGTTGATGTTACTGTTATTTCTTCCCCCCATTGGTGACAGGGCTACTACTTTCACACGGACAACCCCTTCAAGGACTGGCCCAACGCATTTGAGGAAGGGTTTCGAAAGTCCAAAGAGGGAGACCTGCCCAACGCTGTCCTGTTACTGGAGGGGGCCATTTTGCAGGATCCCCAGGACTCAGAGGTGAACAGGCACAGAGGGCTGATGAGACACAGGCACAGTAATCACACACATTTCCAGCATGACTTTCACACAGGACCATGATATACTGGCACCAACTGCCAATCAGCCTGTTCAGACAACACCGTACTCAGAACTTCACAAAACATGTGTACGGTGGCCGACGCTGATTGCTAGCGGAGGACTGGGGAATTCTGTTAAATAGAGTGGTTTACTGTAGCGAAACTACACTGTCTTCATCTCCCAGTGAGAATTTTTTTCCCAATGGGTTGAGTAATAGCTATTTTTCAGCTGATGTCACAGAGTGCTTTTACACCTGCATTGCTTGCTGTTTGGGGTTTTAGGCTGGGTTTCTGTACAGCACTCTGTGACTTCAGCTGATGTAAGCAGGGTTTCATAAATACATTTGATTTGATATTTTCTCTCCTGCTCATTTCCTCTCTATTGTAACAGCAGTAACCTCTTTACAGCCTCAGAGAGCCAACATTAATAGAAAACGGAACTCGGGAATGCCCTAAAATTATTCCACAGTGTATGGAACTAATATGATCACAAAATTCCTCCCAGCCTGCTTGGCTGCTTATCTCTCTGCTGCAGAGACCTCTGGATAGTTTGTAGATAATGTCACCCTTACATTGATACTCACAAATTGAGTATCAATGTCAATTCACAAAATAAACCAGAATGCAGATTAACCTGCATAGATCATATGTTTCTTCACAGAGACTGAAAGATGCATGTCATCTAGTCTGTTTGGATTGCAGATTCAGCTAGCTGTCCAAATGCAATCCTTGGATGGTATGGAGATTCAAAGTTGGGTTTCAGAACTTATCAGGTACACCTAATGAATTTGGTTGGTTGCCGAGTGTCTCGAGTGAGCCTTTGCGAAAATAGTATGTGAAATATGCCCCGCAACTTGATCTCATAAATTATTTATTATTGGCTCTTTAGAACAATACAATACCAGGATGCATCATCTTAATAGGAAACCCCCAATACCAGAGTGAGGAGGAGGCTCAGCAATCCTAAATTAACTTGGCTAGCAGAACACTACTGTTTCTGTCAGAAGACAAACCTCAAAGCTATTCACCTTGCAATATTAATTGCAGCAATTGTATTTTGATGTGTCCTAACTTCACTTTAGACAAACCTCAGACAAAAGTTTGTATTGCAGCGACTGTTTGAGATACAAGATGCTTCCTGACTGTTCTGTTCTTTACCAACGGCAGAAGAGGCTGTGTGAGTGGTACTTAGAGCATTGACTGCGAGTGAGTCATCCTATGCCTCAGAGAGTGCTGAGCTCTGCATCTGGACCACACCGTCTCTCCTTAGAGAGGGTGTTAAGCCCAGATGATGACCCTGTTGTTCAATGCTCCCTATTGTCTCCCCAGGCTTGGCAAGTGTTGGGGACCACCCAGGCCGAGAATGAGAACGAGCAGGCTGCTATTGTCTCCCTCCAAAGGTAAGGTGTTACTGCGCAACGTGGACCCATAGGCTTCACCACAAACACGGCAATATACTGCATGCATTTGTCACTTCTCTGTCGTTTCGATTATTCCTCAACTGCTTCAGAAATGTATAGCCATCTGTGGTAAATCGTGGGGTGTTGGGTTGAGCGTGCAGAGATTGGGTGCTCCTTGCCTTCCTGCTCTTGGGACAAAATGGCCCCTACCCCTATGTCAGACGCGTCTGTCTGGACCAGGAGGTTTTTTGAGAAGTCCGGGGTGACGAGTACCGGGTTCAAACAGCGCGTCCTTCAGGGCCTGGAACGTCGCCTTTGTGTCCTCCGTCCATCGCACCGTCTGGGGTAGTCGTGCCTTCGTTAGGTCTGTGACGGGAGAAGCTATTGTGGCAGAGTTAGGTACAAATCGACTGTAGTAGCCTGCTAACCCCAGGAATGACTTCACCTGCCTCTTGGTTCGGGGGACCGGCCATTCCCTAATGGCAGCGATTTTTTTTCTCTTGGGGCTTTACATTTCCCCGCCCGATCTGATAGTCCAAGTACTCCACCTCGGCGTAACCCAGCTTGCACTTGTGGGGGTTCGCTGTCAGACCAGCATCCCTTAGGGCATCCACCACTGCCTGTAACCTACAGAGATGGGACTCCCAACTGCCACTGTGCGCAATTATGTCATCCAAGTACGCAGCTGTGTACTCACTGTGCGGACATGGGGCGCAGCTGTGTACTCACTGTGCATGAGTTGCTGAAAGGTCGCTGGTGCCCCGTGGAGCCCGAAAGGAAGAACCCGGTAGTGGTATAGCCCCACCGGGGTGGAGAAGGCCGTCTTCTCCCGGGAGGTCGCTGCCAGCGGCACCTGCCAGTACCCCTTCATCAGGTCCAAGGTGCTGACGTATCTCGCCATCCCCAAGCGGTCGATCAGTTTGTCCACCCGGGACATGGGGTAGGCATCGAACTTACTGACCTAGTTCAGGCCCTGGAAGTCATTGCAGAAGCGGACGGTTTCGTCCGGTTTCGGCACCAGCACTATAGGCCTAAACCACTCACTGTGGGACTACTCCAACACCCCCATCTCTAGCATTGACGTCACCTCCCGCTGGACCGCCACCCTCTGGGCTTTTGGTATCCGGTATGGCCGTTTACGCACTTTTTCTCCCGGACGTGTGTGGATATGATGTTCCACGAGATCCGTGCACCCCGGCACCTCTGAGAACACGGCCGTATTCTGCTGGACCAACTCTCTGAGCTCTTGTCGTTGGGTCGGGCTGAGGTCTTCGCCCATTGCAACTTCGACAGGGGGCGGGCTCTGCTGTAGTCGAGTCCACGTTATGCACAGCGCGTGTGCCATTTCTTCAGCAAGTTCACATGGTAAAGCTGGAGGGAGTCCAGCAGAGTGCTAGTGTCGATGACATCGATTCGTACAGGAACCATCGGAGGGGCCGTCTCGGTGTGCGCCCAACAGGAGGTGACAACTCGCCATCTGGGTTATTAAAGAGCTGGGGGATGCAGATGGCACAGCTCCACGCACTCATAGCAGCGCCTCTGATCTAGGTCCAGCAGCGGCCGACATTGTCAGTTTGGGTCACCCTCCCGCTTCACGGCCTCGGCTGGTTCCGTCCGGGCTCCATTCAGCCCCTCGCCTCTCTCTGTGTGGTTCTTCCCCCTTGCTGGGTCCACTCTCTCCGCCCAGGCACCTCTCAGCAGGTCCTGGGTGTTCTGGTGAGTTTCCACAGCGGTCAGCAATTCCTCCAGGCTCTGGGGGTTCTGCATGCTCACCGTCTTCTTCATCTCGTATCTCGTATGGCAGGGCCCGAGGGAGCGATCCAGGACAACCTTGTTGATCATCGGGAGGCTGGGGTCAGGTGGCAAGGACCAGTCCCTTCTTGGGGTGACATACAAGTATCCCAGGCTAGCATATTGCCTTCAAAAACATTTGGTTGATAGGAGTTACATTGCTGTTGCTACTCTCCACTTAGAAAAGGTTTTGTCTTGTTCGCAATGTTGCTGTTGCATCAGAACTATAATATTATGAGATATTAAAAGAGCTATGTTGGATGAACAACAAAGATTAGAAAGCACTCGGGGAAGAGCTAAACCCAGATTTGGCTTTCATCAAGTGTTCCACTGAGATTTGTGACAGTCAATGCTGCAACTTCCTTGTAATCTTAGGAAAACCTAATTATTTATGGCAGACTTGCTACTGTGCCATAGGTCTCTGACTGTTATGTAAAGTTAGTTTACAATTGGTATACAGTGCAGATGCTCCGTTCATCTTTTAAGATATGTTATCTGCTACAACTTTTCATTTCTTCTCAGAGTTCACTAATCCAGGCTTCTCAGGAATACACATCAACAATGGGGCTACGTTAAAAGTCAGCAAAAACACAATGTAAAAGCAGTGTGGTATTAATAATAAAACAGTGCTGGATTTCAGGAGTCATTCTGAGGAGATTATATAAAAGCGTTACAGTTTTAAATTGGTTTTAACACCAATGACTAATTAACCCAAATGCACTTGATTTAATTTTGTTCCTTTGTACAAGATGGTTGCATTCATCTGCAGTGAATGAAATCCAAGCATTGGCCTAGGATCTTATGAAATGCACATTTAATTGGATCAGCAATTTGTGGATTTGCTTTGAGCGTAAAAGTACTATCTGTGTTGCTGTTCTGTGTCTCTTTTGATTTCCTTGTAAGTGTTTACATTCTCACAGATGGATCAAGCTGTTGTTTGATCTGTTTGTCCTATGTACCGACTGAGCGTGCCTTCTGACAAGGTAATAAAAAATGGGCCATCTTTCCACTTGTGGAGCCCGCCACCTTTGGCTCTCTGATATAATCCACTGGACCATGTGGCACGTATTTTCGGAGGAAGAAAAAAAAATCACTCAAATGTATTTTCTTCATGGCTGTAGACTGAGCCAGTCGATAAAATGTAGTGGTAGCTTACCCTAGGACCAGGGCTTTGAATACCTTAGATACAATATCTAACTTTAACATAAAAAATGGTTTTCATCTAAGATGTGTGGTATCCCGGGAGGTTTCCCCCGGGGGGTGGTAGTAGAGGGGAGGTATGTGCTGCGACGTTGGCTCCCTCTGCTGGGAGTACACGAGCTGGACCCCCGACAGGGATGGCTCCAAATGGAGGTAATTAGGGGAAAGTGCCCACCGGCCGTGGAGGCCACATAAAAGGAGCACTGTGGCACACCGTGGCAGAGAACCGGGAGAGACCGACACAGAGCCAAAGCTGAGAAGAAGGACCTAGCCAAACCTATGTGATTTTCTTTATTATGTTTATTTTATGGCCTAGTAAAGTTGTGTTTGCTGACTAAAACGTCCCAGTCTCAGTGTTATCTCTGCACGCTTAGCCCAACACCCCACGGTTTACCACATATAGTGGAGAGCGCGGGCAACTCAGTAGCTTTGGGTGCCGTGGGGTCGAGCGTACAGAGATTACCATGGAGGAGCTGGTGGCTCAGTTCACTAACCCCATTCACCCCCTCTTCGCCCCCCTCTCTGTATCTCCAGGTGTCTGGAGCTCCACCCCAACAACCTCCAGGCCCTCATGGCCCTGGCGGTGAGCCTGACCAACACGGGCATGAGGCAGGATGCCTGTGAGGCGCTGCTCTGCTGGCTCCGCCACAACTCCAAGTACAAGCACCTGCTGAAGGGCAAGAGACACCTGGCGGGCTCCCCGGGCTCCCAACGTAGGATGTCTCGTGTCTCTAATGTGGGCAGGTATGAGAGGTAGAATATAAGGACTGGATAGCACTAGCAAAGATCCCATAGGTGTAAGTGCATGCTAATTTTGTAGGAGAATCGTATAGGAAGACTGTACAACATGGAGAAAGAGGAGAGATGCAGGCCATTCAGGACTACACAGTTAACATTCGAGACGTCTGCTCCAGGGCACCTTCATTCAAGAGCACTAAATCTGACATCTATTACTTTTTTAAAGCACATTGCTGGCACTCTCTCCGTCACGTGAAAGGAACGGAGGATTCAGTAGCGAGTCAAGTTCACCATTTATTGAAGCAATTTATGTGGTAAGTCACAGGTACAGGTAATCGGGGGTGTCAGGAAGTGTCTGGGTGTTAGCAGCGCCGAGACTGCAGGGGAGGGCCAATCCTCAGTAGTGTCAGTGAGTGAAGAGGATTTCCCAGACTGGCGATCCTGAACGTGCCCAGCATAGAGACCTCCACAGGAGTGAGAGCGAACGAAGAGTCCAGCGGAGAACAGAACCATAGGAGAACACAGAGCTCGGCCTGGAGAGAAACACACGCACAGGGAACAAGACAACGAACTGACAAACACAAGACCAAGACAACGAGTATAAGTAGGCACACGTAATGAGTGTCAGCTGGCGCTGACAACAAGCAGAGTGGCAATCAGCGGCCACACCCACACTCACACACGCGCACACACACACCCACAGAGAGCCGGTGAATTCATGAACCGTGACACTCTCTCTCTCCTTTACAATCTCTTAGCCTGAGCACTGTGACAATATGGAATGGCTCATTCATGCATATTTTTTGCTACGGTGTGCTTTATTCTCCCGCTCAGTTATGTTATTTTTAACAGTTCCGTTTTAGAAACTCAGTTGTTACAGTGCAATGACTATTACCTCCTGCCGTAAATGAAAGGAAACATTATTTCAACGTTTTTTCAACCACAGCTGGTGTGGGTGTAATCTTTTTTCCGATCGAGCAAGCGTGCTCTTACATGTGTTCAATTTTAAAACAACCACAATTCAGGGTGCTCTTTCCTTTTTAAAGGCATACTTTTAGGTGTCACATGAAAATAATGATCAGTTAGGAGCCTATGTCATGAATTCTCCCCTCTATAGGAAAAGCATGACTGTCAAATCCTCTATTCAACAGTGAGATGCAGGTACAGCCCCCTCTGACTCTCCCTCCACTCCTCTCACTCGCTCTATCCACCTCGCTCTCTCTCTCTCTCTCTCTCTCTCCCTCCCCAACTCTATCTCCTCCCTTCCCCCGCACTCAATCGGTGTGGAAATTGAATAAAGTGGACGCAGGGGGACGAACAGCGCCGTGGCGGGACTCTCTCAAGAGCATTACTCTGCTGGTTGCCAGTGTGTCTCTACTCCATATAGGCTCTAAGCCATGTTTGTCTGCCCACAGCTCCCTATTGCCGGAGGTCAAGGAGTTGTTCCTGGAGGCTGCCCAGCACAACAGGGATACCGACCCGGACCTGCAGACGGGCCTGGGAGTGCTGTTCAACATCAGCGCTGAGTTCAACAAAGCTGTGGAGGCCTTCAAATCTGCCCTGTCGGTGCGGCCAGAGGTAGGGGGGCAGCGTAAACACTTTACACACAAACGTGCGTATGAACACACACACACTGATACGCCTACTATACACACACGCGCGCGCGCACACACACACACAGATGACTGATCAAGGTCACGAATCCCCAAAACACGACCCAAGATAGCGAGAGAAAGGGAGAGTTCATGCAAACAGAATCACTGAGGCACACCAAACTGTCATACAAATCACTGAAGCACTTCATCCCAAACTTGAGAGAAATCCACTCTCATGAACTCCTGATTCACCCTCCCTGCACTACAGCCTCTGCTTGGTGCAGCTCAAGCCCCTATCCTTTAACACTAGGAGAGCAGAGAGCGTTGACTCAAAACAAATGTACTTTATTAATTACTCTGCCATTTTACATTTTGTTGTGTTACAGCCTGAAATGAAAATTTATTAAATTGTGATTTTTGTGTCACTGGCCTACACACAATACCTCATAATGTCAAAGTGGAATTATGTTTTTAGAAGTTTTTAGAAATTAATAAAAAATGAAAAGCTGAGATGTCTTGATTCGATAAGTATTCAACCCCTTTGTTATGGCAAGCCTAAATAAGTTCAGGAGTAAAAATGTGCTTAACAAGTCACATAGTAAGTTGCACGGACTCACTCCGTGTGCAATAATAGTGTTTAACATGATTTTTTTATGTCTACCTAATCTCTGTATCCCACACATACTGTACAATTATCTGTAAGGTCCCTCAGTCGAGCAGTGGATTTCAAACACAGATTCAACCACAAAGACCAGAGAGGTTTTCCAATGCCTCGAAAGAAGGGAACCTATTGGTAGATGGGTAAAAAAAAGCCGACATTGAATATCCCTTTAAACATGGTGAAGTTATTAATTACACTTTGGATGGTATATCAATACACCCAATCATTACAAAGATACAGGTGTCCTACCTAACTCAGCTGCCAGAGAGGATGGAAACCGCTAAGGGATTTCCCAATGAGGCCAATAGTGATTTTAAAACAGTTTTGAGTTTAATGGATGTGATAGGAGAAAACTGAGGATGGATCAACCTTGTAGTTACTCCACAATACTTACCTAATTGACAGAGTGAAAAGGAAACCTGTACAGAATAAAAATATTCAAAAACATGCATCCTGTTTGCAACAAGGCACAAAAGTAATGCAACAAATGTGGTAAAGCAATTAACAATGTATTCAGACAAAAGGTTATGTTTGGGGAAAATGAAATACAACACAGTACCACTGTCCATATTTTCAAGCATAGTTGTGGCTGAATCATGTTGTGGGTATGCTTGTAATCATTAAGGACTGGGGAGTTTTTCAGGATAAAAAAGAAACTAAATGGAGCTAAACACAGGCAAAATCCTAGAGGAAAACCTGGTTAAGTCTGCAGACACTGGGAGATTAATTCACCTTTCAGCAGGACAATAATCTAAAAAACAAGGCCAAATCTATACTGGAGTTGCTTACCAAGAAGACAGTGAATCTTCCTGAATGTTACAGTTTTGACTTAAATCTACTTGAAAATCTATGGCAAGACCTGAAAATGGTTATCTAGCAATAATCAACAACCAATTTGACTGAGACTGATTTTTAAAAGAATAATGGGCAAATATTGCACAATCCAGGTTTGGAAAGCTCTTAAGAGACTTACCCAGAAAGACTCACAGCTGTAATCGCTGTCAAAGTTGCTTCTACAAAGTATTGACTCAACGGTCTGTATTTACTTTTCAATAAATTTACAAAATTGTCTAAAAACATGTTTTAACTTTGTCATTATGGGGTATTGAGTGTAGATGGGTGAATACAATAGTGTTCTTTGAAATAAATTATTTTGAATTGTAAGACCTTCATAAACACAATCAAATGATTATTTTTGCAATACCATATCTGAAATGTATTTATAAGAGTAAGAATGTTGACGTTAAGACCAGTCATTGGCCCAAAGTGGGGTCCAACGAGGCTTTTTTTATGTTAACCCTGTCCTGCAGTGGTGAGCATATCAGCACAAAAGCCAAAGCGCACCGTATCAGGCCGTGTCCCTGTATACGCAGATACAGCCCCAGGTGGGAGACGCGTATCCAACGAGAGGACTGACTTAATGATGCAACCGAACCGTCCTCAAATGATCCTTGGAACTTCAGCGTTGCTAGGTTTTCGCAAGGTGTTTTGCAATGTGAGGTAGAAATAATGTACCACGGAGCATACAAGCCCAATCACACCACAGTACCTAAATTAGTCATTTACACATCAAAGATACAGTGGAAGAACAGGCAAATTATGTACTGCTCTCAAATTCTTTATTGTAGGTTTGACAAAAATGGTTTCCTCATCCAACTACAGTACTTTCAGAGTGTTCAGATTGTCACACCCACCGACCTACAGGAAGGATTTAGTGCGTAAAATCAAGACTACACCATACATTGTAGGACTCAAACCGTTTTCATCAGAAAATCAGTAGATCCTTTTTAGAGGTGGTTTTATCCTCTTTTTAGGGAGGAAAAGCTCTGCACGGAAACTAAAGCATTTTCCTAAAAGAATTCAGTGGCACAAACTTACAAAAGTTTAGAATTCTTTAACTTTTTCTTGCACTTTGAAAACAAACTGACAATTTGTAAAGATTGTAAAGCCTTACTCGAAACACATGCTAAAACAATATTAACATTTACAACAACAAAAAATTGGCAACTAATGTAAGTCATTTTCAGATTCCTTTTGGACTTCCTCGAATACTTGGCATCCTCTGAATCCTTCATGTTTTGTGGTGTGCTCAGCTCCTCATTATACTTGTCAGATTTTCTCTTACTCTCATTGGTTTGAATTTTTGTTTAAATTTCACGCAGAGCTGCATATGTACTTCACGTGTCAGAAACACATTCAGTTGAATTTGTTCAGGTTTGTGCTTATGGCTGGGATGACTTTCAAACTATTCACTCATGTCACATTACTAAGTCAAAAGATTATGCTTTGTAGTGAATGGATTTGAAGCATTACACTATTTTCTAGAAGACAGCATCTTTGTGTAACATGTTGTATTGCTTTATAATATGTAAAAGGTAATGCAAAGCAGGCACTGTTAGTTTCTGTTTGGACTTCCCATACACAACACAACAATTATCATTAGCAACAAACATGTAGCAATACTAAACCATTGTAGTGATGTAGCGCCTGATGGATTGAATCGCAGTGCAAAAACATTTGTGGTTCGTTGGCCCCAAATCTGCCAACAAACCACATACCCTCAGTCGACAGTTGCTAGGTTCACAGACCATGACACCGTCTAACCACTGTCTGAAACCAAACATCAAAACCAACCACTATACTATGTATCACCATTCTCCTCTCTGGTGTTGACTCCTTCCCCCTGTCTGTCTCTTCTAGGACTACCTGCTGTGGAACCGCCTGGGTGCCACGCTGGCTAACGGGGACCGCAGCGAGGAGGCGGTGGAAGCCTACACCAGAGCCCTGGAGCTCCAGCCGGGCTTCATTAGGTCCCGCTACAACCTGGGCATCAGCTGCATCAACCTGGGAGCGCACAGGTGGGTGAGCAAGGGGTGTTGGAGGAGGGGGGGTTGTGGGTGGAGGTCTAACTAAGAGCCAGCTGGTGTTCTCTGACACAGCACCTGGCACTTTGAGTTTCTGCTCTGGTAGAGTCAGTGGAGGGGAGTGAGGCAGAGACACTGGATTACATGTATCCTAATAATGCTTTCTTACACTTGAAGTTCAACCACTGTAATGTTACAAGTATCAGCAAAGGCCCTATTAATATGTCAAACACATCAGCCCTGAACCTAGTAACACTCGATCTAATGTAATGATAGCAAATAATCACAAGGTTCTCTAATGGTCAAGTCTTCCTCGTCTTTTAGGGAGGCGGCCAGTAACTTCCTAACGGCCCTGAGTCTGCAGAGGAAGTGCCGGAGTCGGCAGCTCTCGCACCAGGTCATGTCGGGGAACATCTGGGCCGCCCTGCGGATAGCCCTCTCCATGATGGACCAGCCGGAGCTCTTCCAGGCGGCCAACCTCGGAGACCTAGACCTACTCATGAAAGCCTTCAACCTGGACATGTGAGTGGAGATGAGCCATGGAGACAAGGCTCTACTCTCCTACCAATAGCCAAGAATCCAAAGTGTACAGATGGAAAGAGCGGTTTTGTCCAGTTGATGACTAGTATGTGGTCTTTTTTGCACGCACTACAAGAACTTGCCTATCTTTATTACTCCTAAGTACCTCTGCAGTCTTGAGTACTGCATGTGCTCGAAGAAGAGACTATTTTGCGATGGATTTGCACTGCAATTTGTGATTTTCCAGAAGATCACAAGGACGGGCAAAGATTGTACAAGTAGGGGAGAGTGGTGTAAGTCATGCCAAAGGGTTAGTTGAGCCACCCCTTGTTTCTAGGAAACCATACACAAAATTAATCATGTGACCAAATATTTAGGAAGGGGTTATCATTTCATGAAGTCTGTGAAGAAAGAAACCACATGGAAAAAGTGATAAGGAAGTTAGGTCCAAAAAAACGATTTTCACAAAGTCAAATTAATATAGGTTATTATAGGTTTCATGACGCTTGTATGTTAACCAAAGTCGATAGTAGATAGTTTTAAGACTGGTTTATACATCAGTTGGGGTCTCTATAAGCTACAATATGAGGTCCTTAACCTATCATGAAAGTGCATCATTGTAGCTGTGTGGCCTAATATAGTATAAATGGTTGCTTTGGGGTAAATTGTGCCATTTGGCCAGGCACATGTTGAACCAATGGCTAATCAATATATCCCATACAAATTATGCATAGTATTTTGTCAGTTGTATGCATAATCTCTTTGCAATTTGTCATGCATATGAACTCGATAATGCATTTCTATTGTTACAGAGCAGACATCATCATTGCCTTTGTATACAAACGTAAAACAAGCAGGGATCTAGCCACTCGAGGTTCTTGAAAGAGCAACCAAGGAAGTGAGAGAAGGGAAGAAGTCTATTTGAGCAGCAGCAAGGGATGAAAAAAGAATGACACTGAAGACAAAAAAGAAAACGAATATTTACCTGTGTGCTATGATAGAGTAGCAGAAGCACATAAGGTCTTGTCTGATGACATGGAGTCTGAGCTTTCTAAACAGACCAGTTTCGTGGGTTAGTAGCCTCGAATGCAGAGAACTTGCCTACGAATTGGTACATCGAAACATCATCCCGGTCCCTGACAATCTTAGCCCAAGGTGTTTCAACTTACCCTGTACCTTTGCTTAATTTACCCCATGCCTGGGGTAAGTTATGCCAAGAGACCATTTTTGGGGGGGACATTCTGTTTTCAAAACATACTGTATGTTTACATGAATTCTGATTATTTCCAGGGATGCACAACATACGGGAATATATATAAATATCTTTGTTAGAAAGAATACTATATTCCCCTTCACGTAGTGATGCTGAATGTAGAAAATGGCTCAACATACCCCACTCTCCCCTAATGCCTTAAAAACAGAAATCAAAACAAACGAATTGTGTGGAACTGAGCCAGAGAGAGAGAAAGAGAAATGGTGAGAATACTGTTGCTGAACAGTGTTGAGGTTTGACAAAAATGGTTTCCTCATCCAACTACAGTACTTTCAGAGTGTTCGGATTGTCACACCCACCGACCTACAGGAAGGATTTAGTGAGTAAAATCAAGACTACACCATACATTGTAGGACTCAAACCGTTTTCATCAAAAAATCAGTAGATCCTTTTTAGAGGTGGTTTTATCCTCTTTTTAGGGAGGAAAAGCTCTGCATGGAAACTAAAGCATTTTCCTAAAAGAATTCAGTGGCACAAACTTACAAAAGTTTAGAATTCTTTAACTTTTTCTTGCACTTTGAAAACAAACTGACAATTTCCTGCTATCTTACTGAAATTTGCAGATTGTAAAGCCTTACTCGAAACGCATGCTAAAACAATATTAACATTTACAACAACAAAAAATTGGCAACTACATGTTAGTCATTTTCAGATTCCTTTTGGACTTCCTCGAATACTTGGCATCCTCTGAATCCTTCATGTTTTGTGGTGTGCTCAGCTCCTCATTATACTTGTCAGATTTTCTCTTACTCTCATTGGTTTGAATTTTTGTTTAAATTTCACGCAGAGCTGCATATGTACTTCACGTGTCAGAAACACATTCAGTTGAATTTGTTCAGGTTTGTGCTTATGGCTGGGATGACTTTCAAACTATTCACTCATGTCACATTACTAAGTCAAAAGATTAAGCTTTGTAGTGAATGGATTTGAAGCATTACACTATTTTCTAGAAGACAGCATCTTTGTGTAACATGTTGTATTGCTTTATAATATGTAAAAGGTAATGTTGAAGGTCAGAGGGCCCTCAAAGGTTACAAAACATCACAACATCTCATGTTAAAGTCAGGTTTAACTAAACTCAGTGAGATGTTACCCCACTCTTCCACCAAGGCACCTGCAATTCCCAGACATCTCTGGGGGGAATGGTACTAGCCCTCACCCTCCGATCCAACAGGTCCCAGACGTGCTCAATGGGATTGAGATCCGGGCTCTTCGCTGGCCATGGCAGAACACTGACAGTCTTGCAGGAAATCACGCACAGAACAAGCAGTATGGCTGGTGGCATTGTCATGATGGCGGGTCATGTCAGGATGAGCCTGCAGGAAGGGTACCACATGAGGGAGGAGGATGTCTTCCCTGTAACGCACAGCGTTGAGATTGCCTGCAATGACAACAAGCTCAGTCCGATGATGCTGTGACACACCACCCCAGAACATAACGGACCATCCACCTTCAAATTAATCCCGCTCCAGAGTACAGGCCTCGGTGTAACGCTCATTCCTTTGATGATAAACGCGAATCCGACCATCACCTCTGGTGAGACAAAACCGTGACTCATCAGTGAAGAGCACTTTTTGCCAGTCTTGTCTGGTCCAGCGACGGTGGGTTTGTGCCCATAGACGAAGTTGTTGCCGGTGATGTCTGGTGAGGACTTGCCTTACAACAGGCCTACAAGCCCTCAGTCCAGCCTCTCTCAGCCTATTGCGGACAGTCTGAGCACTGATGGAGGGATTATGCGTTCCTGGTGTAACTTGTGCAGTTGTTGTTGCCAACCTGTACCTGTCCCGCAGGTGTGATGTTCAGAAGTACCGATCCTGTGCAGGTGTTGTTACATGTGATCTGCCACTGCGAGGATGATCAGCTGTCCGTCCTGTCTCCCTGTAGCGCTGTCTTAGTCGTCTCACAGTACAGACATTGCAATTTATTGCCCTGGCCACATCTGCAGTCATGCCTCCTTGCAGCATGCCTAAGGCATGTTCAAGCAAATGAACAAGGAGCCTGGGCATCTTTCTTTTGGTGTTTTTCAGAGTCAGTAGAAAGGCCTCTTTAGTGTCCTAAGTTTTCATAACTGTGACCTTAATTGCCTACCGTCTGTAAGCTGTTGGTATCTTAATGACCGTTCCACAGGTGCATGTTCATTAATTGTTTATGGTTCATTGAACAAGCGTGGGAAACAGTGTTTAAACCCTTTACAATGAAGATCTCTGTGAAGTTATTTGCATTTTTACGAATTATCTTTGAAAGACAGGGTCCTGAAAAAGGGACGTTTCTTTTTTTGCAGAGTTTAGTTACACAGTGAGATAAACATTTAGTTGTTTGCACATAAGAATTGGTTTATGTAGGAGGTAAATGCAGAGCTAGCAATGGTGCTTTTCTTTACTAATGAATCTGTTCCATTCTACTTAGTGTCTAGCGGCCCTATTCTAAAAAGTGTTACCAAAATAAGTCCAAAAATATATACCCTCGTGTGAGAGAATTATTTTCTACAAGATCAAACAAACATTATCCCTGTGTGCGTACACTACCAGTCAAAAGTTTTAGAACACCTACTCATTCAAGGGTTTTTATTTGTACTATTTTCTACAAAACTATGAAATAACACATAACACACCAAAAAGTGTTAAACAAATTGAAATATATTTTATACTTGCGATTCTTCAAATAGCCACCCTTTGCCAAGATGACAGCTTGAAACACTCTTGGCATTCTCTCAACCAGATTCACCTGGAATGCTTTTCCAACAGTCTTATAGGAGTTCCCACATATACTGAGCACTTTTGGGCTGCTTTTCCTTCACTCTGCGGTCCGACTCATCCCAAACCATCTCAATTTGGTTGATGTCGGGGGATTGTGGAGGCCAGGTCATCTGATGCAGCACTCCATCACTCTCCTTGGTAAAATAGCCCTTACACTGTCCTGTTGAAAAACAAATGATAGTCCCACTAATCCCAAACCAGATGGGATGGCGTATCGCTGCAGAATGCTGTGGTAGCCATGCTGGTTAAGTGTGCCTTGAATTTTAAATAAATCACAGACAGTGTGACCAGCAAAGCACCCCCACACCATAACACCTTCTGCTCCATGCTTTACCGTGGGAAATACACATGCGGAGATCATTCGTTCACCCACACCACGTCTCACAAAGACACGGCAGTCGGAAACAAAAATCTCCAATTTGGACTCCAGACCAAATGACAAATTTCCACCGGTCTAATGTCCATTGCTTGTGTTTCTTGGCCCAAGTAAGTCTCTTATTATTATTGGTGTCCTTTAGTAGTGGTTTCTTTGCAGTAATTCGACCTTGAAGGCCTGATTCACAGTCTCCTCTGAACAGTTGATGTTAAGATGTGTCTGTTATTTAAACTCTGAAGCATTTATTTAGGCTGCAATTTCTGAGGCTGGTAACTTTAAGGAACTTATCCTCTGCAGCAGAGGTAACTCTGGTTCTTCCATTCCTGAGAGCCAGTTTCATCATAGCGCTTTTTGGTTTTTGCGACTGCACTTGAAGAAACTATAACATTTCTTGAAATGTTCCGTATTGATGTCTTAAAGTGATAATGGACTGTCGTTTCTCTGCTTATTTGAGCTGTTCTTGCCATAATATGGACTTGGTATTTCACCAAATAGGGCTATCTTCTGTATACCCCCCTACCTTGTCACAACACAACTGATTGGCTCTACAAATTAACTTTTAACAAGGCATACCGGTTAATTAAAATGGATTCCAGGTGACTACCTCATGAAGCTGGTTGAGAGAATGCCAAGAGTGTGCAAAGCTGTCGTCAAGGCAAAGGGTGGCTGCTTTGAAGAATCTCAAACATAACATATATTTTGATTTGTTCAACACTTTGGTTACTACATGATTCCATATCTGTTATTTCATCGTTTTTTATGTCTTCACTATTATTCTACAATGTAGAAAATAGTAAAAATAAAGAAAAACCCTTGAATGAGTAGGTGTTGTAAAACCTTTGACTGGTAGTGTAGTTACTAGTTGGCTCAGTAGTATAGCAGCGTCACATTTAGTTTGCACTCTGCGGAACTAATGCCACCATCATGTCTACCAAGAGAGCAAATTACATGTCTATGCAAGAGAGCAAATGAAACACAACTACTGTACTGTAGCATTGCGCTGGTGTGTTTACCTGTCGGGGCCTACTGTATGACGGAAGAAATGTGTTTGATTCAAGGATCCCATGCAATATGGTTCCATTTTTAACTGTACAATGCCCCGGTGCGACTCAATGGACCAAAAGGAAAAACTATTAGGGTCTGGCAGAGACACCATTGCCGATTCTTCCAAACTGTACTGCTTTGATGTAATGGTTTGTACAAGCCAAGGAGATTGTGGGAAATCTATCACAAAAATACAAAATATTGTTGAGCAGTAGTTGCTTTTTCGACTGTAAGCACTTTTCATTCCCCATTTAAGTTTATGGGTATTTAGGAAGGGTTGGCCCGTCAGCAAAAATATTATATTTACAAAGAAAGAAAGTCAAATGGGGCGAATAATTCAATTTAGACAAACACACAAACTGCCAATCATGCCAGCAAAGACTTCAGGTTTTGTAACCTTGGTTTGGCACTAGGGCGAGGTCAATTTAATTTGAAAAGAATCTCTGCAAATCTGGTTGAGGCCGGTTTGTGGAGGGGGGCTGTACTGTCAGATTTGTACTTGTTATGTCCTATAATCCTAATCAAGCATATTAAAGTGGTTCCCTTGCTGTCTAAATTGAATACAAATGTAATTTTAAAACAGATTATGTAGCCCAATGTACTTGAAAAACAGATACATTTCTGTTTATTTTGTATAAAATCTATTACATTCAAATAATCTGAAAATGTCATGACAAATTTTCCACATGGGGAAAGGGTTGGAACAGTGCAAATGCACGAGGAGGAAAACATCAGACTTTGTGTGGAATCACTGCGGCCATGATGTTTAAAATATCAAGGAGCCAGAGGCAACTGCTGAGACACAGCACATACTGTACGTGCACACCACTGACAATCTGCATTGGAGGCTAGCTTTGAAGACCAGAAACACACAGGCAGACTGTACAATGTCAAAGGCAACTGGGCCAACACATTATGGCATCCTTCCATTTATTAATTGATTTACTCTGTTACCCGACCACCCCAACTATCTGATACTCCTTCACACACACACACACACAACCCTTCACTCCCACTACCCTCAACCCACCCAGTGAGCAAATGTGTTTGAAATCCAGTTGTAATGATGTAATTTCAATCAGTTCTGCCCGCTAGGCCCCATCGGGCCCCCATATGATTAGCTACTCCTTGGTGTTTCATTCCAAAGTGAATAATTTACATTACATGTTTCTGTCCCCATGCCTTCTAGTTGCCCTAACTCTTCAGCAGCATATGCACTGTAGTACAGCCGAAACCAGGATTTCCTGGACCTTGTGATTTCTTCAAAATCAATGATTTCTTATGGTCTAGCAGGCCTGATTTTTGCATTTTGAACAAAAATAATGTACAGTGCATTCGGCAAGTATTCCAACCCCTTGACTTTTCCAAATGTTGTTGTTACAGACTTATTCTAAAATGTATTACATTTGTTTTTCTTCACCAATCTACACACAATACGCCATAATGACAAAGCGAAGACAGGTTTTTAGAAATTGTTGCAAATGTGTTAAAAATAAAAAGCATACCTTATTTACATAAGTATTCAGACCCTTTGCTATGAGACTCGAAATTGAGCTCAGGTGCATCGTTTCCATTGATCATCCTTGACATGTTTCTACAACTTGATTGGAGTCCACCTGTGGTAAATTCAATTGATTGGACATGATTTGGAAAGGCACACACCTGTCTATATAAGGTCCCACAGTTGACAGTGCATGTCAGAGCAAAACCAAGCCATTACTTCAAAGGAATTGTCCGTAGAACCCCGAGACAGGATTGTGTCGAGGCACAAATCTGGGGAAGGGTACCAAAAAATGTCTGCAGCATTGAAGGTCCCCAAGAACACAGTGGCCTCCATCATTCTTAAATGGAAGAAGTTTGGCCGCCTGGCCAAACTGAGCAATCAGAGGAGAAGGGCCTCGGTCACGGAGGTGACCAAGAACCTGATGGTAACTCTGAAAGAGCTCCAGAGTTCCTCTGTGGAGATGGGAGAACCTTCCAGATGGACATCCGTCTCTGCAGCACTCCACCAATCAGGCCTTTATGGAAAAAGGCACCGACAGCCCGCTTGGAGTTTGCCAAAAGGCACTTAATGGACTCTCAGACCATGAGAAACAAGATTCTCTGGTCTGATGAAACCAAGATTGATCTCTTTGGCCTGAATGCCAAGCGTCACGTCTGGAGGAAACCTGGCACCATCCTTCTGTGTGGATGTATTTCAACGGCAGGGACTGGGAGACTAGTCAGGATCGAGGGAAAGATGAACAGAGCAAAGTACAGAGAGATCCTCGATGAAAACCTGCCCCAGAGTGCTCAGGACCTCAGACTGGGACCGCGAAGGTTCACCTTCCAAAAGGATAACGACCCTAAGAGCACAGCCTAGACAACACAGGAGTGGATTCAGGACAAGTCTCTGAATGTCCTTGACTGGCCCAGCCAGAGCCCGGACTTCAACCTGATCGAACATCTCTGGAGAGACTTGAAAATAGGTGCGCAGCGACGCTCCCCATCCAACCTGATAAAGCTTTAGAGTATCTGCAGAGAAGAATGTGAGAAACTCCCCAAATACAGGTGTGCCGAGTTTGTAGCGTCATACCCAAGAAGACTCAAGTCTGTTGAAGCGCCTTTGGTAGAGATTACAGAGTACTGAGTAAAGGGTCTGAATACGTATGTAAATGTTTTACATAAATTTGCACAAAAAAAATCTAAACCTATTTTTGCTTTGTCATTATAGGGTATTGTGTGTAGATTGATGAGAAAAAAAAACGATTTAATCAATTTTAGAATAAGGCTGTAATGTAACAAATTGTGGAAAAAATCAAGGGGTCTGAATACTTTCCGAATGCACTGCAGTTACTTAGAAGATATATATATATATATATATATATATATATATATTTGTTTAACATTATTATTGGCTTACCAACTATATACACTACTGTAGAATATATATATTGAATTTTCTGGCGACTCATGGTAGCTCAAAGCCCTATTAATTGGTGTTTCCTTTATTTTGGCAGTTACCTGTGTGTGTGTGTGTGTGTGTGTGTATTTTAGGCAGAAGTTTTAGGCAGTTGTGAAAAAATGCTGTAAAGTAAGAATGCTTTCAAAAATAGACATGTTAATAGCGTGGTCCCATGGTGTTTATACTTGCATACTATTGTCTGTATAGATAAACGTAACTTCAGGCATTTGGAAATTGCTCCCAAGTTTGAACCAGACTACAATTTTTTTCTGAGGTCTTGGCTGATTTCTTTTGATTTTCCCATGATGTCAAGCAAAGAGGCACTGAGTTTGAAGGTAGGCCTTGAAATACATCCACAGGTACATCTCCATTTTCTGGAATTTTCAAAGCTGTTTAAAGGCACAGTCAACTTAGTGTATGTAAACTTCTGACCCACTGGAATTGTGATACAGTGAATTATAAGTGAAATAATTTGTCTGTAAACATTGTTGGAAAAATTACTTGTGTCATGCACAAAGTAGATGTCTGTCAGGACCCGATAACGAACTCGGGTCTCCGGTGTGAGAACCAGTCACTTAACACCCTGAGCCACAAGTAGTCGGCAGAACCCAGAAGGTGAGGCAGATACAGCCGTAATAGAGATGGTGTATTTAATAATGACAAAAATTGAAAGAACTTCAGGCAAAAATAATCCACCAAGACAAAAAGGTAAATCCACATGGAAAGAAGGAACAGCAAGAAATAGTCTCAAAAGAACAATCCAAAAATAACGATACCCAAAACAAAGTTCCACAAAAAGTAGTCTCAAAATAATAATCAAAAAATAAACAATACCCAAAACAAAGTTCCACAAGAGAGTCCAACTGGAGCAAAAAAACGTTCACAGCTTCACTGAGGCAGGGTGCTAACATTCAAACACAGAGCAAAGAACTAAGGAAAACTAAGGGTTTATATACATACAAGGGAAAGGAGGCACAGGTGCAATTAATAACTGGAAACAAGGGAAAAAGAAAAGAAAGGATCAGACAAAAAAAACACAATGGGAGCCTCTAGTGGTCAAAAAACGGAAAACACCCGGCCAAATGTTGACAATGTCCTAACCGACTTGCCAAAACTATAATTTGTTAACAAGACATTTGTGGAGTGGTTGAAAAACGAGTTTTAATGATTCCAACCTAAGTGTATGTTAACTTCCGACTTCAACTGTAAATCAAATCCATATTTGGTGTGATCACCCTTTGTCTTCAAAACAGCATCAATTCTTGTAGGTACACTTGCACAAAGTCAGGGATTTTGTAGGCATATACAGTGGCTTGCGTAAGTATTCACCCCCTTGGCATTTTTCCTATTTTGTTGCCTTACAACCTGGAATTAATTTCTTTTTTGGGGGGTTTGTATCGTTTGATTTACACAACATGCTTACCACTTTGAAGATGCAAAATAATTTTTATTGTGAAACAAACAAGAAATATTACAAAAAACAGAACTTGAGCGTGCGTAACTATTCACCCCCTCTCAAAGTCAATACTTTGTAGAGACATCTTTTGCAGCAATTACAGCTGCAAGTCTCTTGGGATATGTCTCTATAAGCTTGGTCTATCCACTGGGATTGTTTCTCATTCTTCAAGGCCAAACTGCTCCAGCTCCTTCAAGTTGGATGGGTTCCGCTGGTGTACAGAAATCTTTAAGTCACACCACAGATTCTCAATTGGATTGAGGTCTGGGCTTTGACTAGGCCATTCCAAGACATTTCAATGTTTCCCCTCAATCCACTCGAGTGTTGCTTTAGCAGTATGCTTAGGGTTATTGTCTTGCTGGAAGGTGAACCTCCGTCCCAGTCTCAAATCTCTGGAAGACTGAAACAGGTTTCCCTCAAGAATTTCCCTGTATTTAGCGCCATCCATCATTCCTTCAATTCTGACCAGTTTCCCAGTCCCTGTCGATGAAAAACATCCCCACATCCTTCACTGTGGGGATGGTGTTCTCGGGGTGATGAGAGATGTTGGGTTTGTGCCAGACAAAGCGTTTTCCTTGATGGCAGTTTTTGTCTCATCTGACCAGAGTACCTTCTTCCATATGTTTGGGGAGTCTCCCACATGCCTTGTGGTGAACACCAAATGTGTTTGCTTATTTTTTTATATATATATTCTTTTAAACTACTTAGGGAGCGGCAGCAGAGGTGACGGTTTTGGAGAGTCTGGCGTGCCCGAAGTAAAATGCCTGCCACTCAGGCCCAGAAACTAGGATATGCACATAATTAGTACTATTAGATAGGAAACACTCTGAAGTTTCTAAAACTGTTAAAAAAATGTCTGAGTATAACAGAACTGATATAGCAGGTAAAAACCAAAGGAATTTCTGTCCAGAATTTTTTGGGGTTGTGACATTTCCTCAGTTTGATAGGCTTCCTATTGAAATCCATGTAAAATAGCTCCCAGATTGCAGTACCTATGGCTTCCACTAGATGTCAACAGTCTTTAGACAGTGTTTCAAGGCTTTATCATTGAACAGAACCGAATAGAAGAAGAATTGGTGAAAGAACCACGGATGTCAATAACTTTTCTCGGGCGCGAGACCGTGAGCGCGCTCCTCTTTATTTTCCTTTTATATCGTTTAGGATATCATCCGTGTAAAATATAATCGTTAATATTCATAAAAGTATACCTAAGGATGCATTATAAATGATGTTTGATTTGTTTGGGCAAAGTTGATAGGTATAATTTGAACGCTTTCTCTTCACTGTACAACGGGCGACTCAACGGTGGATTTTCTGAACATAACGCGCCAACCAAACTGAGATTTAGGGATATAATAAATGACTTTTTCTAACAAAAGAACCATGGATTGTCTTTGTTGGACACTTGGGATGCCCTCAGCAGAATATCTTCAAAAGGTAAGTGATTTATTTTAGCTCTTATATGTGTTTTGTGTGACCCGCGCTGGATATGAATTTATGCTAATGCATAAATATGAGAGGTGCTATCCTCAAACAATCAAATGTTGTGCTTTCGCCGTAAAGCCTTTTTGAAATCTGACAATGCTGTGATATTGCCAAGACTCAGAGCTTTTGATGACTATGCAACACTTGTATATTGATGAATGTTTAATAATTCAACTTTTGGATTTTGAATTTGGCGCCTTACATTTCACCGGGTAGTGTCGGGAACGGGGCGCTAGCGCCCCAATGATCCCTAAGAGCTAATGGCTTTTTTCTGGCCACTTCCGTAAAGCCCAGCTCTGTGGAGTGTAAGGCTTAAAGTGGTCCTATGGACAGATACTCCAATCTCTGTTGTGGCGCTTTGCAGCTCCTTCAGGGATATCTTTGGTCTCTTTGTTGCCTCTGTGATTAATGCCCTCCTTGCCTGGTATGTGAGTTTTGATGGGCGGCCCTCTCTTGGCAGGTTTGTTGTGGTGCCATATTCTTTCCATTTTTTAATAATGGATTTAATGGTGCTTCGTGAGATGTTCAAAGTTTCAGATATTGTTTTTATAACCTTGATCTGTACTTCTCCACAACTTTGTCCCTGACCTGTTTGGAGAGCTCCTTGGTCTTCATGGTGGGGCTTGCTTGGTGGTGTCCCTTGCTTAATGGTGTTGCAGACTCTGGGGCCTTTCAGAACAGGTGTGTATATATATACTGAGATCATGTGACACTTAGATTGCACACAGGTGGACTTTATTGAACTAATTATGTGACTTCTGAAGATAATTGGTTGCACCAGATCTTATTTAGGGGCTTCATCGCAAAGGGGGTGAGTGAATACATACAGTGGGGAAAAAAAGTATTTAGTCAGCCACCAATTGTGCAAGTTCTCTCACTTAAAAAGATGATAGAGGCCTGTAATTTTCATCATAGGTACACTTCAACTATGACAGACAAAATGA
>QNTS01000242.1:209408-334620 GCA_003317085.1 Hucho hucho
TGACCAAATACTTATTTTCCACCATAATTTGCAAATAAATTCATAAAAAATCCTACAATGTGATTTTCTGGATTTTCTTTCCTCATTTTGTCTGTCATAGATGAAGTGTACCTATGATGAAAATTACAGGCCTCTCTCATCTTTTTAAGTGAGAGAACTTGCACAATTGGTGGCTGACTAAATACTTTTTTTCCCCACTGTATGCATGCACCACTTTTCCGTTTTTTTTTTATACATTTTAAATTGTTTTAGAAACAAGTTTATTTTTTTAATTTCACTTCACAAATTTGGACTATTGTGTCTGTCCATTACATGAAATCCAAATAAAAATCCATTTAAATTACAGGTTGTAATGCAACAAAATAGGAAAAATGCCAAGGGGGATAAATACTTTTGCAAGGCACTGCAGTCAGGTGTATATGGTTAAACAATTATACCAAACAGGTTAAATTCAACATGTAGGTTGAAACACAATCATTAACTGAAACAGAAACAGCTGTGTAGAAGGTATAAAACTGGGTGAGGAACAGCCAAACTCAGCAAACTAGGTGAGGTTGCTGAAGAAGGTTTACTGTCAAAAGTCATACACCATGGCAAGACTGAGCACAGCAACAAGACACAAAGGTAGTTATACTTCATCAGCAAGGTCTCTCCCAGGCAGAAATTTCAAGGCAGACAGGGGTTTCCAGATGTGCTGTCCAAGCTCTTTTGAAGAAGCACAAAGAAACAAGCAACGTTGAGGACCGTAGACGTAGTGGTCGGCCAAGGAAACTTACTGCAGCAGATGAAAGACACATGCTTACTTCCCTTCGCAATCGGAAGATGTCCAGCAGTGCCATCAGCTCAGAATTGGCAGAAAACAGTGGGACCCTGGTACACCCATCTACTGTCCGGAGAAGTCTGGTCAGAAGTGGTCTTCATGGAAGACTTGTGGCCAAAAAGCC
Organism: Hucho hucho; assembly: GCA_003317085.1. Taxonomy (NCBI): domain Eukaryota; kingdom Metazoa; phylum Chordata; class Actinopteri; order Salmoniformes; family Salmonidae; genus Hucho; species Hucho hucho. The sequence continues at coordinate 210,353 of QNTS01000242.1, forward strand.
ATACCTCTGACGTGGAAACAAGGCCAAGCGACTCAACTATGGACAAAAACACAGGAACTGGGGTGCAGAGAAATGGCAGCAGGTGCTCTGGACTGATGAGTCAAAATTAGAAATATTTAGCTGTAGCAGAAGGCAGTTTGTTCGCCAAAGGGATGGAAAGCGGTACACAAATGAGTGTCTGCAGGCAACAGTGAAGCATGGTGGTGGTTCCTTGCAAGTTTGGGCTGCATTTATGCAAATGGTGTTGGGGATTTGATCAGAAAGAATGGTCTCCTCAATGCTGAGAAGTACAGGCAGATGCTTATCCATAATGCAATACCATCAGGGAGGCATCTGATTGGCCCCAAATTTATTCTGCAGTATGACAACAACCCCAAACATACAGAAAAAGTAATTAAGAACTATCTTCAGCGTGAAGAAGAACAAAGAGTCCTGGAAGTGATGGTATGGCCCCCACAGAGCCCTGATCTCAACATCAAGTCTGTCTGGGATTACATGAAGAGAGAGAAGCACCTGACGCTGCCTAAATCCACAGAATAACTGTGGTTAGTTCTCCAAGATGTTTGGGCCAAACTACCTGCCGAGTTCCTTCAAAAACGGTGTGCATGTGTACCTAGAAGAATTGATGCTGTTTTGAAGGCAAAGGGTGGTCACACCAAATATTGATTTGAGGTAGATTTTTCTTCTGTTCACTCACTTTTTGTTAATTGATAAATATAAACTATTAACATGTCTATTTTTGAAAGCATTCTTACTTTACAATTTTTTTTACACCTGCCTAAAACTACATATAAATTCTGTCCATTTTAAAATAACATCAAATTGATCAGAAATACAGTGTAGACATTGTTATTGTTGTAAATGACTATTGTACCTCGAAACGGCAGATTTTTTTATGGAATATCTACATAGGCGTACAGAGGCCCAAAACTGTTGTGCTGATTTAAAGCAATAAAACTGGCCTTCTTTAGACTAGTTGAGTATCTGGAGCATCAGCTTCTGATTACAGGCTCAAAATGTCTAGAAACAAAGACCTTTCTTCTGAAACTCGTCAGTGTATTCTTGTTCTGAGAAATGAAGGCTATTCCATGCGAGAAATTGCCAAGAAAGAGATTGTGCAACGCTGTGTACTACTCCCTTCACAGAACAGCGCAAACTGGCTCTAACGAGAATAGAAAGAGTGGGAGGCCCCGGTGCACAACTGAACAAGACAACAAGTCCTCACCTGGCAGCTTCATTAACTTCTTCGGGATTGGTGTCCCTTCCATGGTTGAGCTAACGTAGGCTAATGTGATTAGCATGTTGTAAGTAACAAGAACATTTCCCAGGACATAGACATATCTGATATTGGCAGAAAGCTTAAATTCTTGTTAATCTAACTGCACTGTCCAATTTACAGTAGCTATTAGTGAAATAATAACATGCTATTTTTTGAGTGCACAATTTTGAACAAAGTTATTAATAAACAAATTAGGCACATTTGGGCAGTCTTGATACAATTTTTTTTACAGAAATATAATTGTTCATTGGATCAGTCCAATACTTTGCACATAGACTGCAATCTAAATCGCACCTGGGCTGGAATAATACATTATGGCGTTTCTCTTGAATTTGAAAGATGATGGTACAAAAAAAATACAAGAACGGTTGTTTTTTCTTTGTATTATCTATTGTGTTATATTCTCCTACATTCACATTTCTACAAACTTCAAAGTGTTTCCTTTCAAATGGTACCAAGAATATGCATATCCTTGCTTCAGGGCCTAAGCTACAGGCAGTTAGATTTGGGTATGTAATTTTAGGCAAAAATTGAAAAAAAGGGGCGGATCCTTAAGAGTTTAAATAGTACTCGCAAAACACCAGTCTCAACGTCAACAGTGAAGAGGCGACTCCGGGATGCTGGCCTTCTAGGCAGAATTGCAAAGAAAAAGCCATATCTCAGACTGGCCAATAAAAAGAAAAGATTAAGATGGGCAAAAGAACACAGACACTGGACAGAGGAACTCTGCCTAGGCCAGTGTTACTGCTTCTTTAATGAGCACAACCGTTTTCAGCTGTGCTAATATAATTGCAAAATGGTTTTCTAATGATCAATTAGCCTTTTTAAAATGCTAAACTTGGATTAGCTAACACAACGTGCCATTGGAACACAGGAGTGATGGTTGCTGAAAATGGGCCTCTGTACGCCTTTGTAGATATTCCACAAAAAAATGAATCGTTTCAAGCTACAATATTAATTTACAACATTAACAATGTCTACACTGTATTTCTGATCAATTTGATGTTATTTTAAAGGTAAAAATGTGTTTCTTTCAAAAACAAGGACATTTCTAAGTGACCCCAAACTTTGGAACGGTAGTGTATGTATGAATATATATATATATATATATATTATTTTGTAAAAACAATTATTCAGTATATACTGTTCAGAAGATACAATAAAAAAAATAAAAAAAACAAGAGTAGCGAGCTCAAACTGAGAGCAGGCCTTTCCCACACCAACTGTTTCGCTAAAGGATTCAAACACTTTGGTGACAGGGAAAAAAGTATTTGATCCCCTGCTGATTTTGTACGTTTGCCCACTGACAAAGACATTATCAGTCTATGATTTTAATGGTAGGTTTATTTGAACAGTGAGAGACAGAATAACAACAAAAAAATCCAGAAAAACGCATGTGAAAAATGTTATAAATTGATTTGCATTTTAATGAGGGAAATAAGTATTTGACCCCCTCTCAATCAGAAAGATTTCTGGCTCCCAGGTGTCTTTTATACAGGTAACGAGCTGAGATTAGGAGCACACTCTTAAAGGGAGTGCTCCTAATCTCAGTTTGTTACCTGTATAAAAGACACCTGTCCACAGAAGCAATCAATCAATCAGATTCCAAACTCTCCACCATGGCCAAGACCAAAGAGCTCTCCAAGGATGTCAGGGACAAGATTGTAGACCTACACAAGGCTGGAATGGGCTACATGACCATCACCAAGCAGCTTGGTGAGAAGGTGACAACAGTTGGTGCGATTATTCGCAAATGGAAGAAACACAAAAGAACTGTCAATCTCCCTCGGCCTGGGGCTCCATGCAAGATCTCACCTCGTGGAGTTGCAATGATCATGAGAACGGTGAGGAATCAGCCCAGAACTACACGGGAGGATCTTGTCAATGATCTCAAGGCAGCTGGGACCATAGTCACCAAGAAAACAATTGGTAACACACTACGCCGTGAAGGACTGAAATCCTGCAGCGCCCGCAAGGTCCCCCTGCTCAAGAAAGCACATATACATGCCCGTCTGAAGTTTGCCAATGAACATCTGAATGATTCAGAGGACAACTGGGTGAAAGTGTTGTGGTCAGATGAGACCAAAATGGAGCTCTTTGGCATCAACTCANAGGCGACAGGACAACTTCAACGCATCAAAGGGACGATGGACGGGGCCATGTACCGTCAAATATTGGGTGAGAACCTCCTTCCCTCAGCCAGGGCATTGAAAATGGGTCGTGGATGGGTATTCCAGCATGACAATGACCCAAAACACACGGCCAAGGCAACAAAGGAGTGGCTCAAGAAGAAGCACATTAAGGTCCTGGAGTGGCCTAGCCAGTCTCCAGACCTTAATCCCATAGAAAATCTGTGGAGGGAGCTGAAGGTTAGAGTTGCCAAACGTCAGCCTCTAAACCTTAATGACTTGGAGAAGATCTGCAAAGAGGAGTGGGACAAAATCCCTCCTGAGATGTGTGCAAACCTGGTGGCCAACTACAAGAAACGTCTGACCTCTGTAATTGCCAACAAGGGTTTTGCCAGCAAGTACTAAGTCATGTTTTGCAGAGGGGTCAAATACTTATTTCCTTCATTAAAATGCAAATCAATGTATAACATTTTTCACATGCGTTTTTCTGGATTTTTTTGTTGTTATTCTGTCTCTCACTGTTCAAATAAACCTACCATTAAAATCATAGACTGATAATTTCTTTGTCAGTGGGCAAACGTACAAAATCAGCAGGGGATCAAATACTTTTTTCCCTCACTGTAGTTGTAGTTCCTTTAACTTGTTCACGCATGTGTATAACTGAACGACCACAAACCTCTCTGGTCAGTACAATAGCAGAAGACCTACAGTTTGTGATTGCTCTGTATGTTGTGTATGATACATTTGTCAATTATCGTTTTTACCTACCCATTGTACCATGCTAGTTTACTATGGTATATTTATGATCTGACATACAAGTATGAATAGAACAAATAATATTTTGATGCTAACAAATGACCTAAAAATGAAATACTGGAACACTTTATAGTGTACTTGCAATGCATACTACTCTACTGATATACAGTACCAGTCAAAAGTTGACACACCTACTCATTCAAGTGTTTTTCTTGATTTTTTTAAAACTATTTTCTACATTGTAGAATTAGGGAAGAGAAACTATAAAATAACACATGGAATCATGTAGTAACAAAGTGTTAAACAAATCAAAACATATTTTAGATTCTTCAAAGTAGCCACCCTTTGCCTTGATGGCAGCGTTGCACACTCTGGCATTCTCTCAACCAGGTAAACCTGGAATGCTTTTCCAACAGTCTTGAAAATACAACATATGCTGAGCACCTGTTGGCTGTTTATTCTTCGCTCTGCGGTCTAACTCTTCCCAAACCATTCCAATTGGGTTGAGGTCAGGTGATTGTGGAGGCTAGGTCATCTGATGCAGCACTCCATCACTCTCCTTGGTCAAATAGCCCTTACACAGCCTGGAGGTGTGTTGGGTCATTGTCCTGTTGAAAAACACATTATAATCCCACTAAGCGCAAACCAGAAGGGATGGCATATCGCTGCAGAATGTTGTGGTAGCCATGCTGGTTAAGTGTGCCTTGAATTCAAAATAAATCAGTGTCACCAGCAAAGCACCCCCACACCACCTCCTCCATGCTTCACCTTGGGAACCACACATGCGGACATCATCCTACTCTGTGTCTCACAGAGACATGGCGGTTGGAACCAAAAATCTTAAATTTGTACTCATCAGACCAAAGGACAGATTTCCACCGGTCTAATGTCCATTGCTCGTGTTTCTTGGCCCAAGCAAGTCTCTTCTTATTTGTGTCCTTTAGTAGTGGTTTCTTTGCAGCAATTCGACCATGAATCACGCAGTCTCCTCTGAACAGTTGCTGTTGAGATGTCTGTTACTTGAACTCTGAAGCATTTATTTGGGCTGCAATCTCAGGTGCAGTTAACTAACAACCGTATCCTCTGCAGCAGAGGTAACTCTGGGTCTTCCTTTCCTGTGGTGGTCCTCATGAGAGCCAGTTTCATCATAGTGCTTGATGGTTTTTGCGACTGCACTTGCAGAAACTTTGAAAGTTCTTCAAATTTTCCAAATTGACTGACGTTCATGTCTTAAAGTATTGATGGACTGTCATTTCTCTTTGCTTATTTGAGCTGTTCTTGTCATAATATGGACTTGGTCTTTGACCAAATAGGGCTATCTTCTGTATGCCACCCCTACTAAGGAAAGAAATTCCACAAATTAACATAACAAGGCATACCTGTTAATTGAAATGCATTCCAGGTGACTACCTCATGAAGCTGGTTGAGAGAATGCCAAGTGTGCAAAGCTGTCATCAAGGCAAAGGGTGGCTACTTTGAAGAATCTAAAAATAAAATATATTTCTGATTTAACTCTTTTGGTTACATGATTCCATATGTGTTATTTCATAGTTTGTCTTCACTATTATTCTACAATGTAGAAAATACTATTAATAAAGAAACCCTGGAATGAGTAGGTGAGGCCAAACTTGACTGGTACTGTACTATTCAAGCATTAACACCTTTCAGACATACAGTATGATATGAACATTCTTTTAAAATAAACTGTTGTAATACAGTCATTATGCATTTTGTTTTTTTTCATGCATGCCTACCAAGGTTTGTATTTCATTGACTTAATGGGTATTTTATACTGCAGCTCTCCCTTCCTACCACATTATAACCAAACAACAGTCTTCAATTAAGATTATACATTATGCTTGCTATTCTACTGTTTATGGAGCCATGAAATTGAAAACCATTGAGGAATTGGCATGAGGAACCATGGCCAAGTCACACTAGTTTATCAGTAACAATGCACTAAAATACAGAACAGTGTCAAATGTCAAGAACTGTGTAGTTTATTGAACTATCCAAACATACATTACAAAAGTCAACTTTAAATAATTCCTTCAGGGAAACTGTATGTAATAAACTACAGAATTGGAACAAACTTGTTTGCAAAAAGACAAAGAAAAATCAAGTAAAAACAGGTGAAGTATCATTGAACATTTAGTTAAATGAAAAAAAAAAAAAAAAAACATGTATTGTACATACCAAATGTCAACTTTTAGAGCACATGCTCACAGTACGAAGGCGTTTTGTGACACAAAAGGTAAACCACTACCTTTCACAACCTCAAGAAATAGTGGTGGAGAGGAAGTGACAGAGATGAAGAGAGAGCTGAGAGAAGACAAAACAGACGTCCTCCATAGCGATCAATTCCACAGTAAATGGAGAGCAAGAAGGTGAGCGGGCACCCTGCCAGTCTAAAACAGCCAGAGTTGAACAGATGGGAGGAACCCCGGTAGAGGACAAAAAGGTATAGAACACCTCTCCTCAGCAATCAGACCTTTGTATAATCAATGTAACTACTACACTGACCCGTCAAGGACCAGAAATGGCAATCTCAGAATTGGACAGAGGGATTAATTCTATTTTTATTGAAAAATAAACCAGTGTGGAAGGGAGATGTCAAAAACAATACTTGCATAGAGACCATGAAGAATTCCCCCACTGCATAGGTAACAGCAGCAATTTATCAAGTAGTGTCTGACAGGGATGGGAGATCTTCAGGGATCGATTTGAGAGGGGGAATTGTAATCTTCTCCAAAACAACCAAGGGCTCTAGTAAATCAAAACTGGTTTCCCATTGTGGGTCTAAAAACACGATTCATCCTGCGCAGCAAGAAAGTATGTTTGAGTTTATATGCAGTTTTAGTTTCTTTCGTCTCACACTGAAAACATTTGCATTGCGCAGTACATGAATCCACAACCATGTTCTTGACTCTTCCAGGGAACCTGCTTTGATGGAATACTGCCCAGGTAAGTTTTCAAAAACAAGGTAAAAAATAAAGGGTTTTTGATATGCGACATTGCAATCCACTACCATGTCGATATGTAACAACCAAACAATGAACTCTAGGCAACACTGCAGCTGGGTTTTCTACTACACCGGTTGACGAACTGTCTTTGATAGAGTGGCTGTATAGGGTCATGAGAATAAGACATAGAAGTGCAAACAATCTAAGGTGTGACTGTACGGGACACGAAAAGCATAGTGAGAGAATGAATGAGCAGCGAGTATGAGTAAAATGGTGAACACAGTATTAACATATACACACCAGTAGGGCCAGTGTTGTCTCGGATTTGTGTTAGAATTTAGCATTAAAGTTGAAGGGGGGGGGGGGGGTTGGTTGCAGGAATAGATTCAGCACAGCACCACGTCTTAAAGTACGAGAACACATTCTGAAACAAGTTGTAGGACGTAACCTACAGTACATGGTGTATGCTCAAGAGAAGATCTTCTGTCCCAGTGCATATTGCTATAATAATGAAGAAAACACAGATGGCTGTGTTCAAATGCATACATTCTGAATTAAAAAGATGGCGGCATATGGAATATTAAAAGCGGTATTACTCAGAGTTTTAGGACTACAATAATTCGAAAATATTTACCTCATGCATTGTCTGTCCTTCCACAAAATGTAATCAATTTAGGTGCGCAAACAAATGCCAACCAATACTGTATGCATGCATACACTATGTGTAATCAACATGGCCTGAGGAGCACTTTGAAAATAGAAAGGTGATATAATAGTAGTCATTTTTTGGTTCCCACCACATTGTCAAAGGCTTTTACCACCTTCAAGAAAAGCAAATATCAGATTCAAGGTAATATATGCTCATGGTTCTATTTCTAGGTGAAAAGCAGGTATATAAAAGTCTGTCAAAGTGCTTTCAGATTTCAATAAAAACGACATTCTCCTGGCAACTGAAACTTGACTTGTCCAATTGTCACTGTACAGAAAACAGTTTCTCCACTGAAGCCCAGAAAAACCTGCATAACATCTGCAAGTTAAAACCAGACAGATATGACTAATCTCAATTCACAATCATTACAGGACATCGGACCCTCCAATAAGAATATTACATATTCAGTATCCATAATAGTTAAGAGCGGTTTTTCAAATGTTTTTCCCTATTCTGACACTTGTCTATGCTGGCTATTTCCCTGCATTCAATTCCATCATTTTCTATCCTGCATCACATGTTAAGGGTTCCTGATGTCCTTTTAATTCCCTATAGATGCAGAACATTCTCCAATATTCCGTGCTGCATGGCACATGCAAAGCTCCCAGCAGCATTGCGATTTCTTTTTATCGAGTTCTGCTTCAGAGTTTTTCAATGCTAGCAGTGATTCGTGACCACTTTTGGACCATGCCCAACGTTTATAAAATGTACCACTTTAATACAAATACTGCCACAGTAGCTTAAGGCATAGAAAATGTATAGTAAAATCTTATATGCTGATACTAGAACTATGGAGCACTCCAATAACTGAAATTGCACACATCCCTCTGTACCTACGCCGTAGACCAGGGGTGTCAAGCTCATTCCATGGAGGGCCTAGTGTCTGCCGATTTTTGGTTTAGACAACCAAGTGAGGGGATTTCTTTACTAATTAGTGACCTTAATTCATCAATCAAGTACAAGGAAGGAGCAAAAATCCGCAGACACTTGACCCTCCGTGGAATGAGTTTGACACTTGCCACAGACATGCTTTCCATTTTGATCGCACTTTCCGGTTGCTCTTGAGTGACTTGGCTGAGTCGAGCGGTTCCTATCTTTTTTGGGGGTGAGTGTTTCCATAATTTCCACTGTGGTCGTCTTTCTGTCTTCTGGTTGTGAGGATGTGGTTCTCTAAGGTTGGAAGGCGGGGGATAGGTCTAGCTGCTAGACAGTCGACGGTAAAAGTAGATGTAGCCCAAGTCTTTTGGAGGCCTTTCTGACAAACACACTTTGTGGTCATTGAAGATCACCCATCTGACGTGGGGGGAAAAATAACATGGGAAACACATTGTGTTAAAACCTCATCTTTACATTTAGTTTCGTCTTGATTTGTAAATGCCACATTGTAGGCCACTAATTACAAAATGATCTAAGTAGTCTCTTAGGACAGTGTTTCCCAATCTGGTCTGTGAAGACAGCTAGCCGATCAAAGATAAAACTTGATTGACTCCAACACTAGCAAACCTGATTCAACTCGTCAACTATGATCAATCCCTTGATTAGTTTAATCAGGACTGCTAGTGTTGGAATAGATTGAAAATGTGCAGTGCAACGGCTGGTGGAAACAGTCTGTCTATATAATTCATTTGTAATCCTTCATTGTGAAAGGGGATTGTGGTTTAATCATCTAGCAGAGATAAATGTAGAGTATGTACATTGTGACTGACTTACCTTCCTTCCTTTTTGATGTGGCATACATAATGACCAGACATCGTGGATGCTCCGATGTGGCTGATGAAAGCAAAAAGCTCGTAACCTGTAAAACAGGAAGTCAAACCAATCGTCACACAAAACTACAACTCCCTTGTGAACAGAACAGATGCATTTTGCCTACAGTATACCCATGAGAACAAGTTAGCAAAACTGTCTCATAACTATCACTTTCAGCAACTATCTAATCCTTATCTGATCCTAGTGTTACGAGATGTCTTTCTACCTTGAAATCATGTTCAAAATCATATAGGCTGAGACCCTGAATAGAATGAGTCTCCTCAAACTTGAAATCTTATACCAAACATGTGACGTAAAACTGTGTGTTGCATTCATTTTACAGGATTGTGTCAGAATGGAAGTGGAAAGAGAAGCCCTTCACAATTGGTGAAAGGCTGGTTTTGTTCCAAATGTACCTGCAATCATTCTTCTCCTTTTATCATTTCTGTCTTTATCATTTTGTCCATAATGGTTAAGGTTAGGACTGGGGAGGGTGGAGCTGATCCTAGATCAGTGTCTCTAGATCATAATGGTTATGGTTAGGACTGGGGAGGGTGGAGCTGATCCTAGATCATTGTCTCTAGATCATAATGGTTATGGTTAGGACTGGGGAGGGTGGAGCTGATTCTAGATCAGTGTCTCTAGATCATAATGGTTATGGTTAGGACTGGGGAGGGTGGAGCTGACACTAGCTCAGTCTTAGAGGTCAGAGGTCATGCAGAGTCACTCACGTCCGGGTCCGTCTTTGATCCGGGGGCCTGAGGCGTCCTGGTCTGGGGACAGTGTGGAGTCGCTGTGCGTGTTGGAATTGGAGAAGGCGTTGTCGTTGGGCTCCGTGGTGTCGGCCATGTCAGACAGGGCGTCGCTGGTCTCCTCCTCCTCCCTCTCCGTGTGGGTGAAGATCCATTCCAGCGCCCGCTCCAGGTTGTTGTTCTGAAACAACGAATGTTGGTGACACGTCATTTCACAGACCTATTTCAGTGGCTGATTACTGACAGTACTTTCTGGTACTGGTATTTTTTTTAACACTAATTAAACTACCTAATTAAACTACCAATGAATACGAAAGAACCAAAAAGGCATAATTAGTAGGCTAAATTGTCATGTAATTACCATTATCAGTGACCTTGTGTTATGAAGAGACAGTAGAATATGCTTCCTCTTTCCCCTAAGTCTTCTCAAATTCAGAGGTCTCAGAAGATGGACAATCGTGACTGGCATGCTTCAAGAGAATGTAACAGGATTGACAACATCAAGAGAGCACATGGGGGGAATAATCTGATGCTGCCTGCTTTTTCTGGCCATGCCCAGGCAGGCAGTCAGACAGACAGACAGACAGGCCAGTGAGGTTGAACACTTCCTGCGTGCTCACTGGGCTATTATTAGAAGACCCTGGAGACCCTCTAATGTCTCACACTCCTACTCAACTCACGAGGACCCTGGGCTTTTGTATGAGGAAAAAAATGGATGGCAAGGGGTTTGGAGGTGTTAGGAACGGTAAACAAGGAAATCAGAGGGTCTGTTTTCATAGAGAACATGGGATCTATTTTATGATGACAGGGCAGGTGACTGCTGACAAAGAGAAAAAGGGACCATCTTAAAATAGCAGCCACTATAATGGAATTCAACTTTTATACTGTATATCGTGGTGTTATACAATTCACAACGGACTTGAATGAATTAGTTGTTTCATATGAAGGGGTTAGTAAAACGGCAATATATCAGGTAAACAAGTAGGCCAGCCAAGTTGTTTATAGCTGAGAGGGCATGATTCTCCAGCACGGTTTGGCACTATAGAAAGCCACTCCCCATCATTCTTACATCAATGGTCCAAATATAAATAGAAAGCCAAAAGTCTGACAGAGAAATAAAACATATTGGTTAAACGTTTTGGGGGATATTAACCTACTTAAAACATGATAAAAGTCTCCCTTTCCATCTTTGCAAGGCTTTACTATAGAACAGGCTCTGGATAGATGGTTTATTTTCCATATTCCACAACACAGTATACATCTCTACGATAATTCAAATCTGAAAAAGTTAAATTAAAAACGACCAAAGCACTACTCCCCACTGAATGCTTCCTAGGCCAGGACAATATTATTTGTGTGTTGTTTCACCAGAGTGAGTGTGAGCAGCAGGAGAGAGAGAGAGCCACTGACCGTGGCTTTGAGGGCCTGGACGGTGTGGCGGCGGGGGAAGCCCATGGAGGTGAGGATGGCGATGCTCTCTTCTGGAGGATGGCTGTCCAGGGGGGTGGCAGCCAGGCCCGAGCTGGCCACGGAAGGGCCGGGCTCCATGAAGGTTGGCAGTGCCAGGGGCTCAGCAAAGTCTGGAAAAGTGGAAAGAAGGAGAAAGCTCTACTATAAACATGGTTCATAAATCAGTAAATCACCCATTCAAACAAGGGTCAAATCAGGAAGAGCACACTTAAACAAGGACATGTTCCTAAGGCCTCATCAGCCTGGTTATTTTTGGGTTATCATAGGTCATAGTCACCCAATTAATATAGGTCATTGTTAGTACAAGTATGGCATGTTCAGCTTAAGAGAGCCTGTTTGTGTCGGTCTGCCTATTTGTCCTTGAATCTCTTGGTGAGCTGTAAAGGAGGGGCTTGCTCACTGGGTTGTGTTTGTGAGAGAGAAAAAAAGCCTCTTCATTAGTTATTAGTAACTTTCCAACAAAATCCCTCTGTATGCAGAAGTGACTATAATATTGTTTAAGACAAACTTATAAATCCACTTCTAAAAATATAACAAACAGGGTACAGAAATTAAATGGAGTAGTTCACAATTTTACAACTAGATTTTAGATGGTTCCTTAACCTGAAGGTAGTCTATGGGCCAAGAGAATCTGTAATCGAGGGTTCAGTTCTCTTTAAACAGACACTACAAACTTCAGCTAAACTCAGCCACCACAAGCTAACAATCAATGGAAGTGATGGGGGCATGTAAACATGTTTGAAAACAACTATGTTAAAATCACCTGAAATCAACTCCATATTTGGTTTGATGTTACTTAAAGTTGATTTGGCCATTTAAAAACAAAACATGTACACATGCCTCCATCACTTCCATTGATTGTTAGCTTGTGGTGACTAAAGTTAGCTCAAGTTTGTAGTGGCTGTTTAAGGAAAACTGAACCATGGACTACAGTTTATACTGGCCCATAGACTACTTTCTTGGTGAAGAACCATCTAACATCAAGCTGGAAAATAGTGAACTACTCCTTGAAATAGTTAATTAAACAACTGTAATAATAAAGCTGAATTTCAGGGAGAGTGCAAAAGAGGCTGGCTGATGCATTATGCATATTAAAAAGCTGAAATGTAACTTCCTAACTGCAATTCCACACAAGCAATTAAGAATTTAGGAGGGACTAAAACAAAAACAGATGGCAGCTTTAAAAAGTTACTATGGCAATACAACATCGTTCCTCCCCCGTTTTGACCTGATTGGGCCTTAATTGACACAGTTGTTACACACCTGTACAATTTGTCTGTGTGTGCGCTAGTGTTAAACCACATTACAGTCAGGTCCAAAATTATGAATAAAATAAACACTGACCTGGCCATCCTCCAATCTAAGCTTGATGCCCTCAATCTCACACAAATTATCAATGAACCTACCAGGTACAATCCCAAATCCGTAAACACAGGCACCCTCATAGATATCATCCTAACCAACTTTCCCTCCAAATACACCTCTGCTGTCTTCAACTAAGATCTCAGCGATCACTGCCCCATTGCCTGCATCCGTAATGGCTCTGCGGTCAAACGACCACCCCTCATTACTGTCAAACACTTCAGCGAGCAGGCCTTTCTAATCGACCTGGCCCGGGTATCCTGGAAGGATATTGACCTCATCCCGTCAGTAGAGGATAACTGGTTATTCTTTCAAAGTGCCTTCCTCACCATCTTAAATAAGCATGCCCCATTAAAAAAATGTAGAAGCAGGAACAGATATAGCCCTTGGTTCACTCCAGACCTGACTGCCCTTGACCAGCACAAAAACATCCTGTGGCGTACTGCATTAGCATCGAATAGCCCCAGTGATGTGCAACTTTTCAGGGAAGCTAGGAAAGCTAGCTTTTTCAAAAAGAAACTTGCATCCTGTAGCACAAACTCAAAAAAGTTCTGGGACACTGTAAAGTCCATGGAGAAAAAGAGCACCTCCTCCCAGCTGCCCACTGCACTGAGGCTAGGAAACACTGTCACCACCGATAAATCCACAATAATTGAGAATTTCAATAAGGCTTTTTCTACGGCTAGCCATGCTTTCCACCTGTCTACCCTCTACCCCGGTCAACTGCTCTGCACCCCCCACAGCAGCTCGTCCAAGCCTCCCCCATTTATCCTTCACCCAAATCCAGATAGCTGATGTTCTGAAAGAGCTGTAAAATCTGGACCCCTACAAATCAGCCAGGCTAGACAATCTGGACCCTCTCTTTCTAAAAGTATCTGCCGAAATTGTTGCAACCCCTATTACTAGCCTGTTCAAACTCTCTTTTTCGTATTGTCTGAGATCCCCAAAGATTGGAAAGCTGCCGCGGTCATCCCCCTCTTCAAACCCAAACTGCTACATACCTATATCTATCCTACCCTGCCTTTCAAAGGTCTTCGAAAGCCAAGTTTACAAACAGATCACCGACCATTTCGAATCCCACCGTACCTTCTCCGCTATACAATCTGGTTTCAGAGCTGGTCACGGGTGCACCTCAGCCACACTCAAGGTCCTAAACGATAGCATTACCGCCATCAATAAGAGACAATACTGTGCAGCCGTATTCATCGACCTGGCCAAGGCTTTCGACTCTGTCAATCACCACATTCTTATCGGCAGACTCAACAGCCTTGGTTTCTCAAATGACTGCCTCGCCTGGTTCACCAACTACTTCTCTGATAGTTCAGTGTGTCAAATCGGTGGGCCTGTTGTCCGGACCTCTGGCAGTCTCTATGGGGGTGCCACAGGGTTCAATTCTCGGGCCGACTCTCTTCTCTGTATACATCAATGATGTCGCTCTTGCTGCTGGTGATTCTCTGATCCACCTCTACGCAGACAACACCATTCTGTATACTTCTGGCCCTTCTTTGGAAACTGTGTTAACTAACCTCCAGACGAGCTTCAATGCCATACAACTCTCCTTCCGTGGCTTCCAACTGCTCTTAAATGCAAGTAAAACTAAATGCATGCTCTTCAACCGATCGCTGCCCGCCCGTCCACCATCACTACTCTGGACGGTTCTGACTTAGAATATGTGGAAAACTACAAATACCTAGGTGTCCGGTTAGACTGTAAACTCTCCTTCCAGACCCACATTAAGCATCTCCAATCAAAAATTTTATCTAGAATCAGCATCCTATTTCAAAATCAAATCAAATTTTATTGGTCACATACACATGGTTAGCAGATGTTAATGCGAGTGTAGCAAAATGCGTGTGCTTCTAGTTCTAATCAAACAATTTCACAACTACCTTATACACATGTAAGTGTAAAGGAATGAATAAGAATATGTACATATAAATATCTGGATGAGCGATGGCCGAACGGCATAGGCAAGATGCAGTAGATGTACAGTATATACATACAGTATATACATATGAGATGAGTAATGTAGGGTATGTAAACATTATAAAGTGGCATTGTTTAAAGTGACTAGTGATACATTTATTTGAGCCCTTATGTTGACTAGAGATTTGAGCCCGTATGTTGGCAGCAGCCACTCAATGTTAGTGATGGCTGTTTATCAGTCTGATGGCCTTGAGATATAATCTGATTTTCAGTCTCTCTGTCCCAGCTTTGATGCACCTGTACTGACCTCGCCTTCTGGATGATAGGGGGGTGAACAGGCAGTGGCTCGGGTGGTTGTTGTCCTTGATTATCTTTTTGGCCTTCCTGTGGCATCGGGTGGTGTAGATGTCCTGGAGGGCAGGTAGTTTGCCCCCGATGATGTGTTGTGAAGCCCTCACTACCCTCTGGATAGCCTTACGGTTGTGGGCGGAGCAGTTGCCTTACCAGGCAGTGATACAGCCCGACAGGATGCTCTCGATTGTGCATCTGTAAACGTTTGTGAGTGTTTTTGGTGACAAGCCAAATTTCTTCAGCCTCCTGAGTTTGAAGAGGCGCTGTTGCGCCTTCTTCACCACGCTGTCTGTGTGGGTGGACCATTTCAGTTTGTCCGTGATGTGTACGCCGAGGAACTTAACTTTCCACCTTCTTCACTACTGTCCCGTCGATGTGGATAGGGGGGTGCTCCCTCTGCTGTTTCCTGAAGTCTACGATCATCTCCTTTGTTTTGTTGACGTTGAGTGTGAGGTTATTTTCCTGACACCACACTCCGAGGGCCCTCACCTCCACCCTGTAGGCAGTCTCGTTGTTGTTGGTAATCAAGCCTACCACTGTAGTGTCGTCTGCAAACCTGATGATTGAGTAGGAGGCGTGCATGGCCACGCGAACAGGGAGTACAGGAGAGGGCCCCAGTGTTGAGGATCAGCGGGGTGGAGATGTTGTTTCCTACCTTCACCACCTGGGGGTGGCCTGTGAGAAAGTCCAGGACCCAGTTGCACAGGGCGGGGTCGAGACGCAGGGTCTCGAGCTTAATGACAAGTTTGGAGGGTACTATGGTGTTAAATGCTGAGCTGTAGTCGATGATCAGCATTCTTACATAGGTATTCCTCTTGTCCAGATGGGTTAGGGCAGTGTGCAGTGTGATTGCGTCGTCTGTGGACCTGTTGGGGCGATAAGCAAATTGGAGTGGGTCAAGGGTGTCAGGTAGGGTGGAGGTGATATGATCCTTGACTAGTCTCTCAAAGTACTTCATGATGACGGAGGTGAGTGCTACAGGCGATAGTCGTTTAGCTCAGTTACCTTAGCTTTCTTGGGAACAAGAACAATGGTGGTCCTCTTGAAGCATGTGGGAACAACAGACTGGGATAAGGATTGATTGAATATGTTCGTAAACACACCAGCCAGCTCGTCTGCGCATGCTCTGAGGACGCGGCTAGGGATGCCGTCTGGGCCGGCAGCCTTGCGAGAGTTAACACGTTTAAATGTTTTACTCACGTTGGCTGCGGTGAAGGAGAGCCCGCAGGTTTTGGTAGCGGGCCGTGTCGGTGGCTCTGTATTGTCCTCAAAGCGAGCAAAGAAGTTGTTTAGTTTGTCTGGGAGCAGGACATCGGGGTCCGCAACGGGGCTGATTTTCTTTTTGTAGTCCGTGATCGACTGTAGACCCTGCCACATACCTCTCGTGTCTGAGCCGTTGAATTGCGACTCTACTTTGTCTCTATACTGACGCTTAGCTTGTTTGAATGCCTTGCGGAGGGAATAGCTACACTGTTTGTATTCGGTCATGTTTCCAGTCGCCTTGCCATGAATAAAAGCAGTGGTTCGCGCTTCATTTTTGCACGAATGCTGCCATCAATCCACGGTTTCTGGTTGGGGAAGGTTTTAATAGTCGCTGTGGGTACAACATCACCAATAAACTCGCTCACTAAATCAGCGTATACATCAATGTTATAAAATTTAGGGAGCCTTGTATTCAGATTAGCCTTGTTAAAATCTCCAGCTACAATAAATGCAGCCTCAGGATATGTGGTTTCCAGTTTATATTGAGTCCAATGAAGTTCTTTCAGGGCCGTTGAGGTGTCTGATTCGGGAGGGATATACACGGCTGTGATTATAATCAAAAAGAATTCTCTTTTTAGATAATGCGGTCGGCATTTGATCGTAAGGAATTCTAGGTCAGGTGAACAAAAGGACTTGAGTTCCTGTATGTTGTTATGATCACACCACGACTTGTTAATCTTAAGCCATACACCCCCATCCCTTTCTTACCAGAGAGATGTCCTTCTGTCGGTGCAATGCGTGAAGAAACCAGGTGGCTGTACCGACTCTGATAACGTATCCCGAGTGAGCCATGTTTCCGTGAAACAGAGAATGTTACAATCTCTGATGTCTCTCTGGCCGTCTACGGAGCCTGACCATCAGCCTGTTTTGGGTCACCTGCTGGGATCCGATCCATTGTCCTGGGTGGTGGACCAAACAGAGGATCCGCTTCGGGAAAGTCGTATTCCTGGTCGTAATGTTTGTAAGTTGACGTTGCTCTTATATCCAATGGTTCCTCCCGGCTGCATGTTATAAAACTTAAGATTTCCTGGGGTAACAGTGTAAGAAATAATACATTAAAAAAACTAAAAAAACTTTCCTAAGAACGCGAAGCGAGGCGGCCATCTCTGTTGCTTTCGCAACAAAGCATCCTTCACTCATGCTGCCAAATATACCCTCGAAAAAACTGACCATCCTACCGATCCTCGACTTCGGCGATGTCATTTACAAAATAGCCTCCAACACTCTACTCAACAAATTGAATGCAGGCTATCACAGTGCCATCCGTTTTGTCACCAAAGCCCCATATACTACCCACCACTGCGACCTGTATGCTCTCATTGGCTGGCCCTCGCTTCATACTCGTCGCCAAACCCACTGGCTCCAGGTCATCTACAAGTCTTTGCTAGGTAAAGCCCTGCCTTGTCTCAACTCACTGGTCACCATAGCAGCACCTGCCCGCAGCACGCGCTCCAGCAGGTATATTTCACTGGTCACCCCCAAAGCCAATTCCTCCTTTGGCCACCTTTACTTCCAGTTCTCTGCTGCCAATGACTGGAACGAACTGCAAATATCACTGAAGCTGGAGACCCATATCTCCCTCACTAACTTCAAGCACCAGCTGTCAGAGCAGCTCACAGATCATTGCACCTGTACATATCCCATCTGTAAATAGCCCATCCAACTACCTCATCCCCATACTGTATTTATTTATTTATTTTGCTCTTTTGCACCCCGGTATCTCTACTTGCACATTCATCTTCTGTACATCTATCACTCCAGTGTTTAATTGCTATATCGTAATTACCTCGCCACTATGGCATATTTATTGCCTTACCTCCCTTATCTTACCTCATTTGCACACACTGTATATAGACTTTTTCTACTGTATTATTGACTGTGTGTTTGTTTATTCCATGTGTAACTCTGTGTTGTTGTATGTGTCGAACTGCTTTGTTTATCTTGGCCAGGTCGCAGTTGTAAATGAGAACTTGTTCTCAACTAGCCTACCTGGTTAAATAAAGGTGAAATAAATTTTTTTATAAATATTGTATGCAAAAAAAAAGGGAGACATTTTATTATGCTCAGACAAAGAGATTGTTTAACAAGTAATACTTCTTGATGCAATTAAAGCTGGGAAACTCCGGGAAAACTCCAGGGCTGGATGACATACTAGTTCAGGTATAGCAACCCTTTTTTATGTACTCAGAGGACAGTTTTTAGCATGTTTTAACCACTCCTATAAAAATGGTAGATTATCAGATACTCAAACACAAGGTCTGATTTCATTATTACTGAAACAGGACCCAAGTGGTAAATATAAGGAACCAGTCCATTGAAAAAATGTGAGGCCCCTTAAACTTCAGGGTTGTGATGCAAAACATTATAGCTAAATACATAGCTCATATAATTCAAAAAGGTATTGTTGGATATTATTCATCCTACTGTAAGCAGACAGGTTTTTTGGAGACAAAAAAACGATACATTGGAGATAAGACAAGTACTGGAAACAATAGAACACTATGAAAAATCAGGAAAACCAGGCCTGGTATTCATTGCTGATTTTGAAAAGGCTTTTGATTAAGTACAACTGGACTTTTTGAGAATCTCTTATAAAATTGGTTACAGTTATGTATAATAACCCTACAGTAGGTGTAAATCTGTAAATAATGTCTACTTCTCAGAAAGTTTTAAACGGTCAAGAGGAGTAAAACAAGGCAGTCCACTATCGACATATCTATTTATTATGGCCATCGAAATGTTAGCTACTAAAATCAGATCCAACAATAATATCAAGGGGCTAGAACTCCAGGGCTTAAAAACAAAAGATTATTGTACGCTGAGGATTCATGTTATCTTTTAAATCCACAATTTGGATCCCTCCACAGCCTCAGAGGATCTAGATAATTTTTCTAACCTCTCTGGATTACATATTGGATCACAAAAAAATATATACAACTTTTACAAAAGTGATATTTAAATCCGAACTGGTTCTCTAGCAGATTAGTAAGAATATCTCACCCCATGTTCAAGAATGGCCTTTTTCCCTTTATTCAGATTACAACCTTCACTTTCGGCAATTATAAAATGAAATCTAAAAAATATTGCTATTTTTAAAACAAGCCATAGAAAGTTGGTTTTCGGTTTAATCCACCAGAAAAGACCGAACAAATATTACAGTGAATATTATGGTTAAACTCAAAAATACAAATTTATAAAAAAAATGTTTCGGGATTATTTATTTTTTAAACGGTATAATCTTTGTAAATTATATAATAAATCGGACTCGTGGAGTTATGTAACACATGCAGCTAACAAACATATATGGAAATGTTTGCTCTACTTAAAATTACAACAAACTAAATGGCAGCATTACCGCAAAAATGGAAGAGGCAAGTGGAAGGGGGAGAAATAATAATTCTCAAAAAAATGGGGATCAAAGATATTGGGACCCCTGTTTTTAATACCGTTCAATGCCTCACTTCTAAAATGTTTTATGAGATTGGAGAACACATTGGGAGGGATCTTACACCATTCCTCCATACATAATCTTTACAGATCCTTGATATCCTTCGTCTGCGCTTATGGACTGACCACCTCAATTCAAACCACGTTTTCAATGGGGTTCAAGTCCGGAGACAGATGACCATTGTAAAATGTTGATTTTATGGTCAATTAACCATTTATTTGTGGATTTGGATGTGTGCTCTAGTTTATTATATTGCTGGAAGATCCATTTGCGGCCAAGTTTCAGCCTCCTGGCAGAGGAAACCAGGTTTTTGACTAAAATGCCTTGGTACTGGGTTCATGATGTCGTTGACCTTAACAAGGGCCCCAGGACCAGTGGAAGCAAAATAGTCCCATAACATCAAAGATCCACCACCATATTTTATAGTAGGTATGGGGTTTTTCTGCACATGTATCTTTCAATGCAAAACCCACCACTGGTTTGTGTGGCCAAAGAGCTCTATTTTCATGTCATCTGACCAAAGCACCGTTTCCAATCCAAGTGCCAATGCCGTTTAGCAAACTCTGGGCATTTACATTTGTTGGATGACATGAACATTGAGCTCTCTACTAGTCCTGGGACCCTTGTAAAGGTCTGGCTTTAATTCCAGTTTGTCTACAAATTAAGAAATCAAAGATGTTACTGAGTTACAGTTCATATAAGGAAATCAGTCAATTGAAATAAATACATTAGGCCCTAAATCTATGGATTTCACAAGACTGGGAATACAGATATGCATATGTTGGTTATATAAACCTTAAAAATAAGGTAGGGGCATGGATCAGAAAACCAGTCAGTATCTGGTGTATTTGCCTCATGCATTTGCCTATTTGCCACATGCAGCGAGACATCTTTCACATAGAGTTCATCAGGCTGTTGATGGTGGCCTATGGAATGTTGTCACACTCCTATTCAATGGCTGTGTGAAGTTGCTGGATAGTAGCAGGAACTGGAACACGCTGTCGTACATGTTGATTCAGTGCATCCCAAGCATGTTCAATGGGTGACATGTCTGGTGAGTATGCAGGCCATGGAAGAAATGGGACATTTTCAGATTCCAGGAATTGTGTACAGATCCTTGCGACATGAGGTTGTGCATTATGCTGAAACATGAGGTGATGGTGGTGGATTAATGGCACGATAATGGGCCTCAGGATTTCGTCACGGTATCTCTGTGCATTCAAATTGCCATCGATAGAATGCAATTGTGTTCGCTGTCCATAGCTTATGCCTGCCAAAACCATAACCCCACCATGGGTCACTCCATACCATAACCCCACCATGGGGCACTCCACACTCCATTCACAACATTCAGCAAACCGTTCATCCACTTGACGGCATACAGATAGTCTGCGGTTGTGAGGCCGGTTGGAATAAAATGACGTTGAGCCGGCTTATGGTAGAGAAATGAACATGAAATTCTCTGGCAACAGCACTGGTGGCTAGTTCTGCTGTCAGAATGCCAATTGCACGCTCCCTCAAAACTTTAGACATCTGTGGCATTGTATTGTGTGACAAAAATGTCTCAAGTTTTGAGGGAGCGTGCAAATGGCATGCTGACTACAGGACTGTCTACCAGAGCTGTTGCCAGAGAATTTAATGTTAATTTCTCTACCATAAGCCACCTCCGTCATTTTAGAGAATTTGGCAGAACGTCCAAACGGCCTCACAACTGCAGACCACGTGTAACCACACCAGCCCAGGATCTCCACATCTGGCTTCTTCACCTGGAGGGTCGTATGAGGACCAGCCACCCGGACAGCTGATGAAAATGTGGGTTTGCACAACTCAATCATTTCTTCAGATGAAAGGTTTGCAACATATGCTGAGCACTTATTGGCTGCTTTTCCTTCACTCTGGGGTCCAACTCATCCCAAACCATCTCAATTGGGTTGAGATCAGGTAATTGTGGAGGCCAGGTCATATGATGCAACACTCAATCACTCTCCTTCTTGGTCAAATAGCCCTTACACATCCTGGAGGTGTGTTGGGTCATTGTCCTGTTGAAAAACAAATGATAAGCGCAACCCACACCATCACACCTCCTCCATGCTTCACGGTGGGAACCACACATGTGGAGATCATCTGTTCACTTACTCTGCGTCTCACAAAGACACAGCAGTTGGAACCAAAACTCTCAAATTTGGACTCATCAGACCAAAGGACAGATTTCCACCGCTTGTGTTGTCCATTGCTTGTGTTTCTTGGCCCAAGCAAGTCTCTTCTTCTTATTGGTGTCCTTTACTAGTGGTTTCTTTGCAACAATTTGACCGTAAAAGCCTGATTCACACAGTCTCCTCTGAACAGTTAATGTTGAGATATCTGTTACTTGGACTCTAAAGATCATATTTGGGCTGCAATTTCTGAGTCTGGTTACTCAAATGAACTTATCCTCTGCAGCAGAGGTAACTCTGAGTCTTCCTTTCCTGTGGAGGTCTTCATGAGAGACAGTTTCATCATAGTGCTTGATGGTTTTTGCGACTGCATTTGAAGAAACTTTCAAAGATCTTGACATTTTCCCCATTGACTGACCTTCATGTCTTAAAGTAATGATGGACTCTCATTTCTCTTTGCTTATTTGAGCTGTTCTTGCCATAATATGGACTTGGTATTTTACCAAAATAGGGCTATCTTCTGTATACCACCCCCTACCTTGTCACAACACAACTGACACATTAAGAAGGAAAGAAATTCCAGATTAACTTTTAAGAAGGCACACCTGTTAATTGAAATGCATTTCAGGTGACTACCTCATGAAGCTGGTTGAGAGAATGCCAAAAGTGTGCAAAGCTGTCATCAAGGCAAAGGGTGGCTACTTTGAAGAATCTCAAATATAAAATATATTTTGATTTGTTTAACACTTTATTGTGTATACCATCTTCACCTTTATTCTACAATGTAGAAAATAGTAAAAATAAAGAATGAGTGTGTCCAAACTTCTGACTTTTAAGCTAGCTGAATACAATTTATGTTAGCATGCTAACACACAAAAGTGCTTTAGTAATGGACATTAAAACAATCTATTTACATTGTTTGCATAAGAAACATGCAGTTATAGCATGTAATTATGAATTACCCATTGAGAATTATGCAAATATACCCGTCCTTAGACACACAAACACACACACACACACACACCCTCAGAGGCAGCTGGGGACTCTTGCTGTGACGCACAAGTCGCTTTAGTGATGTTTTAAAGAGTGCACTGCCCACTCCCACATGTGCCCAGAAGTGGCGGAGGAATCAGACTTGAATAACATCCATGTGGCTCTTACCAGGCTCCTCCATGTGGGCTATGATCCAGTTTAAGGCCATCTCGGGGCCCATGTTCCCCGTGTAGTATATGGCCTTCCGACAGGCCTCCAGAGGGAAGCCCATCTCCGCCAGCTGCATTGCCGCCGACTCATCTATTTCTGGGGCTGAGGACAAGCAAAAAACAACCAATAAACATCAGTGCCGCCCACGCTCTTTACAAACCTCACAGTTTCTGAAGGTGGTTTTGTTTTCTCTTTGGACCTCATTAAAGAGGGACTGGAGAGGAACCGCGCTGGGACATGCTGTACTTACCCAGTGCTTACGCATAAAAAAACAGGCTAATAACAAATAAAGTATTTGTAAGTAAGCTAAGTTACGGGGCGGCTGCAGCAGCTGTTGGTTTTGCATCGTCAAACTTATTTTCATTGCATTTATTACAACTGCAAAACTTTTGTTCCCTAGTGGTAAATCTTTATAATGTGTTAGGCATACATAGAAATTGAATACTTACAATCTGAGGAGTTCATCGAGTTGTCTGAAAGGTAAAGAAAACAAGTGATTATTTCCAAGGAACAACATGTTTTTGTTTACTAGTTAAATTATATTCATGCTGTAGCTCCACTTTGTTATTGATCTGAATCTATCAGATTCATTCATTCAATATGTGGTTAGTAAAAAAGTCTAACATGGACCTAAATGGCATCCTTACCGTTCAAGTCACACTTCAGTTTTAATTACAAATGTTGTTCCACTTAAAACAAGTATTGACTGTTATGACTCAAGGCAGAAAACTTAATTGTAATGTTTTTCTATAAATATAAAAATTATTATAAATCAGGTTCCATATGCCAAATCAATACTAAATCCATAACAATAATTGATGGGAAATGATGCATTTGAAGTAGCAACTTCTTTTTTGCTTAAAACTCGGAAATCAAATCAAAATTCATCAGGCGTTGTCCGATGCAGAAATATCATTAATTGCTGTAGTCATTCAGGTCAAGGGACAATGGGCTGGTGTTTAACTTAAGATTCATGGAGCTCATCTGACAAATGTTGTATAAATCACAAATGCAGTATTAACACTGAGAACTAAGATTTATATTACTGTATGTAGGTGTGTACCAGTAATTTAATTATGAGAGAAAACAAAAAGGGCCAACTGCTTTGTTACTTTTTCAGGAACAGTCCATAAGAGGAGAACTCAAAACTTTATTAAATCGCTCCATTGAAAGCACATTTACGACATCTAAAATCGGGGAAAATTTCTGGTGTGAAGTTTTGTTCGCTTAGCATTTACCCATAAAGCCTCATTTTAGGAAGGGGGAAGACGATAATTATGTTATATTAGTCTTCTAAAATAAAATAGTTGCGTTTCAACCCCGAGTTGTAGCTTAACAAGATTGAAGCATCTTCTACAAGACAACCACTGTGTCAATGGAGCACTACAGGGTTCCAGGGCAAGCTTTATTGCTTGCCTAGAGCACATATCAAGTGTTTTTGGGTCTTAGGACTGTATAGAACACGATGTGCCTAATGGCTGCTAAACTATTAAAGAGGTACACAGACAAACGCACTGTAGTCGCACTACAGACGCAGTGTAGCTAAATCCATCCAAGCAACCGCCTCTGAAGGAAGAACAGAGATTAGGGGAATACTAAGCATATAAACTACAAACAGTACCACTTCTATGTTGGTCAGCTTTAGGCCCAAAACGTTACTCGTCAGGCGTGCTAGATTTAGCTTGGCCCAAACGCCAGCTTTGCTAGCCACATCCAAATACACCTAAAGTCAAACTCCTACCAGCTGTGGGTAGATAGGGAAAGGAAGATTGTTAAAGGTTTGTCAGTATCTTTGTTCAAAAGCAGCCCTTCTTACCTCTGGTGTCTTCAGGGAGGACGATGGGGGGGGTGAGGTCTGGGAGCTCTTGTTCTCCCGCCTGCAGTCCTGTTCCCCGGAGTCGAGACAGGTCCAGGAAGTCTGGGATGTCTATGGACAAATCTGTCGAAGAACAAGTCAGGGTCATGTTCAGTTCGAAATGGAGAAAAGGCAAAAAATTTAGTGAAATAGGGAAGTACAATTGGAACTTGTCCAATAAGAAACATGTTTCAATCTCGCTGTTGCGGAACGTTTTGCTACGATGTGCCCTAATGAATGCAACCCAGAGTTTTGAAAGAACATGAGCAAGAGAAGAGGGGACTTGGGCATGGTCATTCAAGCAGATAACTTAATGACTACACTCACATTCACCACTATAGCTACAGTACAAAATACAAGATGTAGCTACCATATCAGTATGAGAGAATATTGAATATAGCTGTAACAACTTTTTTTGGTCCACATGACAAAAACCAGAACTTGCAAAAACAAGTATCTCAATTGCAAGATGCAGGAGTAACCTCATTTGAACTGCATCTTTAATAGTTAACCTTCCTCAAGCCCCAACATAATTTTGGAATTGTTTGTAGAGCTCCGAGACAGGATTCTTTCGAGGCACAGATCAGGGGAAGGGTACCAAAAAATGTCTGCAGCATTGCATGTCTCCAAGAACACAGCGGTCTCCATCATTTTTAAATGGAAGAAGTTTGGAACCACCAAGACTTCCTAGAGCTGGCCGCCCGGCCAAACTGAGCAATCTGGGGAGAAGGGCCTTGGTGAGGGAGGTGACCAAGAACCTGATGGTCCCTCTGACAGAGCTCCAGAGTTCCTCTGTGGAGATTGGAGAACCAGAAGGACAACCATCTCTGCAGCACTCCACCAATCAGGCCTTTATGGTAGAGTGGCCAGATGTAAACCACTCCTCAGTAAAAGGCACATGACAGCCCACTTAAAGGCACTTAAAGACTCTCAGACCATGAGGAACAAGATTCTCTGGTCTGATGAAACCAAGATTGAACTACTTGGCATGAACGCCAAGTGTCACATCTGTAGGAAACCTGGCACCATCCCTATGGTGAAGCATCATACTGTGGGGATGTTTTTCAGCGGCAGGGACTGGGAGACTAGTCAGGATCGAGGGAAAGATGAACGGAGCAAAGTACAGAGAGATCCTTGATGAAAACCTGCTCCAAAGTGCTCAGGCCCTCAGACTGGGGCGAAGGTTCACCTTGCAACAGGACAACGACCCTAAGCACACAGCCAAGACAAGGCAGGAGTCTCAATGTCCTTGAGTTGCCAAGCCAGAGCCCGCACTTCTCTAGGGGGACCTGAAAATAGCTGTGTAGCAATGCTCCCCATCCAACCTGACAAGAGTTTGAGAGGATCTGCAGAGAAGAATGGGAGAAACTCCCCAAATACAGGTGTACCAAGTTTGTAGCATTATGCCCGAGAAGACCCGAGGCTGTAATCGCTGCCAAAAGGTGCTTCAACAAAGTACTGAGTAAAGGGTCTGAATACTTAAGTAAATGTGATAGTTTTTTATTTTAATAAATTTGCACAAAAAAAATCTAAAAAAACAGTTATTGCTTTGTTATTACGGGGTATTGTGTGTAGATTGACTATTTTAGAATAAGGCTGTAACCTAATAAAATGTTGAAAAAGTCAAGGGGTCTGAATACTTTCTGAATGTACTGTATGTATGCATTCAGTGGACCTCAGTGAATCACTGTGTGGCAATGCCCTCTGCTGGGGATCTACAGTACTGACTTAATAAAATTATCCAGGGACAAAGAGAGAATCTGAAAAATAGAATGCATTTATAGGATGAAAGACCATTCTATCCCTTAATATGATTTCAATGTTTGTTGTATCAAAGTTAAAACAGAAATCAGCATCCTCTTGGTACTAGAGAATCATGGATCCAGACAAGCCAAAACATTTGTGGAGAGACATCAGTTCTCTTACTCACCCACTTTCTTTGGAACCCAGTCCACCCCAAATGTGAATTTCTTTACTTGCACCACCAGATACTCTGGGAAGGAGGCAAAACGGGAAGTCCTGGAAAGGGAGGGCTACAATTTAGAAAAATAACTATAAAAGAAATATGGATCTTGTCTATACTGAACAAAATTATGAACGCAACATGAAACAATTTCAAAGATTTAAATGAGGAGTTAGTTCATATAAGAAAATCAGTCAATTGAAATGAATTCATTAGCTCTAAACTATGTATTTCACATAACCTGGAATACATATGCATCTGTTGGTCATAGAACATTATTTATTTTTTTAAATATTTTTTTTAGGGGTGTGGATCAGAAAACAAGTCGGCATCTGGTGTGACCACCATTTGCCTCATGCAGCGAGACATCTCCTTTGCATAAAGTTGATCAGGCTGTTGATTGTGGCCTGTGGAATGTTGTCCCACTCCTCTTCAATGTCTGTGCAGTTGCTGGATATTGGCGGGAACTAGAACACACTGTCATACACGTCGATCCAGAGCATGCCAAACATGCTCAATGGGTGACATGTCTGGTGAGTATGCAGGCCATGGAAGGACTGGGACCTTTTCAGCTTTCAGGAATTGTTACAGATCCTTGCGACATGGGACCGTACATTATCATGCTGAAACATGAGGTAATGGCGGCGGATGAATGGCACGACAATGGGCCTCTGGATCTCGTCACGGTATGTCTGTGCATTCAAATTGCCATCGTTTAAATGCAATTGTGTTTGTTGTTCGTAGCTTATGCCTGCCCATACCATAACTCCGCCTCCACCATGGGGCACTCTGTTCACAAAGTTGACATCAGCAAACCGCTCACCCACACGACCCCATACAAGTGGTCTGCTGTTGTGAGGCCGATTGGACATACTGCCAAATTCTCAAAAATGACGTTGGATGCGGCTGATGGTAGAGAAATAAAATATGCAACGCTCTGGTAGACATTCCTGCAATTAGCATGACAATTGCACACGCCCTCAAAACTTGTGGCATTGTGTTGTGACAAAACTGCACATTTTAGAATGGACTTTTATTTTCCACAGCACAAGGTGACACCTGTGTAATGATTCTGCTGTTTAATCAGTTTATTGATATGCCACACCTGTCAGGTGGATGGATTATCTTGGCAAAGGAGAAATGCTCACTAACAGGGACGTAAACAAATTTGTGCACAAAGTTTGACAAAAATTATATTTTTGTGCATATGGAACATTTCTGGGATCTTTTATTTCAGCTCATTAAACGTGGGACCAACATTTGTTTATATTTTCATTCAATGTACAAGATCAGCTTTACATTCATCTTTGGTCATTTGTGTATGCGTATAAAAAAAAAACAGTTAAATGGTAAATTTTCCCTACGGTTAATTCATCTTGTAGCCTACCAACATTGTTTTTTCATCTTAGGGGGCTAGACATATTATGGTGCAAAATAACTCTGGTGCAGGATCCAAAAAGCCTAGTCATGAAAAAAAGATTGATCCCCACACACTGTTGAAACTGCGGGAGAATTCAACAGTGTGTGGTGTCGATCTTTCTTCCCGGCCTTAGACCAGAACCTTGCTTACTTGACTCCAGCTGATTTGGCCTGCAGCTCCGAGCTCCAGAAGTCAGGGACATTCTCTGGCTCCGTGAAGGCCTGCAGGCATGCTGTGAAGGGGATCCGGGCCCTCACGGGCTCTGGAGGGGCCCTCATGTTCTCCTCTGCTTCGTTTCGCTTGGCCTCATACGCTATCAGCTCCTCTGTCACACACACACACACACGTCAAGCTATTTAACCGCCTCTAAAATGCTGTTGCGGTTGTCGGACTCTCAGATGATTGGGGTTTAGCGATTGTATATTGGACATTTGAAATAACTTATTTCCCCAAATATTAGGTAATTCAGCCAGAGTCACCATCTACAGTATGCAGTCTTGGGCATTTAATAACAAACTCCCAACCCACTTTGGCATTCAGAGATATCGATCCTCCATGTCCTTTGAAGAGGAGAGCTGTGGGGGAGCCAGCAGCCCTGCTGGTTCTCATGGGGCGGGGCCAGTTGCCTGTGGGATCTTACCTCTGTTGGAGGCGGCCTCGATGGGGGCCGGGAGCTGCATGAGGTAGTCCACCTTCTGGGTGTAGCGCACCTTCTGCGTCTGGCAACACTGCACGCGCTCCTCCACCAGGTAACGGAACGCGTCGTTGGGGTTCTCCGAGCCCACACTGTTTCTCTAAAGCGAGGGACAGGGGAAGATGCAGAGAATATACTGAATACTTATGTCGTCTTCATCTACGCTATTGAATTGACCAAAAAAGTGTTTGGAAATGTAACTGTTTCCATCAATTAGAACATTGAGGCTTTCATGAATTGCATGCATGTTTGAACCTTAGCCACACACAGCCACACGTCCAAATTTGGACACACCTACGCATTCAAGGGTATTTCTTTATTTTTACAATAGCGAAGACATCAAAACTATGAAACAACACATATGGAATCATGTTGTAACCAAAAAGTGTTAAATCAAAATATATTTTATATTTGAGATTCTGCAAAGTAGCCACCCTTTGGCTTTGCACACTCTTTGCATTCTCTCAACCGGCTTCAGGAGGAAGTCATCTGGAATGCATTTCAATTAACAGGTGTGCCTTCTTAAAAGTTAATCTGTGGAATTTCTTTCCTTCTTATTGCGTTTGAGCCAATCAGCTGTGTAATGACAAGGCATGAGTGGTATACAGAAGATCGCCCTAATTGGTAAAAGACCAAGTCCATATTATGGCAAGAACAGCTCAAATTAAGCAAAGAGAAATGACAGTCCATCATTAATTTAAGACATGAAGGTCAGTCAATATGGAAAATGTAAAGAACTTTGAAAGTTTCTTCAAGTGCAGTCGCAAAAACCATAAGCACTATGATGAAACTGTCTCTCATGAAGACCGCCACAGGAAAAGAAGACCCAGAGTTACCTCTGCTGCAGAGGATAAGTTCATTTGAGTTACCAGCCTCAGAAATTGCAGCCCAAATAAATGCTTCACAGAATTCAAGTAACAGACACATCAACTGTCGAATTGCTGCAAAGAAACCACTACTAAAGGACACCAATAAGAAGAAGAGACTTGCTTGGGCCAAGAAACACGATCAAATGGACATTAGACCGGTGGAAATCTGTCCTTTGGTCTGATGAGTTCAAATGTGAGATGTTTGGTTCCAACCGCCGTGTCCTTGTGAGTAGATGAATGGATTATCTCCGCATGTGTGGTTCCCACCATGAAGCATGGAGGAGGTGGTGTGAGGGTGCTTTGCTGGTGACACTGTCGGTGATGTATTTAAAATTCAAGGCACACTTAATCAGCATGCCTACCACAGCAATCTGCAGCGATATGCCATCCCATCTGGTTTGTGCTTAGTGGGACTATCAATTGTTTTTCAACAGGACAATGACCAAACACACCTCCAGGCTGTGTAAAGGCTATTTGACCAAGAAAATGATGAGAGTGATGGAGTGCTGCATCAGATGACCTGGCCTCCACAATCACCTGACCTCAACCCAATTGAGATGGTTTGGGATGAGTTGGACCGCAGAGTGAAGGAAAAGCAGCCAACAAGTGCTCAGCATATGTGGGAACTACTTCAAGACTGTTGGAAAAGCATTCTAGGTGAATCTGGTTTAAAGAATGCCAAGAGTGTGCAAAGCTGTCAAAGGCAAAGCATGGCTACTTTGAAGAATCTCAAATATTAAATATATTTGAAACAGACGCCTCACAAGTCCTCAACTGCCAGCTTCATTAAATAGTACCTGCAAAACACCAGTCTCAACGTCAACAGTAAAGAGGCGACTCCGGGATGCTGGCCTTCTAGGCAGAGTTGCAAAGAAAAAGCCGTATCTCAGACTGGCCAATAAAAAGAAACGATTAAGACGTTGAGACTTGTGTTTTGCGAGTACTATTTAATGAAGCTGCCAATTGAGGACTTGTGAGGCGTATGTTTCTCAAACTAGACACTCTAATGTACTTGTCCTCTTGCTCAGTTGTGCACAGGGGCCTCCCACTCCTCTTTATATTCTGGTTAGAGCCAGTTTGCGCTGTTCTGTGACGGGAGTAGTACACAGCGTTGTACAAGATTTTCAATTTCTTGGCAATTTCTCACATGGAATAGCCTTCATTTCTTAGAACAAGAATAGACTGACGAATCTGCCGTTTCCAGCTTCAATAGACATTTACAACATTAACAATGTCTACACTGTATTTCTGATCAATTTGATGTTATTTAAAAATTGACAGAAAAATTAGCTTTTCTTTCAAAAGAAGGACATTTCTAAGTGACCCCAAACTTTTGAACGGTAGTATATATATATAAATCACAAGAGGGACCCTGCCAAACATCCTGTTTTCAGGTGGTCAATTACTTGACTAACGAAGAAAGACACGGGGAAACAAGTATGGGGGGGGGGTCATTGGGGACGAAACCTGTTTGTTGTTTATTTGAGGACTCATGGGGCAATGGGTCTTAAATTAAAACCGTTTGGCTTGTATGGAGTGTCACATCAGCAGCTTTTCTATTCTAAGAGGCTACAGAAATACTCCGGTTTTAGCTCTACTCCCAACCCCAGTGAAGTATTCTAACCGGCTGCCTGGCAGGCAGGCCCGAGGCTAAACTTGCTGATTGAAGGCTACAGTTAGAGTCTGCCTATCTCTGTCTAACCAACTCAGTTCCTCCACACAGGCACTAGCGGTTCTGGGGGGCAGGGGGGCCAGTGCCCCTGTGACAACAATTTTGGAGCCCTTTGTGACCCCCCTAAATGTGGAGTACGAAATAATTATTGCATAACAAATTTTTGCTATTGTTCTTTTTTTACATCTGTTATTAGACAGTGGCAACGCGGAACACTAGTTAAACCCACACATTTACTAGAGGGACATGGTCTTTTGCCTGCTAATGCCTGCAATGCAGTGAAGAAAACGATATGACAACAATAACGTCTAATGTAACTGGCCCCTCTAACAGTTCAACTGGCCCCAGCTTGGCCCCCCCCAGTTGAAATGGTCTAGAATCGCCACTGCACACAGGCTAAGGACAGCTGATTATGCCCACAAATTATGCACTAAATTAAAATGTATGGTAAAAACATAGGGCCCCGTTTAAATTAGAAAACGTATTCTGAAGCTAAGAGAAAACTGTTGATTTTTAACTTATATTAACATGAAGTTGACTTGTTAGCTCCTGTATTACATTTGACTTGACCTTACTAATCAATGTAAAAAAACTTTTTTTTATTGACAATAGATAATCAGCCATGCAACGGAGTCTAGTAAACTGATTTTTGGCTTGATTGTTTTGTCAAGAGCAAGAGCAGAGAAAGTGGCGGGTTTCTAGTCTGAGAATGTTTCCGTGTTGACTTCAGGCAGAATAGGAAGCATTATCTGGCCTGTGTAACCGATAGGGGCAGTCTAAATTTAACCCGTTTGAGAAAGTCACTTCAGAGCACAAGTGTGTGTCTGTTTCCCGGCCCGGGGACAGGGTGCTGCGTTTCGTCAAAAACAGTCCCGTTTCCTCTCCCCCAAGGTTCCGATTGACCACATGCGACAAGAGTCAGAGATGCATTGACATGCCGGAAAAATGCTTTACGGTAGCCATTTCATGAAAGCTATTTTTTACTTTTATTATGGCCATCATCGTTTATGCTTATGAGCCTTTTATTGAACACCAGTGACTGTTTGCCAACTGCTGTACCTCTGCAACAATGGCATACTGTATTTATCACTACGTGCCTTTTGGAGTAGTTATCATTACAAGTACACCATAACACGCTCCTACTTATAGAAAACACATATGAAGCCATACATGCATACCTCCACCAGGTTGATGAGATGCAGGAAAAACTTCTGTGCATCTTGCTGTCTGTTGGAGGAGAACTCCGGGTGGCCATTGCTAACCAGGGCTTTGAACATCTTGAGAGAGATACCCTTTGGCTGGTGCTGGAATGAGAACAAGGAGTCACACACACAGTGTATGATTTGTCGTCTGTCTAAGAGGCAGCAAGACAAGACACCAAACCAAAACCATTGAAAATGTGATTGGTGGTACTTCAGGAAAAACAAATATTCTGCTAATAAACTGAAACTTGAGGCGATTTTAGCTACTCAAGTTAGGATTTGTTTCGACTTGAAAAGGGCTTTGCAGTCTTCGTTTTTCAATAAAAAATAAAATAAATTTAAATCAGGCAGAAACAAGTACAACTTGTTATTTTTCTGTTATGAGAGCAGTGACAACAGTGCAATGTCTAATCTGTGCTGGATCTACACCATCTCATACAGGCTTCCAGGCATAATGAGACACTGGGACCAATGAAGCCCCCAAAACAAACAAGCATGCTGGCAATTATCCTTGAGATTCTTTCCCCACAAAAACAAGCAGTCAATCTGCAGGCAATCTTTATTGGCTGTGTGAGATTAATCATAAACCTCACAACAGCAGGTGCTGTAGTGTAGAGTCCCTCTATGTCGGTAATCTGTATACTAAATACTTGAGGATTCAGGGCTGTATTGTACAGATTGGATTAGCAACAATTCACACTGCTCAAGCAAGACACGTTGATATGCAGCAGCTAGCTATCTAGGCAGTGAAAAATGCCAAAATGGCACATTTGTTAAATGAGAGCACATTTAACCCTTGTGTAGTCTTAACATTCTGTATTGTCTTAAGGGTAAAAATTTACCCGCCTTCACTAAACCCCTAAAATAAAGTAGCTTAATTGAATTTTAAACCCCAAATCTATTTTGCATGAAGAAACAACCTGTCATTCATCACAAACTTTGAATATCTGAGTTTTCCCTCTTCACAATGCAGAAAGACTGCATTTCATTTTTTTTTAGCAAGAGATAGCAATTGTATAGCCTAAGAAAGTAACAGGAATGTGCAGGAAGTAGTTTTGAATGCATTTTATTGAAGGGAAACAATAACAGTCTTGAACTTTTTTGGCAACATAGTGATATATTCTTATATACTGTACAATGAGGAATTCAACTACAAAATACTAGTCTTCTCCCATTTATTTTAACCATTGCCCCCACCCACAAGGTGTATAAACGACAATAAATAAAGAATAAAATTAGATAGATCTTAGATACAAAATGAAAATGTGAAGAACATAAATCAATAAACTCTATTTAGCACATGTAGGACAGTATTCAAGGGTGTGCATGGCCTTTGCAGATGTATTTCTAACATAACAAAATGTGTAAAAATGGGTGTGAATACTTTCTGAAGGCACTGTAGCCACATAGGTGAAAGCACTTTAATTTGACACATGCTGCTCTCACCTTATTAAATCCAATCAGATTATTATGTACAAGGTAAAGGAGCCAAAAGGGAGAAGCCATGTTCATTTGGGACATGAATATAGAATATCAGTTGTAATTTTGGAATAAGCTAATATCATAAACATTGACAAGCGATCAGTAGAGACAAGCAAGCGTTTTCTGAGGAACGCTTCCGGACTTCACCTATTTTAAGGCTCAATTTTAAAACGGTCGTAGAGCTGTAAAATTTCACATTGAGTACGTTTACATGCACACTAATACATTGAACAAAAATATAAATGCAACAATTTCAAAGATAAGGAAATCAGTCAATTGAAATAAATGAATTAGGGCCTAATATGGATTTCACATGACATGCATCTGTTGGTCACAGATCCCTTAAAACAATTAAAAAAATAAGTTGGGGTGTGGATCAGAAAACCAGTCAGTATCTGCTGTGACCACCATTTGCCTCATGCAGCACGACACGTCTCCTTCGCATAGAATTGATCAAGCTGTTGATTGTGGCTTGTTGTCCCACTCCTCTTCAATGGCTGTGCAAAGTTGCTGGATATTGGCGAACCTGTTGTTGTATCCCAAACATGCTCAATGGGTGACATGTCTGGCGAGTATGCAGGCCATGGAATAACTGGGACAGTTTGACAGTTTGTACAGAAATTCTTCAGTTGTGCAAATCTACAGTTTCATCAGCTGCCCGGGTGGCTGTTCTCAGACAATCCCACAGGTGAAGAAGCCGGATGCGGAGGTCCTGGGCTGGCGTGGTTACACGTGGTCTGCGTTTGTGAGGCCGGTTGGACGTACTGCCAAATTTTCTAACACGACGTTGGAGGTGTCTTATGGTAGAGAAATTGACATAAAAAATTCTAACACGACATCTGTGGCATTGTGTTTTGTGACAAAACTTTACATTTTAGAGTGGCCTTTTATTGTCCCCAGAACAAGGTGCACCTGTGTTTAATCAGTTTCTTGATATGCCACAACTGTCAGGTGGATGGATTATCTTGGAAAAGGAGAAATTCTCACTAACAGGAATGTAAAAAAAATGTGGGCACAAAATTTGAGAGAAATACGCTTTTTGTGCGTATGGAACATTTCTGGGATCTTTTATTTCAGCTCATGAAACAGGGGACCAACATTTTACATGTTGTGTTTACATTTTTGTTCAGTATAATTCGATATTAAACTGATTACGGCGGTAGGCAGAGTATGGAAATAGTCATGTGAAAACCTTACTCTGCTTATCTTAATCGGCGTAAGGTCAAAATTGAAGTACGCATACATCGATTAAAACACCTGGTTTTCTGTGCGATCTTTCTAATTATTAGGACATGTTAACAGCTTTCCAGCAGTGTATTTGATCTGCGCATTTGCCAGCACCAGCAGAGCAAACCTCCCCTCTTATGTGAAGTAAGTTCTGAAAAACTGAAAGTATGCATCTTAAAAATGGTTCACATACAAACTTTATATGTCCGTACTCAGAATCAAATAGACTTCGCAAAAATAACCGTCACTGTGGTAGAACGTTTATTTTGATTGGCGTTTTTCTGAAGTCCCACCAAGTAGCCTGATTTCAGATGTGTCCATGTAAACAAATTAGGGAAATCATTCTTGTGAAGCATGTAAAAGTTTTAACCAAACTATTATATTAATCTGACCAGCTACAATAATCGTATTATTGTGTCCATAACCGTGCTCATTGTGTTTTAGAGGCAGAGATCATACTCATCATGATTCCATGTGTCAGGGTTTTTTCTAGCGACTAGTCCGCAGCTTATTTTTATATATCAAGAAATGTGAACAGAGGAAAAAGTAATGAAGATCGAGCAGAACAAACGTTCCCGAGAAAGACGTTTTTACAAATGCTTATGCATTGTTCACACTACCAGCATAGACTTATTTTTGCCTGTTCATGTAATGAGGACGATCAGAAACCAATAACATTCTGTTTTTGACCTGAATGCAGACTCCTCATTATATTACACTTGCATTACTAGAAGTTTTTAAAAAACTAGCGGCTGAATAATGACTGGAGAGGAAAAGTACAGTACACTAGTTGCCCACAGCTCTTTCGCCTACTTATCTGGAAACCACAAAACAAAACAAATACATTCTCATCTCCCAAATTGCCATTTGTCAGTCTGTAATTTTGCATGCTCACATTATACCCAGATATCGAGCTGGACGTACCCAGTCTAATACCTTGTATTCTTCTTTCATCACCTGTTCAATGAGCTCGGATTTCATTGGTGGTTTGGAGTACAGGCCTGAGAGGAGTCCATGGCCCAGTTTAGCCCTGGTGGATAAACAAAAACAAACCAATGGATTAATGACGAACCAACATGGCCTGTCCTATTACACAAGCTTGCATTGTAATACAGTAGCTTCTCAAACTTGACTAAGAAGAAAAGCTCTTTGCCAACACCATCTCCACCATCAACATACAAACAAAAAAGGAAAGAAATTAAATTATTGACCAAACACATATGACCCATTACACATGATGGCATTGTAACAGCTACTCAAACTACTAACAGCTACTAAGAACAAAATAGATTGGGCAACACCAGTGGTAAACAACTTGCTGATTTATGTGACGAGCTAAATCAAATCAACATGGTGAGGGTCATAAACATGATAACTACGTTATTTAACTGTGTATTGACTAACATTTGTGTGCTGAAGTCCGTGCTGGGGTCAAGAGGTGAGTAGTCATATATCCTCTGTAGATTTCCAACATACCTAGAGATTAAAAACAGACATCATACAATATGAGATTGAACACTACGTTCATCCACTCGTATAAACCTGCCACTTACAGTACTGTAGGTATTGTCGTGCAACTATTATCCAATAGATGTGTACAAAACATGTAGTAAGACCTTTAGGTCAAGTCACTTTTCTTTCATAATCATCTTTATCGGTGTTGTTGTATGAGGGCGAAACATGACGACCCCCCCCAGGTCCTGATTTACTATGTTTATTCCGGTCCATTCTGGAGGCCTCGCTCTCGATCTCCCTCTATCCCTCTCCCACACCATCCCAGATGCTAGCGATACTTACGCCCTCTGGAACTCAGGGATGCTGAAGAGGACCTGCATGATGGTGCCCAGATAGCAGCTGTTGCCCAGGTTCTTGATGCCTGTGAAACCCGAGCCGTACACTGCCTTCAGCTTCATGCCCGACTCCTGAATCACCTCCCACTCGCTGACTCGCGGCCGCACGTTGTTTGTGTTGTCTGTGTCGTGGTGGCCGTTATCTGTTCCATTCTATTCAATCAATGGAATAAAAGGAGGGAGTCCCCATTCAAAATGGGGGTCCAGCCACACTCAGAGATGATTGATATTATTCTAGGCCCACATTCTATGTGAAATGGAAATGGCTGTTTGAAATAGGTTACTTTTGGTGACATTGACAGACAGTATTTGTTGAAAATCAATTACAAATTGTATTCCTACAACGACGGCAATACGTACCAGCTGAATCTGTATAATGTCTATTCCAAAGTGTTGCAAGTGTTCGGCTATTTGCGGGTCCAGGACTGCTTCTTCTTCATCAAACGAATAAATATCTGAGAGAGAAAATCAAAACAGTTCAACCTAGTTACAAGTGAATTGCTACTCGTAACTTTACACTGATAACAAACAATAAATTGAAGTAGGTTCATGGTCAGTTTATACACAACACAAGGGACAGTTTAGTAGGGGCGGTCTGCTTTATACTTATGGAAGAATTAAAAACACTGAAATCAGACCAAGTTTTTTTTTCACCAATATGTGTCACTGACCTGCTATGTCTGGGGTGATGTTGTCCAGCTTGACTGCCAGGGGGAAGTTAGTGTCTTTGAAGTGGTCCAAGGCGTGGCCGTTTCCTCCGGCACCATCAAAGAACCACTTCCCACAAAGCACCGCTCCGTCCGACAGGTTCAGCCACAGGTTCTCTCTCATTTCACACTTCTGACATTTCCATCCACTGAGAAGAGAGGGGACAGGGGGGAAACATTGAGTCATATCACATGTTGCTAAATAGCTTAGCTCTTATACATTTGTTTCAGTGTTGTTTTGCCTTGCAGGACAAAATGGCAAGAATGCCCAAAAGCATTCGCTCTCATTGGGGTTCATTTGTTGACCTGAATTGTGTTCAATAAAAAAGGGTAGGACAGTCTTGTGTGTTTTTAACGTTTCTCATTATGAAGCACTTCTTAACGCTAGTGGTTCTTAATGCTAAATAATAGGAGTAACTTCCATGTCAGGCAAAAGGCACTAACGTTACAGAGTAACTTGGCTTCAGACACCTAAGAAAACACCTGTTGATTGGAGAGTTGCTGAGAAATGGGTCGGCCAATTTAATCCAAGTGCTCTGCTGTGTCCCATCATGTTTTGTGCACCTCAGAGTGACAGAGTTGGTGCAGCTGCACGTGGGTGTCTGCTTGAGGTTATATTTAGTGTGGTAACCTTCAGTCTCATCTACAGAGTGGCCCAGCCGCATTTGGACCAATCTAATTTCGTTACCGTTCATAATTACCATCCTTAACACAGGAAATTAATTGACCAGTTGCTGAGAAGTCTACCTATGGCAACTATGCCAGTATAATACATCTGAAAGAGAGCATATTCTTTCTGCGTATGTAGGCCTATGTGATCTGACCTTGGGAATATTCAACCAGGAGAGATTCCTTGATATGGGGGCAGAATCCAACAAGTAAATTGGAAGGACGCACAAGTAAATTAAGTCAAGTGTTCTCAAAGTGGGCTCCGCGGAGGTACTGCAGGGGTTCCGCAGCCAGACCTCAAAATATCTATAAAAAAAAATACAAATTACATTTAATTGTTTTAATGCATATTAAAACACATTTTGGGATCCGTGGAATACGTTAAGAGAGTGCAATACAATGTAATATTAATTTACAATTTACGTTAACCCTGGGCAACATGGGCCTGGGAGGCTCACAGGGATATTGGTATCCACAGTACTCCACAAATTATTATTTTTCAACTCAATGCCTCTTGTATTCCCCACCCCAATAATTTTTTTACATAAATGCACTGTAATTCAAGCTGTTAAAAAAGTCCAACGCAGCCATTTATCTATACTTAACAAAAATATAAACGCAAAATGTAAAGTGTTGGTCCCATGTTTCATGAGCTGAAATAAAAGATCCCAGAAATGTTCCATTGGCACAAAAAGCTTATTTCTCTCAAATTTGGTGCACAAATTTGTTTACAT
This sequence comes from Hucho hucho, assembly GCA_003317085.1. Lineage (NCBI taxonomy): Eukaryota > Metazoa > Chordata > Actinopteri > Salmoniformes > Salmonidae > Hucho > Hucho hucho. The sequence goes on from QNTS01000242.1 coordinate 250,210, forward strand.
CCCTGTTAGTGAGCATTTATACTTTGTCAAGATATGCTGCACCTTTCAGGTGGATGAATTATCAAGAAGCTGATTAAACAGCATGATCATTACACAGGTTCACCTTGTGCTGGGGAGAATAAAAGGCCACAAAAAATGTGCAGTCACACAACACAATGCCACAGATGTCTGAAGTTTTGAGGGAGCGTGCAATTGATATGCTGACTGCAAGAATGTCCACCAGAGCTGCTGCCAAAAATGTTAATGTTTAATTATCTTCCATAAGCTGCCTCCAACATCGTTTTAGAGAATTTGGCAGTACGTCCAACTAGCCTCACAACCGCAGACCATGTGTAACCACGCCAGCCCAGGACCTCCACATCCAGCTGCTCACCTGTGGGATCGTCTGAGACCAGCCACCTGTACAGCTGATGAAACTGAGGAGTATTTCTGTCTGTAATAAAGCCCTTTTGTGGGGAAAAGCTCATTCTGAGTTGGTGAGCCTGGCTCGTAAGTGGGTGGGCCTATGCCCTCCCAGGCCTACCCATGGCTGCGCCCCTGCCTAGTCATGTGTAATCCATAGATTAGCTTCAATAATTCATTTATTTCAATTGACTGATTTCCTTAAATGAACTGTAACTCGGTAAAATCGTTGAAATTGTTGCATGTTCCAGTTATATTTGTGTCCAGTAGAAATATAAAATCACTCAGTACCTTACTGTGAATATTTTCAATAACATTTTCTAAAATAAACAAATTGCTTCTTCAAAGAGCAATTCCTCAAGCAATCATTTTGGTAGGAGTGTCTGGGAGTGGTCTGAGTGGGGACGGGAAAACTGAAAACAAGCTGTTATTGGCAGAGAGGTTTGGAACTCTTACTGCCTGGTGATGTCACCAAAACAGGCTGAAATTTCAGCCAGTCTTTTCAAATAGTCCTTACGCTGTAAGGGCATTATCATTTTCACAATATTATATTATTATTGCCTCAATTCGTCGGGGCATGGACTCGACAAGGCGTCGAAAGTGTTTCACAGGGATGCTGTCGGCCAATGTTGACTCCAATGCTTCCCACAGTTGTGTCAAGTTGGCGAGATGTCCTTTGGGTGGTGGACCATTCTTGATACACACGGAAAACTATTAAGCGTGAAAAATCCAGCAGCGTTGCAGTGCTTGACACACTCAAACCCGTGTGCCTGGCAGCTACTACCGTACCCCATTCAAAGGCACTTCGATTTTTTTGTCTTGCCCATTCACTCTCGGAATGGCACACAGACAATCCATGTCTCAATTATCTCAAGGCTTAAAAATCCTTCTTTAACCAGTCTCCTCCCCTTCACATAAACTTATTGAAATGGATTTAACAAGTGACATCAATAAGGGATCATAGCTTTCATCTGGATTCACCTGGTCATGGAAAGAGCAGGTGTTCATAATCTTTTGTATACTCCATGTATATAAAACACAGAAAATCTAGTTTTTGACTGCAATGAGCCTTTAGAAACGGCAACTTTTTGTCAATGCCTCATGGCACAATGTGTAGTATTGCAGGATATTAGCTTTAAAGCTGCAACCAAACATCTCTCTGCCACATGACAAAATGTGTAGAATTGTAGGAAATTCCCCTAAACCACACAAGAAACACCAGAGGACCCACTAACTAGCAGCAACACAAGAACACATGTAACACAAAATGACACCAGACATACATATTCTACAGATGGCTGACGGGGACGTTGTTCTGAAGCCACCGTCCACCATATTGGCGTTTCTACATCATTGCACAACAACTGTCAGTCCAAATCAGTAGGCAATTAGTTACCTGGGTGGGATCCTCACGCCATTGTCCTGCTGTCGGAGACTCCGGGCATGTTTGGAAACCTGGATCTCCTCGTCCCAGGAGTCGGGCTCCTGTTTTTTGTAGGCTGACGCAGCGTTGAGCACGGCATCGCAGGCTATTGTCACCTGGGAGTCACGGGACACACAGGAGGCATTAGATCTACTGACTGGGGAGATGTGTATCACTGACATAATAAGACTAGTCACAGGTCTAGGACAGTGGTGCATACAGGAGGATATATAACCTGATCCCAATTGGATCAGTGAGGATAAGCGACAGGATATGTTGCTGAAACTGTGTTAATAATATAATATAATATAATATAATAGAGTATCATGGTAATGTCTCGCTGATTTGTCTTTCACCATTACTGGTAGGGGAGTAAGCCTGTAACAGGGGATAACGTAATAATGCCAAATAATGTCACTTTTAAATCACGTAATACATGTTTTTTTTTTATATAACGTAACAAATGGATAACGTAGTAAATCTCATGATAACGGTTGAACGATAGCGTAATAATTTCCCCCAGATATAGTAATAACTTATTACATTTTCCGGTGGCTATTACATTATCAAGCGTGTAAAAAAAAAATGTTTTATTAATAATGTAATAACTTCAAAGAATAATGTAATAACATCAAAATCCACATTATAATGTAGGTAGAAAGGGTACAGACTAAATTGTTATTACAGTACCAATACTATTATCTAAGCTACTGTTAGGAAGTCCTAAAAGTAGCTTAGATAATAGTATATGATTAACACAACCAGGTTAAATCAAACACATACCAGCTTTGGGGTCAATTTATTTTCCAGTTAATTCAGTCAAGTAAACCAAATTCCAAATGATCCTAATTGAAAAGCACTGAAGAAAATTTTAATTTCAGTGTACCTCCTGAACTGACTGGAATTTAAATGGAATTGACCCCAACCCCAATTATATTAGACCATAGCCTGTGTCAACAGTATGTTTTTGTTACATACTTAAAAAAAAGTAATATTGACCATATGAAATTATCATTGTAAATGCACACACATTGATGTCAGACATGCGCGCCTATCCCAATGCTCTGTTGATGATGACTGGGGTGAATGCAGGAGAAGGACAAGACACCCTCTTTTTGACTGATATAAGGGAATGTGCGTAATAGGTCTATCTGGCTTATAGGATTATGATGGTCATAATGCTTCGACAGTGTCAAAGTGTATTTTCTTAGTCCCAAGTAAAGTGACACAGGATGGTCATAATGCTTCATGACAGGGTCATAAAGTTATTAAAAAGAAGAAAAAAAATCATGACTAAAGAATTGATTACAACAAAGCATTATGGTCACAACAGGTGTAAATATATGGGTCATGACAGTGTTATGACCATATTATGACAGGTTATGACGGTGTTATGACACTGGGTGTCAAGTAAAAGTGTTACCAATATCAATACATGCACACAATGACTTTCACAACCATAAGAGCCTGTGGTGAACAAAATAACACAGCATGCAAAGAAAAGAAAATCACAGGATACCTATGGCATCGGAAAACATGATATGCAAGGCAAAGGACGGTACGTGAACCACCGTTTCCCTTCAGAATGCATGGCACACAGAGGGCATGGGCACACACTCACTGACCAGTGCAGGCAACTCCTCAATATTTGGTAAGGGGATCTCGAAGTGGTCTGGAAATATGACGAGCTTGGCCTCGTCTTCACACTCATACTCATCTCCGTTAAAATCCCGGTTTAGTTCTAAATCTGAGAGAGAGGAAGCAGAAATTGACATTCAGTTACCATAAAACAGTGAATGATGATTCATACCATTGATTAGCCTGTGCCTTTCACGAAGCATGTGTCTTGGCTAGATAGGATAAATATGACAGAATACGGTAGGCGTTTCAGGTGATTAATGCATTTCTGATATCATGTAATTTGTTAGAGGGTAACTGACATGTGGGTTATCCAATACAAAAATGAGGTGTGTACTTGCATTTCTTGAATATTTGAGCTTCCATGTTAGCTGGCTTAATAAGATATACATCTAGTAAGTGAGGCTAACCCAGACTAGGGTTTAGGGTTAGATGTCAGAGCTGCAGAGCTGTTGAGTTCAACTGAGAAAAGTATGATGAAAAGTCCTCGTTTAAAAAAAATGTCACAATAGAATGTCAAGAATTTCATAGAATACTCAGGGGTGAAAGTAAGCCGGTACGCCGTACCAGTAAAACGTGAGCCTATCACAATATTTAAAACAAATATGGCAAGAAATCTGCAGGCTATTATACCATCATTGTGGTATATGCTATAAAATGTGGTGCGATTTGACGTGAACACAAATAATTTGCCACGGTAGAGATGACAGGCCGGGACCGAGACACCCACGGACAGATCAATCAATTTAGAATATAATCGCTGAATGTCATTACACGTTTTGGTGTTTTAATAGACGTCTCTTTCCATTCATCAAATGGCGGGTACAAAGTGCACTGTTTTAGATTCTGGACAAACGTGTGCACAGAACCTTATTTTTTAAGTGATTTATTTGACAATCAGATTGAGACATGCCTGGTTGTGGCCATCCCACAAAAGGTAATACATTTTTACAGTTAAATGACATCTTCAATATTAGACCCATAAAAAAAAAATTAAAACACACATAGTTCACCCTGACCCTGTGGTGAACAAAATAACACAGCATGCAAAGAAAATAGAATCACAGGATACCTATGGCATCAGAAAACATGATAAGCAAGGCAAACATGATAAGCAAGGGGAACATAATTCATTTGACACAAAAGGCTCTGTCTGAGACGTCCCAAATACTGTACATGTGAGGTTTTGATTGGCCAGTTTTGCCCTGATGAGTATTCTATGATGAAAGTAGATTTAATTTAATTAAATCTACATTCATCCGGGATGAATCTACTTTCACACATACAGTATTTGGGACGTCTCAGACAGAACCTTTTGTGTCAAATGAATTATTATCCCCCATTTTTCCTATGATTTCCGAAACTGTAAAATAATTGATGAATTGTTGAGTCATGTAGTAAGTAGTCAGATTAAGGTTACTGAATACATAGACCCTAGTCTACCTTTCAACCCAAGTCCTCTAGTAACATGATGATGTCTTGGCTGGGTGGGCTGCTGGTTGACTGATTAGATCAGACTGGTATGAGTCAGAGTGAAAGACGACAATCGAGCATGTCCAATAATGGGAGCGTAACGCTTGGAGCCTAGCGCTTCAGCGTATGTAAGCGACATCGAGGCAAGGCGTAAAGTGGCTGGTTATCCGGCTTTAGTAGATAGTGGACGATAAGGGAATGGAGGGTAAGGGAATGTTGGTGGGGCGGTTAAACAGGGGAGGTAACTAGCAAGCATTGATGTTTAAATGACAGTCAGCTAGGGCGGGAGGAGCCAGCACCACCTGGCCCTCCCTTGCCCACGTCATTGTGGCCAACGGCATAAGTGTGTCAGCTGGTGGGGTTGACAGGGCCCAGCAGCTGAGGACGGCTGAGCGACAGGCAGGGGCAGCCCACTGTAAACTAACCCCCCTGCAGGAGGGGAGTAGGCCAGGTCGGGTATGTGGCACTTTGGATTTAGAACGGTTACTAACTGCATATACAAATAAATGAGCTAAATTTAGAGTTGATCGACAGTAAAGGACTGGGGGCCCGGGCCTCGACTTTGGACATGGGAAGATGTCTCTTAAGGCAAAAGAGTGTGGGACCAGTGTAGGGCTACTGCCATATAACCAAATAAAAACAATAACAGCATGACACAATAACATTCAATTTCCCCTAACAGTTGCACCCAGCCAGTGCGCAAAAATGACTGCAATACTTGCAGCAGATAAAGATTTTCTTGAGAAGGATGTGATTATTAAAACATTGTCGTTGTTATTATAAGATTTAAGAGTATTCCACTTCAAACTCGTTTTCAATTAAGTACACTGATATTTGAAACGCCACCAGGTTGTGACTAGAAAGGGGAAATGTAGAGTCTTGTCCTACTCTTCAGGAATGACTGGGGACAAACAGACTACTGAGAGAGAAATGTGACTGTACTGTAAATAAGCCATCAGGAAATTGAGTTTAAGGGGAACTCCCCATGATGATATACGAGTAGTTTTTAGGACAGTACATGTATCAGGCTTACCTAGGAACACTTTTCCGTTTCTTCTTCTGGGGATGGCACCCCCTGCGGCACCTGTAGCTTTCTGTGGGAAACACAAGTCAACAGGTAGAAATGATATTCATGGATCAAAATATATGTCTTAATATCTCAAAGCAAGCCATGAAACATTCCCATAGTTTTCAAAAAATTATTACATTTACAAATAAGAATACCAAAACTGTTTTGGTAAATGTAATGTTGGTTTATCAACACTAATACAACAGTATAGTGTTGGCTGAAAAACTGTCAATTATAACAGTATCAACCATAGAAATCCACACATGGATAAATCAATCAATATGAAACCAAGTGCTTTTTACAATCAATAGAGTAGAGTCAGTAGACTGTCAACATTTCAAGTTGCTAGCTAAGGCTACAAGCCCATTCATTGTGAACTGACTGGGTCCTTCTGATCCAAAAATCAGGCTCAGGTGGATACCCATCAATTGTGCAATATGGCAGGGAGGTGGCCACATCGAACAGACAGGAAGAATGCTGACGCACTCTGGGACCAACTGGCCTCACGGGAAAACAGCAGACACAGGAGAAGGCGCAATGCGGCCAGCTGTTTCTGGACAGATCCAGGCATGGAAATAGAATCACTTACAGGGGGGCTTATCTTGGGTCAATTAGAACCAAGAGGAAACGGTAGCAGCTTGTCGTTTACAACTGAACCTCCAATTTCTCCTACTGTGATCGATTCTAAATAGATACCAGCATTCTGGCCAGGTTGATCTGTTGCTGTAAGATGGAGGAAAGAACTACATGGCTATATCCATTGATCAGGAAAACAGAAAAGTGAGTGATATTAAGTGATAGTACAGAATATATAATAAGCGGGTTGCTACCAATAAAATAAGCATTGCGCATTTTTTTATTTTGAAGGTTGTATCAGGATCTGATGTAGATCAATATGTTTGTACTGTAGTATCACAACAATAACGAATTGTAGAGTGCAGGCTTGAGGCTTCCTTCTCCTACCCCAACTACGCAATTCTAACTTATTACTACTACATAGGCCTATGCAAAGTGCAGATGACTCAAAGATTATTCACTGAAAGCATTTCTCAGGAGGCGGTTTAAATTGATGAGGATTATCAGAGTGACAGTCTCAATGAAAATCAATGGAGGGAAAGGACATTACCAAAAGGGCCAAAATAAGGAAGAGGGATGGAACCCAGTTGCATGCAGAACTATGATAGGCTTACATACAATGATCGCACCAGAAATGGTGAGGTTACAGTGTGCCTGTCTGTGCAATTCTTCATTCCAGAATACAACACAAGGCACGCACGAAGCAGACCACTATTGGTTGAACATAACACTATTGGTTGTCAACTTCATAATCACCAGGGTCACCACAACGTCAACATATGTGAAGGTTTATATGTTTTGTAGTCTAAAAGAGGCACACCAGATGATTTTAACCAACTATAAGTAGGCAACGGTTAGTAAAGTACCAGATAATGTCAAGTGTTTCTGGATGATGTCATTGGAAAACACTTTACTTCCTCTGTATTCCTCTATCTTTTTGACTCGAAAACATAGACACGTGCTGTTTTCACATACGTTGATGTTAGGGTGGTGCTGGAGATGATGAATATGAAGTTGCCATTTTTGTAAATGTCCCATTAAAATCCTCTAGAAAACTTACAAGCCAGCCTCTTATCAGTTCAATAGATCTTTTCATTCAATGTTTTTTGCCAAAACTGAACACAAAAGGTGCAGTACGTACTGTTTGCACTGTAAGTGTAGACCAATGTAGAATTAAGCACATGGTATGACCCCTTACCTCTTTGACATGGCGTTTGAGATGCATGTAAACGCTCTGTCCGGTTTTACGGTAATGTCTCTCCACGTGTTCTCTGCCAAAGCCCAGGAATGTGTTCATACACACATACAAGCCTCCCTCAGACTCCTGTGGACAAAAACAACATGTGGTGAATAACATGCAACACACACACACACACACACACGGTGAATAACATGCAAAACACACGCAGTCTAGCGTTATCAGCCAACTGATAACAGACTAAAATCGTTTTCCTACTGAACATAGTTCTTTCCGAAATAAATATTATAGTTTGATTACATTTTGGGGTATCTGAGGAGTAAATAGAAACGTATTTTGACTTATTGAAACAAGGGGTAGATTTTCAGATTCCTTTCTCTGCAAGTTGAACGAGTGGATTACTCGAATCGACGGCGCCAACTAAACTGACTTTTTGGGATATAAAGAAGGATTTTATCTAACAAAACGACACTACATGTTATAGCTGGGACCCTTTGGATGACAAATCAGAGGGCAATTTTCAAAAAGTAAGTGAATATTTAATCTTTATATGTGAATGTATGAAACCTGTGCCGGTGGAAAAATATGTTGATGTGGGGCGCCGTCCTCAAACAATCGCATGGCATGTTTTCGCTGTAATAGCTACTGTAAATCAGACAGTGCAGTTAGGTTAACAGGGATTTAAGCTTTCAGACGATATAAGACACTTATACGTACCAAAATGTTTAAAATCTAATATAAATATTTTAATATATTTGAATTGCGCGGCCTCCAGTTCACCGGAAGTTGTCCAGCTAACGGGACCCCGATCCTTAAGAAGTTTTTAAACTACTAGCACACAGCTCGGAGCCCCATTCATACCCCACATGACATGCCACCAAAGGTCTCTTAACAATACGCAAGTCAAGAACAGACTATGGGAGGCTCACAGTACCACATAGAGCCGTGGCTACATGGAACTCTATTCCACATCAGGTAACTGATGCGAGCCATTTAAAAAACATAGAAATACACCTTATGGAACAGCAGGGACTGTGAAGAGACACACACGATAAGACACGTACTCTACACACAAGTAGACATGGATATTGTATTGTAGATACAGTTGAAGTCAGAAGTTTACATACACCTTAGCCATACACCTTAGCCAAATACATTTAAACTCAGTTTTTCACAATTCCTGACATTTAATCCTAGTAAAAATGACCTGTCTTAGGTCAGTTAGGATCACCACTTTATTTTAAGTATGTGAAATGTCAGAATAATAGTAGAGAGAATGATTTATTTCAGCTTTTATTTTTTTCATCACATTCCAAGTGGGTCAGAAGCTAACATACACTCAATTAGTATTTGGTAGCATTGCCTTTAAAATTGTTTAACTTGGGTCAAACGCTTTGGGTAACCTTCCACAAGCTTCCCACAATAATTTTCTTTCTTCATGATGCCATCTATTTTTGTGAAGTGCACCAGTCCCTCCTGAAGCAAAGCACCTCCACAACATGATGCTGCCACCCCCGTACTTCATGGTTGGGATGGTGTTCTTCAGCTTGCAAGCCTCCCCTTTTTTCCTCCAAACATAATGATGGTCATTATGACCAAACAGTTCTATTTTTGTTTCATCAGACAAGAGGACATTTCTCAGAAAAGTACAATCTTTGTTGCAAACCGTAGTCTGGATTTTTTAATGGTGGTTTTGGAGCAGTGGCTTCTTCCTTGCTGAGCGGCATTTCAGGTTATGTCGATATAGGACTTGTTTTACTGTGTATATAGATACTTTTGTATCTGTTTCCTCCAGCATCTTCACAAGGTCCTTTGCTGTTGTTCTGGGATTGATTTGCACTTTTCGCACCAAAGTACTTTAATCTCTAGGAGACAGAACGCATCTCCTTCCTGAGCGGTATGACGGCTGCGTGATCCCATGGTGTTTATACTTGCGTACTATTGTTTGTACAGATGATCGTGGTACCTTCAGGCATTTGGAAATTGCTCCCAAGGATGAACCAGACTTGTGGAGGTCTACAATTTTTTTTCTGAAGTCTTGGCTGATTTATTTAGATTTTCCAATGATGTCAAGCAAAGAGGCACTGAGTTTGAAGGTAGGTCTTGAAATACATCCACACCTCCAATTGACTCAAATGATGTCAATTAGGCTATCAGAAGCTTCTAAAGCCACGACACCATTTTCTGGAATTTTCTAAGCTGTTTAAAAGGCACAGTCAACTTATTGTATGTAAACTTCTGACCCACTGGAATTGTGATACAGTGAATTATAAGTGAAATAATCTGTCTGTAAACAATTGTTGGAAAAATGACTTGTGGCATGCACAAAGTAGATGTCCTAACCGACTTGAAAAAAAACTATAGTTTGTTAACAAGAAATTTGTGGAGTGGTTGAAAAATGAGTTTTAATGACTCCAACCTGAGTGTATGTAAAACTTCCGACTTCAACTGTATGCGGTAGTAGAGTAGTGGCCTGAGTGTTATGAAATGTAATGTCATGTAATATTAGAAATAGTATATAACTGCCTTAATGTTGCTGGAGCCCAGTAAGAGTAGCTGCTGCCTTGGCAGGAACTTATTGGGATCCATAATAAATACACACCCATGTGAGGTAGCACGTGTCAGGAGCATCTGAAATGCTTAGATGTACAGTGAGGTCCGACATTGACATCCTTGATAAAGATCAGGAAATATGTATATACAGTGTAAATAAGTTTTAGTATTTTTTTTATATAAAATTGCTAAAAACCTGTTTTCGATTTGTCATTATGAGGTATTGTGTGTAGGTGGATTAAATAAAACATTTTCCTCTTCAATTTTAGAATAAGACTGTAAAGTAATAAAAAGCTGGAAAAGTCAAGGGGTCTGAATACTATCCGGATGCACTGTATGCTCAAAACAAAAATGAAATTATTTTACACTTAATCAAATCAACATTTTATTGGTCACATGGTTAGCAGATGTTATTGCGAGTGTAGCGAAATGCTTCTAGTTCCACAACAACTACCTAAAACACACTAATCTAAAATGGATGAAATAAGAATATGTACATATAAATATATGGATGAGCAATGACCGAGAGGCATAGGCGAAATGCAAAAGATGTATAAAATACAGTATATACATATGGGATGAGTAATATAATATGTAAACATTATTAAAGTAGCATTAATAAAGTGACTAGTGATCCATTTGTTAGAGTGGCCAATGATTTCAAGACTGTATGTAGACAGCAGCCTCACTGTGTTAGTGATGGCTGTTTAACAGTCTGATGGCTTTGAGATTGAAAAATAGCTTCTGTCTCTCGGTCACAGCTTTGATGCACCTGTACTGACCTTGCCTTCTGGATGGTAGTGGGGTGAACAGGCAATGGCTCGGGTGATTGTTGTCCTTGATGATATTTTTGGCCTTCCTGTGACATCGGTTGGTGTAGGTGTCCTGGAGGGCAGGTAGTTTGCCCCCCCAGTGATGCGCTATGCAGACCGCACTACCCTCATGAGAGGCCCTGCGGTTGTGAGCTGTGCAGCTGCCATACCAGGCGGTGATACAGCACGACAGGATGCTCTCAATTGTGCATCTGTAAAAGTTTGAGGGTTTTAGGTGACAAGACAAATTTCTTCAGCCTCCTGAGGTTGAAGGGGCGCTGTTGAGCCTTCTTCACCACGCTGTCTGTGTGGGTGGACCATTTCAGTTTGTCCGTGATGTGTACGCCGAGGAACTTGAAGCTTTCCACCTTGTCCACTGCTGTCCCGTTGATGTGGATAGGGGGATGCTCCCTCTGCTGTTTCCTGAAGGCCACGATCATCTCCTTTGTTTTTTTGACGTTGAGTGAGAGGTCGTTTTCCTGACACCACACCAAGTGCCCTCACCTCCTCCCTACAGGCTGTCTCGTCGTTGATCAAGCCTACTACTGTTGTGTTGTCTGCAAAGTTGATGATCGAGTTGGAGGCGTGCATGGCTACGCAGTCATGGTGAACAGGGAGTACAGGAGGGGGCCCCAGTGTTGAGGATCAGCGAAATGGAGATGTTGTTTCCTACCTTCACCACCTGGGGGCGGCCCGTCAGGAAGTCCAGGATCCCATCGCACAGGGTGGGGTTGAGACCCAGGGCCTCAATGATGAGCTTGGAGGGTACTATGGTGTTGAATGCTGAGCTGTAGTTAATGAACAGCATTCTTACATAGGTATTCCTCTTGTCCAGATGGGTTAGGGCAGTGTGATGGCGATTGCATCGTCTATGGACCTATTGGGGAGGTACGCAAATTGGAGTAGGTCTAGGGTGACAGGTAAGGTGGAGGTAATATGATCCTTAATTAGTCTCTCAAAGCACTTCATGACATAAGTGAGTGCTACCTTTGCCTTCTTGGGTACAGGAACAATGGTGGCCATCTTGAAGCATGTGGGGACAGCAGACTGAGATAGGGAGAGATTGAATATGTCCGGAAACACACCAGCCAGCTGGTCTGCGCATGCTCCGAGAACACGGCTAGGGATGCAGCCTTGCGAGGGTTAACACGTTAAATGTCCTTCTCAGTGGCCGACGTGAGTAAGAGAGCCCACAGTCCTTGGTAGTGGGCTGCGTCAGTGGCACAGTGTTGTTCTCAAAGTGGGTAAAGAAGGTGTTTAGTTTGTCTGGAAGTTAGTTTGTCGGCGTCCGTGACGTGGCTGATTTTCTTTTTGTAGTCCGTGATTGTCTGTGGACTCCGCCACATACGTCTCGTGTCTGAGCCGCCGTTGAATTGCAACTCCACTTTGTCCCTATACTGACATTTCGCTTTTTTGATTGCCTTGCGGAGGGAATAACTACACTGTTTGTATTCGAACATATTCCCGGTCATCTTTCCATGGTTAAATGCGATGGTTCGCGCTTTCAGTTTTGCGCGAATGCCGCATTCTATCCATGGTTTCTGGTTAATTGCTCAGAGAAAGATTTTGTTTAACAATAAAATTGTTTTTTCAAGAAGGTAGGGGTCAACATTATTGACACCCCTTTTTTCAAAACCTTTCAAAACCTCAGGATAACAGCACTGAGCCAGATCCTTGATATCCTTAGTCTGTGCTTATGGGATGCACTCTTCACCTGTTGAACAGGTGTCCTGAGGTCATGTGTTAACCCCGGTGTCCTGGCTAAATTCCCAAGCTGTCCCTCATACCATCACGGTCACCTAATCATCCCCAGCTTACAATTGGCTCATTCATCCCCCTCCTCTCCCCTATAACTATTCCCTAGGTCGTTGCTGTAAATGAGAACGTGTTCTCAGTCAACTTACCTGGTAAAATAAAGGTAAAATTTAACCACAGGTTTCAAGTCTGGAGACTGAGATGGCCATTGCAAAATGTTGATTTTTTGTGGCTAATGAACCATTTATTTGTGGATTTTGATGTGTGCTTGGGGTTTTGCCTTGCTGAAAGATCCCCTTGTGGCCAAGTTCCAGCCTCCTGGCAGAAACAACCAGGTTTTTGGCAAAAATATCCTGGTACTGGGTAAAGTTCATGATGCCCTTGCCCCATAATATCAAAGATCCACCAACATATTTCACAGTAGGTATGGAGTTCTTGTCATTGAAGAATGCTGGTGTTAGTGGCCAAAGAGCCCTATTTTCGTGTCATCTGACCAAAGCACCAGTTCCAAGCCAAGTGCCAATGCGGTTTCGCAAACTCCAGCCGTTTACATTTGTTGGATGAAATTAAAATAGACCTCTTTGGCCATGCACACCAGTGGTGGATTTGGTGTCAAAATCTGAATACATGAGCATAACAGAAGGTATTGAAAACAGGGGTGTCAATAATTTTGACCCTTACCTTTTTGAGATTTTCTTTTAACTTGTTAAACTTTTAAGGTTTAACAAAAATAGTCACACAAATAACCATGCCTGACGATTCAAACTGAATTATTCCGCTGCTCTATGATCGCTACATACTTCAGTCCGAGATTGCCATCGTTGAAGTCGTTTGTGGTGATGTCAAAATGTGTTGTACAAAACAAAGTCATCGATTGGCTCATATCTCTAACCAATCAGAGTACACTACACTACATCCACAAAAGTATGTGGACACCTGCTTGTCAAACATCTCATTCCAAAATCATGGGCATTAATATGGAGTTGGTCCCACCTTTGCTGCTATAACAGTCTACACTCTTCTGGGAAGGCTTTCCAATAGATGTTGGAACATTGTTGGGGGAACTTGCTTCCATTCAGCCGCAAGAACATTAGCGAGGTCGGGCACTGATGTTGGGTGATTAGGCCTGGCTCGCTGTCAGTGTTCCAATTCATCCCAAAGGTGTTCGATGGGGTTGAGGTCAGGGCTCTGTGCAGGCCAGTCGTTGTTCTTCCACACAGATCTCAACAAACCATTTCTGTACGGATCACGTTTTGTGCACAGGGGCATTGTCATGCTGGAACAGGAAAGGGCCTTCCCCAAACTGTTGCCACAAAGTTGGAAGCACAGAATCATCTACAATGTCATTGTATGCTGTAGCGTTAAGATTTCCCTTCACTGGAACTAAGGGGCCTAATCCGAACCATGAAAACACCCCCAGACCATTATTCCTCTTACACCACCTAAAACTATACATTGGGGCAAGTAGCGTTCTCCTGGCTTCCACCGAACCCAGATTCATTCGTCAGACTGCCAGATGGTGAAGCGTGATTCCTCACTCCAGAGAACACATTTCCACTGTTCCAGAGTCCAGTAGCTGCCGCTTGGCATTGCACATGGTGATCTTAGGCTTGTGTGCGGCTGCTCGGCCAGGCAAACCCACTTCATGAAGCTCCCGACGAACAGTTCTTGTGCTGACGTTGCGTCCCTAGGCAGTTTGGAACTCAGTAGTGAGTGTTGCAACCGAGGACAGACAATTTTTACACGCTATGCACTTCAGAACTCGGAGGTCCCGTTCTGTGAGCTTGTGTGGCCTAGCACTTTGCCTCTAAGCCATTGTTGCACCTAGACGTTTCCACTTCACAATAACAGCACTTACAGTTGACCGGGGAAGCAGTTTACAGTTGACCAGAAATTTAACAAACTGACTTGTTGGAAAGGTGGCATCCTATGACGGTGCCACGTTGTCAGCAACGGGTGTAGCTGAAATAGCCGAATCCACTCATTTGAAGGGGTATCTACATATTAATTTTCAAAATGCCGGTTTACCCACATGTGATTTGGCTTTGGGACAAACCATCAGTTTCTGGGACTAATAACAGTTAGAATGTGTTGGCATTCTATAAATTGTCAGGGAGGTACTCAGATCCAGTCTCGTTACAAAGAAACTAACTTCCGTGGCATAGTGTTTGGCAGGGGCAAGGAGTTTGGGTAGCAAGGCAAGAAATAACCCTCCATACTAACCTATATCTGTACTTGGGAGTATAGGCCCCCATAAAACTCTCTGCGACACACCTTAAAGTAGCTCGACACACGAGCTTCAAGCACAGGGATAAAAATAACCAACCCAAGTCTCCAGTCTGACATGATGAACTCCAAACAGATGAGTCCCTTTCAAAATGGCAAATATCATTAATAAAATGTTTCGTAGCAAAAACGTTCTGATGAATTAGTCCAAAAACTTGGGAGCCACAAGCTTGAGCGTTAAAGTCTGTAATAACGTGCATGTGTTTGTTAATCTGTCTTGTAAAGTAAGTAGCCCAAGATGGCTCTATTATTCCTTTTACGTCATTTGTCATTTTATGTCCGAATAATGTATTAAGCCAGCAACACACTTGTGTCCCCCATGGGCCGACTCGTACAGTGAGGGAAAAAAGTATTTGATCCCCTGCTGATTTTGTAAGTTTGCCCACTGACAAAGAAATTATCAGTCTATAATTTTAAATGGTAGGTTTATTTGAACAGTGAGAGACAGAAAAACAACAAAAAAATCCAGAAAAAAGCATGTGAAAGATTTTATAAATTGATTTGCATTTTAATGAGGGAAATAAGTATTTGACCCCTCTGCAAAACATGACTTAGTACTTGGTGGCAAAACCCTTGTTGGCAATCACAGAGGTCAGACGTTTCTAGTAGTTGTCCACCAGGTTTGCACACATCTCAGGAGGGATTTTGTCCCACTCCTCTTAGCAGATCTTCTCCAAGTCATTAAGGTTTCGAGGCTGACGTTTGGCAACTCGAACCTTCAGCTCCCTCCACAGATTTTCTATGGGATTAAGGTCTGGAGACTGGCTATGCCACTCCAGGACCTTAATGTGCTTCTTCTTGAGCCACCCCTTTGTTGCCTTGGCCGTGTGTTTTGGGTCATTGTCATGCTGGAATACCCATCCACGACCCATTTTCAATGCCCTGGCTGAGGGAAGGAGGTTCTCACCCAATATTTGACGGTACATGGCCCCGTCCATCGTCCCTTTGATGCAGTGAAGTTGTCCTGTCCCCTTAGTAGAAAAACACCCCCAAAGCATAATGTTTCCACCTCCATGTTTGACGGTGGGGATGGTGTTCTTGGGGTCATAGGCAGCATTCCTCCTCCTCCAAACACGGCGAGATGAGTTGATGCCAAAGAGCTCCATTTTGGTCTCATCTGACCACTACACTTTCACCAGTTGTTCTCTGAATCATTCAGATGTTCATTGGCAAACTTCAGACGGGCATGTATATGTGCTTTCTTGAGCAGGGGGACCTTGTGGGCGCTGCAGGATTTCAGTCCTTCACAGCGTAGTGTGTTACCAATTGTTTTCTTGGTGACTATGGTCCCAGCTGCCTTAAGATCATTGACAAGATCCTCCTGTGTAGTTCTGGGCTGATTCCTCACCGTTCTCATGATCATTGCAACTCCACGAGGTGAGATCTTGCATGGAGCCCCAGGCCAAGGGAGATTGACAGTTCTTTTGTGTTTCTTCCATTTGCGAATAATTGCACCAACTGTTGTCACCTTCTCACCAAGCTGCTTGGCGATGGTCTTGTTGCCCATTCCAGCCTTGTGTAGGTCTACAATCTTGTCCCTGACATCCTTGGAGAGCTCTTTGGTCTTGGCCATGGTGGAGAGTTTGGAATCTGATTGATTGATTGCTTCTGTGGGCAGGTGTCTTTTATACAGGTAACAAACTGAGATTAGGAGCACTCCCTTTAAGAGTGTGCTCCTAATCTCAGCTCGTTACCTGTATAAAAGACATCTGGGAGCCATTAAAATGCAAATCAATTTATAACATTTTTCACATGAGTTTTTCTGGATTTTTTTTGTTGTTATTCTGTGTCTCACTGTTCAAATAAACCTACCATTATAATTATAGACTGATCATTTCTTTGTCAGTGGTCAAACGTACAAAATTAGCAGGGGATCAAATACTTTTTTCCCCTCACTGTACATAAAACATCCTCCATTCAAGGCCGCAAAGGCGTCAGTTGCCTTACCTCGATTTAATGGCTCGTCGGTGTACCAAAAATAAAAAGGGAAGATATGTGTACCATCTTAATAAAACAATTTTCCACCACCATTTTCAGATTTGCGGCCAACTTCCGGATGTTGCACATCGCATTAGTGTTGTTTAGTGGTTAGAACGTTGGGCCAGTAACTGAAAGGTTGCTGAATCAAATCCCAGAGCTGACAAGGTAAAAATCTGTCGTTCTGCCCCTGAGCAAGGCAGTTAAATCGACTGTTCCACGGGGACCTAAGACATGGATGTCGATTATGGCAGCCCCCCGCACCCTCTCTCATTCAGAGGAAAATTGTTTCCCCCGTTTTTTATGTATTTGATGCCATTCCACTTATACTGCTCCAGCAATTACCACGAGCAAGGCCTCCCCAAATAAGGTGTCACCAACCTCCTGTGGAGCCGATCCATGGGGGACCCAAATGCATTACAAACTACACTGACTGCTCCACACCTAGAGGTAAGACATAGGAAGAACTGCCCTCAAGAGGTATTGCCGCTACTCATGAAGTGGCAGATTACAAGTCACTTCACATTGAAATAAATGACCACAATTTCTAAGAACTCCTATTTTCTCGAACACAAAACCGTGAGCAATAGCTCCCATATCAATATAACGTTATTCTAGTGATTTTACGTGTGACATTGAAATAGCGCCGTTTCAACAAAGGAAATCCCATTCCACGGGATGTAAACATAATTATTTATTTTTCGTAGACTCGCGCTCAAACTCAAGAGAACGGTGGTCATAGAACAGGTCAGGTCCAGACACAAAACAGCGTACCGTTAGCTATGCACGTGTGTTAGCGCAGTTTACAAGACAGCTTGGAATACACAAACACACCATAATATTGGGAGACTTACGGGCGAATCGTAGGAAAAGGCACATTCACTCTTGAAAACCCGGTCTCCTGTTCTGGGAACTCTGATGGTGGGCATATAAGGGACCAGCAGCTCTCCTAGATCTGCAGCCATCTTCCCATTCCTACTTCTCGCACTACAATGCTACGGGAGTCATAAGAGCAGGCTGTCAAAGGAGGGATCCTATTTTTAAATCATTCGGTCTCGACATTCCTCCAGCGACGGGGGATATGACGCTGAAAATATAACGGGGGAACTCATAAAAAACACCAAAAAGGTCTTGACTGGTGCGAGGGCTACCAAATTGCGTGTGTAATAAAGAATTATCGCTCTATTTACCACGACGCGCACTGAACGGTGTAACTCGAGCGGTCACATCCACTCAATTGATAAAACCACACACAAATGGCTACACTACCAATGTTTTCTCTGAGGACTATTCTCTTTTCAAATGCTAATAGCCTACACATTCCACCTCTTGACTTTTGTGCGGTAGGCTACATGTCACATAAATTCGGCCAATTAAAGAGTTACTATTTTTGCCCAAATGCTGAAGTCCATATAGGTAACTTAAGATATTTTAGGCAATACTTTATACTATCTAAGAACTAGTTAACAGTATTACTTTAATAAGACTAAAGAATACTGTAAACAGGTGTGGTCCTTTTGTCATAATCAGAACAAGAAATACACTACATACTTTAATGGAGAGCAAACAGTTTATTTGACCACACTGCTACTAAGTACATAAGCGCCGAAATAAAGTTACATACATTTGAGAGCATGAATCTGTTGTTATTTTTGTACCACAAGTCTGCATCATATCAATGTGTACACACACTTTTACCCTAGTCTGTTTCCTTTCATTTCATTTGACCAAAACTCCAGTAATCAGTCCAAGTATGCACCTCAATAGTCCCAAGTGGCTTCCCTCATCTGCATTGATAGGAAAGTGGACAAGTAAAGCAAATTTACTGTGAGTATCGATCATTATATGATGCTTTCAGTCAGACTGTTTTCATGACAGTACAGAATGAAGGAGGGAGCAATGTCATCACAGCACTGCCATCTAATGGACATTCATGTGTTATGACAAAGACACTATTCTAACACGGAACCCAACCGGCTGCGCGCGTGCGCCATCGTGCATAAATGTATTTTGTCCCCCTACACCAAACGCGATCACGACACGCAGGTTAAAATATCAAAACAAACTCTGAACCAATTATATTAATTTTATGTGACAGGTCGAAAAGCAGTAAACATTTAACGTTATGGCAATTTAGCTAGCTTGCACTTGCTATCTAATTTGTCCTATTTAGCTAGCTTGCTGTTGCTAGCTAATTTGTCCTGGGATATAAACATTGAGTTGTTATTTTACCTGAAATGCACAAGGTCCTCTACTCCGCCAATTAATCCACACATAAAACGGTCAACCGAATCGTTTCTAGTCATCTCTCCTCCTTCCAGGCTTTTTCTTCTCTGGACTTTATATTGCGATTGGCGACTTTCATAAATTAGGTGCATTATCGCCACCGACCTCGTTCGTCTTTCAGTCTCCCATGTGGGTATAACCAATGAGGAGATGGCACGTGGGTACCTGCTTCTATAAACCAATGAGGAGATGGGAGAGCCAGGACTTGCAGCGTGATCTGCTCAGAAATAGAACTGACTTCTATTTTCTGACCACCGCCTCCGCCTTCTTCTTGGCTGATTCCATCTTCTTCAGCATCTGTCACACCACACAAACGGGTCATATATCACTGCCTATCCTCTATCTTTGTCTTGAATAAACAACTGAAGCATATATACAGCTATCAACCCCCTCTTACACTTTCCTTCTCTCCCTCTATTTACCGTTTTCATCCCACATTGCCCTTTTCACCCTTTCTCCTTCTGCTCCCACCTTTTGCATTTAAATGTTTAGTCATTTTGTTGAAGCTCTTAACCAGAGCAACATACGGGAGCGACTTATCTTTCTCAAGGACACATCGACAGGTTTTTCCCCCAGTCGGCTCGGGGATTAGAACCAGCAGCCTTTAGGTTAATGACCCAATGCTCTTAAATGCTAGCTTCCCTACATCCCCCTTCTCTTCCCTTAATACACCCACCCCCCTTCTCTTTCCCCCTCTCCCTTCCTTTCATTCACTTCTCGTCCTTTCTCACCTTTCCTCTCTCCTTCCACCATACATCCCATCATTTTCCCCTCTCCTCCATCCCCATCGCTCCCATCGCTCCCTTTCTTAGCCTCCTCTTAGCCTCGGCCACTCGTTTAATGGGCCTGGCGTTGATCTCCTTCCATTTTGCCTTGTACTCCTCCACCATCTTCTTGGTGACGGGGATGGGCTTATTCATGTGTTTTTTCTCGTCATCCACGAACCACTCAGGCACCTCGCACTGGTCCTCCGAACTCACACCCTGAACACACACACCGTCACACTTGAAAGCAGAAATAATACAAGGCATGGCTAAATAAAAGTAGTATTGTTCATTCATATAGTGTGCCTGCAAGCGTCATTAGTGAACACACACGCACAGTAATCATCTAATCTTGCCTGTGAAAGGAGACGTCTACCAGGTCTCTCTCTCGCTTCTTGGACGTGGCGATCTGATAGCCCAGGTCCAAACCCTCTGCATTCATGACGCGAACACGCTTGCCTGGGGTAACACACGCACACCGGTTAAAGCTTCAGAACAGATTAAATCTTGCCATTGGTCTAAACAGCTAGCAGTCACTCTGTATTGCCCTCCCCTTAGTCATGTTTTCTTTACTCGCTGGTGCTCTCCACTGGCACCACCTGGAAGTCGTCACCGTTGGCATCGCCTTGAATATCGCCGGACCCTTTAGCCTTCTTCATCTGAGCGATGCTCCTGTAGACCACACGTTGTTTACACTTTTAGCTGATCAGGGCAAAGTGCATATTTTGGACATAAGCCAAGTGACAATGTCTACCAGCATTACCCCCGTTGGAATCTGTCATCTAATCAAATTGAAGATTCGTCAGTCGGACTGCCAGATGGTGAAGCGTGATTCATCACTCCAGATGAACGCGTTTCCACTGCTCCAGTGTCCAATGGCGGTGAGCTTTACACCACTCCAGCCGACGCTTGGCACTGCTCATTGTGATTTTAGGCTTGTGTGCGGCTGCTCGGCCATGAAACCCACTTCATGAAGCTCCAGATGAACAGTTATTGTGCTGACGTTGCTTCCAAAGGCAGTTTGGAACTCAGTAGTCAGTGTTGCAACCAAGGACAGACAATGTTTACGCGCTACAGCACTCGGCGATCCCGTTCTGTGAGCTTGTGTGGCCTACCACTTCGCGGTTGAGCCGTTGTTGTTCCTAAAAATTTCCACTTCACAATAACAGCACTTACAGTTGACTGGGGCAGCTCTAGCAGGGCAGATATTTGACAAACTGACTTGTTGGAAAGATGGCATCCTATGATGGTGCCATGTTGAAAGTCACTGAGCTCTTCAGTCAGGCCATTCTACTGCCAGCGTTTGTCTATGGAGATTGCATGGCTGTATGCTTAATTTTTTTTTTTTTTTACACCTGTCAACTATGGGTATGGCTGAAATAGCCAAATCCAGTAACTAGCTGTTTGCTATCAGAATCGTGCAAAGTTGTTGAAAAGGTATTTAGTAAATCTGACAAATGGGACAATAAACTAAGTCTATTCATTAATAAGTCACGTGACATGAGCCCTGACCTCTCGTCATCCGAGTCGCTGCTGTCGTCATCATCATCAGAGTCACTGTCCCCCTCTGCCCCAGCTTCCTTCTGGCTGGGCCATTCCGAGCTCTTCTTGGGCCTTTCTCTTCTTCCCCTTGGCTGGAGATGAGGACATCTGTGTGTAAGCATGTTCGCGTGTGTACTCTAACGTTAGGGCTGGGCGATATGGCCAAAATATAATATCACAGTATTTTTCAAATTTTTGACAGTATGTTTATGAATAATAAAAGTTCTAAATATGCTTTATGGGTAATGCATGACCCTTAGATGGCCTTAGATGGCCTCCAGCCAACAGCTCGCAGATATAATGCAGGTAGGCTAGTCTGCATGATAAGATTATTAGGGATCATTTTTATTTGTCAAACGGCAGTCAAGCTTTGATCATCATGTCACCAGAATAAAACCCTCTATTTATTGGTAAGGAGCATCAAGCTCATCACCGTGCACTTTCACCAGCCTGTGAAGTTCATTATTATATCATCTGTAACCTAATAAACTGTATGGTCTCCTGAGTCGTAGTGGAAAGACTACACCATATCACCGCGTGACTCCAAGTTTACTTAGATATTCTGGTTATTATAAATATGTGCGCATAAAGGCTATTATGTATGTATTGTCTAGTCCCCAAGTTCCCCTTAGGAAAAATTAAGATCTTTTATATTGAGCCATAAAATACCATTGTTGGTATATTCATTGGAGACCAAGTAGGTGAGCAGTGAGAGTATAAAGACTTACCCTCTCGGCTCTGCCACCTTCTCCGCATTCAGCTCGGCCAGTTTCTTCTCCATCTCTACCTCCTCCAACTCTGCCTCTTTTTCCTTCTTTTCAGCCACTGTCATTTTATTTTTCTTCTTCATCTCCTCTGCGTCGCTCGCCTCCTCACCTGAACTCAGGATGCAGACAAGCACAACACTAAAGGCCCACTGTTCTTTATAAAGGGCTGTGCAGCTTCAAATAATATTAATTTAAAACCTGACAAATACCTCATACCCTTGTAAAAGAGATGATCTTCTCCACCAAAATCAGCCCCAACCCATAGATAAGCAATTCATGATATATCTCAATAGAACTTGCTACCAACAGGACATTAAATACTGTAATATCTTATGTTTCACCGAGTCGTGGCTGAACGACGATACGGATAATATAGAGTTGGTGGGATTTTCCATGCATCGGCAGGACAGAGAAGCTACGTCTGGTAAGACGAAGGGCGGGGGTGTGTGTCTATTTGTCAATAATGGCTGGTGCGCGATGTCTAATATTAAAGAAGTCTTGAGGTATTGCTCGCCTGAGGTAGAGTACCTTATGATAAGCTGTAGACCACACTATCCACCAAGAGAGTTCTTATCTATATTATTCATAGCCGTCTATTTACCACCACAAACCGATGCTGGCACTAAGACCGCACTCAACCAGCTGTATAAGGCCATAAGCAAACAAGAAAATGTTTATCCAGAAGTGGCGCTCCTAGTGGCCGGAGACTTTAATGCAGGCAAACTTAAATCCATTTTACCTAATTTCTACCAGCATGTAACATGTACAACCAGAAGAAAAAAAAACTAGACGACCTTTACTCCACAGACAGAGACTCATACAAAGCTTTCCCTCACCCTCCATTTGGCAAATCTGACCATAATTCTATCCTCCTGATTCCTGCTTACAAGCAAAAACTAAAGCAGGAAGTACCAGTGACTCGCTCAATACGGAAGTGGTCAGATGACGCGGATGCTACGCTACAGGACTGTTTTGCTAGCACAGACTGGAATATGTTCCGTGATTCATCCAATGGCATTGAGGAGTACATCACCTCAGTCATCGGCTTCATCAATAAGTGCATCGACGACGTCATCCCCACAGTGACCGTACATACATATCCCAACCAGAAGCCATGGATTACAGGCAACATCCGCATCGAGCTAAAGGCTAGAGCTGCCGCTTTCAAGGAGCGGGACACTAATCCAGACGCTTATAAGAAATCCCGCTATGCCCTCAGACAAACCATCAAACAGGCAAAGCGTCAATACAGGATTAAGATTGAATCCTACAACACAGGCTCTGATGCTAGTCGGATGTGGCAGGGGTTGAAAACTATTACGAATTACAAAGGGAAACCCAGACGTGAGCTGCCCAGTGGCGCGAGCCTACCAGACGAGCTAAATGCCTTTTATGCTCGCTTCGAGGCAGACAACACTGAAGCATGCATGAGAGCACCAGCTGTTCCGGACGACTGTGTGATCTGGGTAGCCAATGTGAGCAAGAACTTTAAACAGGTCAACATTAACAAAGACACGGCCCAGACGGATTACCAGGATGTTTCCTCAAAGGATGCGCGGACCAACTGGAAAGTGTCTTCACTGACATTTTCAACCTCTCCCTGACGGAGTCTGTAATACCTACATGTTTCAAGCAGACCACCATAGTCCCTGCGCCCAAGGAAGCGAACATGACCTGCCTAAATGATTATCGCCCTGTAGCACTCACGTCAGTAGCCATGAAGTGCTTTGACAGGCTGATCATGGCTCATATCCACAGCATCATCCCGGATACCCTAGACCCACTCCAATTCGCATACCGCCCCAACAGATCACGCAATCTCAATCGCACTCCACACTGCCCTTTCCCACCTGGACAAAAGGAACACTTATGTGAGAATACTGTTCATTGACTACAGCTCAGTGTTCAACACCATAGTTCCCACAAAGCTCATCACTAAGGACCCTGGGACTCACCTCCCTCTGCAACTGGATCCTGGACTTCCTGAAGAGCCGCCCCAGGTGGTAAGGGTAGACAACAGCACGTCTGCCACGCTGATCCTCAACACTGGGGCCCCTCAGGGGTGCGTGCTCAGTCCCCTCCTGTACTCCCTGTTAACCCACGACTGTGTGGCCAAACACGACTCCAACACCATCATTAAGTTTGCTGACGACACAACAGTGGTATGCCTGATTACTGACAACGATTAGACAGCCTATAGGGAGGAGGTCAGAGACCTGGCAGTGTTATGCCAGGACAACAACCTCTCCCTCAATGTGAGCAAGACAAAGGAGCTGATCGTGGACTACTGCAAAAGGTGGGCCGAACAGGCCCCCATTAACATCGACGGGGCTGTAGTGGAGTGAGTTGAGTGTTTCAAGTTCCTTGGTGTCCACATCACCAACGAACTATCATGGTCCAAACACACCAAGACAGTCGTGTAGAGGGCACAACAACACCGTTTCCCACTCAGGAGACTGAAAAGATTTGGCATGGGTCCCCAGATCCTCAAAAAGTTATACTGCTGCACCATCGAGAGCATCTTCACCGGTTGCATCACCACCTGGTATGGGAACTGCTCGGCATCTGACCATAAGGCGCTACAGAGGGTAGTGTGTACGGCCCAGTACATCACTGGGGCCTAGCTTCCTGACATCAGGACTTATATACTAGGCAGTGTCACCTGGACTATTTACATTGACCCCCCCCATTAGCTCTTACACTGCTGCTACTCGCTGTCTATCTCACTTTACCCTTACCTACATGTACAAATTACCTTGACTAACCTGTACCCCCACACATTGACTCGGTACCGGTACCCCCTGTATATAGCCTCGGTGTTGTGTTACTTTTTACTTTAGTTTATTTGTACAGTATGATGTGTCTCACCTCATTGGCTTTGCTCAGGAAGTCCACAGGGTTGTCAGCCTTGAGGAAGGCAGTCGTAGAGAATGTGTGGTACACGGTCAGATCACCATCTGTGTATCCCTCCGCCTGAAACACAGCAACATGAATGAAACTGAAATATACAGTTAATTCAGTTGCAAACCTTGTACAGACAAATGCACACACACGCAAACACACACCTTGGGTTTCTTTACAGGCACCAGGTCTTTGATAGCCTTGGCTTGGATCTCCACCTCGATGAAGGCAGGTTTGGGGTCAAGGAACTTGTCGATTTTGTCTGGGGCCAGGTAACCTGAAATGGAAAGAAGTCCTGTCCTCAGTTACTCAACAAGACTAGCCTGTGATGTGCCTTTTAATGAGGAGTGGCTTCTGTCTGGCCACTCTACCATAAAGGCCTGATTGGTGTAGTGCTGCAGAGATGGTTGTCCTTCTGGAAGGTTCTCCCATCTCCACAGAGGAACTCTGGAGCTCTGTCAGAGTGACCATTGGGTTCTTGGTCACCTCCCTGACCAAGGCCCTTCTCCCCCGATTGCTCAGTTTGGCCAGGCGGCCAACTCATGGAAGAGTCTTGGTGGTACCAATCTTCTTCCATTTAAGAATGATGGAGGCCACTGTGTTCTTGGGGACCTTCAATGCTGCAGAAATTGTTTTGTAACCTTCCCCAGATCTGTGCCTCGACACAATCCTGTCTCAGAGATCTACGGACAATTCCTTCGACCTCATAGCTTGTTTTTTTCTCTGACATGCACTGTCAACTGTGGGACCTTATATAGACAGGTACGTGCCTTTCAAAATCATGTCCAATCAATTGAATTTACCACAGGTGGACTCCAATCAAGTTGTAGAAACATGTCAAGGATGATCAATGGAAACAGGATGCACCTGAGCTCAATTTCGAGTCTCATAGCGAAGGTTCTGAATACTTATGATATATATATATATATATATATATATATATATATATATATATATATATATACATACATACACACACACATACATACATACATACATACATATACACACACGCTAAATTTCTAAAATCGTGTTTTCGCTTTGTCATTATGGGATAGTGTGTAGATTGATGAAAACATTTTATTTAATCAATTTTAGAATAAGGCTGTAACGTAACAAAATATGGAAAAATTCAAGTGGTCTGAATGCTTTCCGAATGCACTGTATATTAGTGGTGGAAGAGAGGTGGTTTGGGTCAACATTAATAAGACTGGAGACGGGTATAAACTTGGATGCCACCTGTAACCTAAGGTATGATCGAGAGAAAGAATGTTAGCAAAATATAAATATAAACAATACAGTAGCAACTATTCAAAACAAGCGACAACAACAATACTACATGACAGGTCTATCATTAACATGTTTTGTTATTTAGCAGATGCTCCTATCCAGAGAGACTTGCAGGAGCAATTAGGGTTAAGTGCATTGCTCAAGGGCACATCGACAGATGTACTAGGCCGTCTTTACCACCCGCTGGAGGGCCTTGCAATCATGGACAGAGCAATTCCAGTAGCAGGCTGTGATGCAACCGGTCAGGATGCTCTCGATGGTGCAGCGGTAATATTTGGAAAGGACTCGGGGTGGCATGCCGAATTTCTTCATCCGCCTTAGAAGTAGAGACGCTGTTGTGGCCTCTTAACAAGAGTTGTGGTGTTGTCCAGGTCAAGTCCTCTGTGATGTGGACGCAGAGGAACTTAAAACTGATGACTCTCTACTGCAGTCCCATTGATGTGAATCGGGGCATGTTCCCTCCTCTGCTTCCTGAAGTCAACAATCAATCTCGCAAATAGGCCATTTATAACAGTTTTTAGTCTTAACATCTGGCACATAATAACAGCACGGTTGCCAGAAAATTGCTTAACATTAGTTTATGTTCATCCAAGTGTTTCTTGCTCAGAGATTTCGAGATCCTCTGGCCAACTTCCCTCACTGAAACTCTCCTGTCGGATTTATCTATAGTTATGCACATGTGCAAACGGGATTTATTTACAATTATAAACCTGGTTCGAGCCCTGAATGCTGATTGGCTAAAATAATTATGTGTGCCAGTTTTCAGTCCTTTTGGCCAGGTTTTGAGTAGTCATTGGACTTTACATGTTAGCTAGACCTGGCAACCCTGGGAAGCCTAAACCTGAACATGGCAACCCTAGGCTTCACAGGGTTGCCATGTCTAGCTAAATATGGAGTTGCCATATTTATGAAATAAAACCTTTTTACATTACCTTATCCAGCCAATTAAGAAGGGATATCATAGTAACTTGTAATGTCAATTAGAAGCTAAATTTGGTTTTCCTCAAAATAATAATATGTCGCAAGAGAAAAGATAATTAGCCCTTATTAAACTCACCAAATAATTTTCCAT
Source organism: Hucho hucho (assembly GCA_003317085.1). Classification (NCBI taxonomy): domain Eukaryota; kingdom Metazoa; phylum Chordata; class Actinopteri; order Salmoniformes; family Salmonidae; genus Hucho; species Hucho hucho. The sequence goes on from QNTS01000242.1 coordinate 277,994, forward strand.
TAATGGATGTCGATTGAACGTTTGAAACATGCCGATGCCTAATCAAGCTCAGTACCTTACCGCCTTGCACCTCACATTTTGTAACAATGCTGAGGGCTCCGTATATAGCTCGGCATTGACATGATAGGTTGACGGTGGGTGTATAAACACACACTCACATCCTTGACAACTTCCTTCACAACAGCTCTGCCAAGGCTCCCGAGTGGCGCAGCGGTATAAGGCATTGCATCTCAGTGCTAGAGGCGTCACTACAGACCTTGGTTCGATTCCAGACTGTATCACAACCGGCCGTGATTGGGGGTCCCATAGGGCGGCGCACAATTGCCCCAGCGTTGTCCGGGCAAGAAGTATGTTTGCTCTGACTTCTGCGGATGCCGCATCTCAGTAAATGCTGTACTGCAGACGGCAGATTGACTAAGCCTTTTAATGTGCAGACCGAGCGTCCGGGCTCTTAACAAAACTCCCCCATACAGAAGACGCCTTCGTCCAATGATTTACGTGTAACGTTAATGTATGGAACTGAGAGTCATGATCAAGGGCTAGTCAAGTTAATGAGTACCACGAGTGAGTCATGTAAACTATGGAGGAAAAAAAACCAGTTCTGCAGAGCAAGTTCCCCGCATAAGTCCCCTATTTTGGAGGATTTCTCCTAGCAGCAGACCAGAGAAGCCTCACGCCCACCGGCGCTGCTGCGGCCAGGCAGACGGTGCTGTGGTCCGGGACTACAATGTGAACCCAAAACAGCCACATTTGCGAAGGGAAACAAATATGCGAATACGAGTTTAACAAAGTAAAGATTTTATGGTAACATTTCATTTCTACGATGTAGATTTTTGGGGTATTTCCTTTTGTTCATGATTCAAATGACCAAAAGTGTTTCTGATGAGTTTTTGTTTTATTTATTTGTATGATGCATTCTGGGTAGGGATTTATAGCAAAGATGGCGGCGACCTCAGCAGGACCCGTTCTGACACTTTGCAGACAGTTTCAAAACGCTTTTAGGATTTCTACATCGTTAGCCGCCCAACAGTCTGCTCTCACTTGGACCAAATCTCACTCTTATCCTTATAGGTAACAATCTAATACCGAATGTAACCGTAACCGTTAGCTCCGGAACCCTAGTAACTGACCTTTCATAATCACGGCACTGAGAAATAATGAAATGGCGAGGATGCTGCTGAATAGATTACCGTTCAATACCTGAATCTGCTGTGTTCCCCTCTTTGTTAGGTTAAAGTATCCACTTGTCAGCCCAAATTGGCACTGTCATGTGGGCCTTGTTGGTCAGTGTCGGCCTCTGCACACTACCATCAGCAGAAGAGGACTTGAGGAGTTTTTCGACATACCTGAAAACTGGGGGGAGGCAACAGTGAAGTCAGGTAAGACCTTTTGCCAGTATATCTACCGTTTTTTAATGATTCCATTTCCTTCTAAGGGACTGGTAAGTAGTTGAGTGTAACATTTATTACTTTAATGATTTAATTGTAGGAGCACCATGGACTGCCAAGCAACTAAGGACGAAAAGTAATGAAGACTTACATAAGCTCTGGCAAGTAGTGAAGGTTGACATTGACTGAAGACCACTGACCTCCAGAATGAATGTCCATAAACTAAATGGTGAAAATCTTGTTTTCACTGTTCTCACAGGTATGTGCTCCTGAAAGAGAAGAACATGCTGCTTACCATTGAGCAGGAGTCCAAAAGGCAAAGAATTCAGATGCCAAGTCCAGAGCGCCTAAAGAAGGTAAATATGACACAGTTTTCTGATCAGGTTCATTAATATTGAGCATTGACATATTCCTAGTAGAGCACAGTCATTTAGTGACTGTCTACACCAGTCCACACACAGAAAGGGAGACAACCCTTATCTCTTCAGATTGAAAGGTCCATGAAGAGACTGGACACAGTGGTGAAGGAGAGAGAAGACGCCATCCGCCTGCTCCAGACAGGCCAGGAGAGAGCAAGACCTGGGGCCTGGAGAAAAGATGTCTTTGGACGGGTCTACTGGTACGTAGCTTCCATACACAACACACCACTATGATACATAGACAGAAGTATCACAATAACCAAATGTTGCTTTTACCTTACAGGCCTTGTTTCCCATTCAATTTCTAAGCAAATGTTCAAAATGTAGCATGTTAGCCTGGCCTAGATTGAGTGAAGTGTTGTTGAACCGTCTTTGGAAAACTATCGGGGGAGAGGAATTACCTGCTCGAAGCAAACAAAGGCAGTTATCCTAAAATATTCAGTGTTACTTCACATGTGTCAAATGATCAGATTGATTGTCATTGCTAACTCTGATGTTAAATGTTTTTCTAGGTACCGGTTTAGAGAGCATGCCCTTCCTTGGTACATGAACAAGAGATACAAACGCAAACGTTTCTACACACCCTTATTTGTCACCCCCCACATGAGGTAAGGAACATCGTTCATGCATTAGTTTATAACCGTACAATATGAGTATCTCCAAGCAGAGCACTTAACCATATCACATCTTGCAGAACACCTTCACAAGGGCAAATGCAATCGTCTGTTGTCACAAGATGTCTTTCTTTTTTCTAGGCTTCGTCTAGAGAAACACCTCCGTGCTAAGACCAGAATACAGAACAAAGAGAGAGAAAAACAAACCGCACTCCAGGAGAAGTTTCCCCGAATGAAGGCCCAGTCATCATGATACCTTCATTGACCAAGAAACATCATTCTCCCTCCTGCAATTCACATTGGAGCATGTGACTGTATCCCCTGTTTTTTGCATAAACATGTCTGTCATCAGCTTTTATTTAATGTACTTTTTCATGTTGGTAAACTGGCATTTGTGTCTTCCTCTGTATCATGATGCCTTGATTATGGTTATTCCTATTAAAGTGATGTACAGACACTGTGTTTGTCATATTTTAAACCACAGAATTCAAAATATGTTCTTGAACATAACTAAAATTGTTTAAGTCGAAAGATTACCTACAATTTATTGTTGGAGCAAATAAATATTCTGATATACCAGCAATTGTCACTGCAGGTATTCTGAACAGGTGAACAGGATTGTGTTCATAATTTTTTGACTGCTCAGACAAGTGTGACAAACTGATTATGAAAGTGAACATTGTCTAACATCCAAAGTTTGAGTTGTACACCTTCAACACTTGTTATTGACATTACGCCAAGACAGATCTTGAACTTCCATTCCAGGAATGGTCAATGGTGAAACCACTATAAGCCAGTGATATAGAAACATATTAGAATAGGTTTGTTTTGGACTTCTTATGAATATAATTTAATGTATAAAATGTATTTAACAGGGACAAATAACTAGCTGGCTTTGTGATGTCACAAATGTAGCTGATAATGTAATAAAGACAGTTAAATGTGTGCGTAGCACGGTAGCCCATTTTGATCTGGAAATAATGACCACAACTACTGTTGAAAAAGGAAAACGATAAGGTATGGAATAATATATTTGAAAGCTATTATTTATATAGTTATTTCTATAGCCCTGCAGCTTCTTTTGAAGGAGATAGGCAAGGGATAATTTTGCTTTGGTTAATATTTAAAGTGAAAGAAAACATGACCATGCTAACTGAAAGGTGGGCCACATGCATATTGGTCAAATAGTAGGCATAGGCCTACAACTTCTGAATTTGGGTCTACTTCATTTTTTCCCATAAGGCTTTGATGCTAGGCTTCTGATTTGGGGTGAAGTATGCATTCACATTTTAGTCATTAAGCAGACGCTCTTGTCCATAATTAGTGCATTCATCTTAAGATAGCTAGGTGAGACAACAACACATCACAAAAGTACATTTTCCCTCAACAAAGTAACATAATTTATCAGCAAAGTCAGTGCTAGAAGGAAAAGACAAGTGCCTTTTTGGGTGGGTGAGGGGGGTGTCTGGGGCGCCTTGAGAGTTATTTACTATTCAAAGAGTTATGGTTTCAGACGGTTTATTGAAGATGGGCAGGGACTACTCTGTCCTGACTTAAGGGGGAAGCTTGTTCCACCATTGGGGTGCCAGGACCAAGAAGAGCTTTGACTGGGCTGAGCGGGAGCTGCCCTCCCGTAGGAGTGGAAGGACCAAAAGACCAGAGGGGGCGGAACGGCGTGCTCGGGTTGGGATGTAGGGTTGAGCATAGCCTAAAGGTAAGGAGGGGCAGTTCCCCTTGTTGCTCTGTAGGCAAGAACCAGGGTTTTGAAGATGATGCGAGCTTCGACTGGAAGCCAGTGGAGTGCGCGGGGAGCAGCGGGGTGACATGGCAGAACTTACCCACTTGACACACATTGGTTGAATCAACATTGTTTCCATGTAATTTTAATGAAATTACATTGAACCAACGTGAAATAGAATATTGGGGGAGGCTATGTGCAGCATGGGCATTCAGGTAACCACTCTGTAGCTGGACTCTGCTCTAACTCATCTTGGCCATAAGGTCGACTCTACAGCCTACCGATATTGTACCACCAGACTAAGACAGATTTACATTTATCACAGAATCTGACTGATAATGATAATAGAAATGTAAGCTTGTTTATTTGAGCTTTTTTACTGGGCAACCTACAGTTTTGGCAGAAGGTCTAGGCTAATTCACCCCCTAGCTACATTTAGAGTGAAAGGTCAAAATTACTAGTGGCACGTATATCATAATTCAATTTAATGCAATTTCATCTTTGAGGTCTGACATTGAAGCAACCACCACATAATCTTCAACTCACGAATCCCTCCCTCAAAACATTAATTTCTTTGTTGTTTATTTTAGTACAATAGAGATGTGCCTTTACTGAAAAAAAGATAAACTTTCACTTTGATAGCGCTTCTGAAACTGGGTTTGGGTTATTGAGTTCAGATTTATGTGTTCAGTCTTGCTTTGATAACAGTCCTCAGAGATGAAATTGCATTGAATCACATGCTTAGACATAGAATAATGGAAACATGTCTATTGCAAATTACTTTGTTTTGGAAATTGTTTTGAAAGTGATACACCAATCAAATCAAATGTTATTTGTCACATGCGCTGAATACAACAGGTGTAGACCTTACCGTGAAATGCTTACTTACGAGCCCTTAACCAACAATGCAGTTCAACAAATGCTGTCATACCGTTGTGATGTCCCAAAGTATGACATGCATACTTTGAGGCACACCCTAAAAACATTGTGATTAAAACTAGCGAGTTAATTGGCCTACAAATGCACGTGTGTGTTTTTGCTCTTAAAATGATATTGCCAGATGGAAGAGAATAATGAGGTAGGCTTAAACTGTAATAAGATAGACCTGATAGATATCATAGGAGGAGACATGCATATGCATTGCAGACATACAGGGTTCTAGACTGGTATTTGGGGCAAACATTGGGTTTTTAAATCCCGGTGAAAGCAGTTTGTATGTAAAAAGGGGCTCTATATTAGCCTGGTGGAACCAGCGTGATCGATGTGTTCACTATTCAATTTTACTTCATGTATCAGTAAAACAGAATTGTGAACGCAGTGATCAGGCTGGTTCCAGTAGGCTATATCTAGGGTAAATCCATTGGAATTCAATTACTTTTTGACAGCATCCCTTTTGATATATACAAAACTTTCCATATATGTTTGCCCATGGAAGAAGTGGTCAGAATGTGACTTTGGACCTGAATGCCAAAACATTCAGGAGATAAAGGTGCTCAAAGTTGACCCATTTTTCATACCTCACCATACCATGAGACATCCATGTCTTTATCACTGGAAAAAACGCTTGAACTCTTGAACTTTGTGTTGTGTCCACTGTCGGTTAAAACACATGCTCAGTTACTTTTAGATTACTTTCCCCTTAAGAGGCATTAGAAGAAGACAAAAATGTATGTTACCAATTGAACATTTGAACTATTGCAGGTTAAAGTTTACTTAGCTGGCCATATATGGATGTTAAATTTTACTTTATGGGTTGGTTATGTAGGCTTCTTCTAACCAGTCGCTTTCTACTACATATAATAATACGATTAAATTATATCTTTGCATTAATGTACATAATTAATAAGTCCAAAAATGGATGTAGCAACTGCAGATTGCCCCTTTAGGTCTATCAAATGTGTACGAGTTTGAGCATCTGTCCATTAAGCCTATGGAATGTTTTTTATTTATCCGCATGAATTAGTCCCACTTTAATTCCACAGGCTGGGATCCGCACTATGCAGCTGTTGCAAGAGCACATTTTTCACTGGCTGTCCACTGGTTTCAAAAACAATGGTTGATAGGCAGTTTTCACTTATTCAATTAAACCATTTTTGGGTTCAAATACACGTTTAGATTTGTGAACAGCCATCCACAACAACCACAATCCGTAAGGCGCAAATAGCTAATTGAGAGAGCAGCTGTGTTATTCACATCAATGCGCTATGTAGATATCAATAATAAGTGATACCCGTATCGCCGTAGACTACACCACTGCTGTCATCTTTACCTCCAAGCGTTTATTCAAGCTAGGTAATCTTTGGATGCCGACAGCAGTCACACCCTTGTAAAACATAGCTTGGATTGTAGCCTACAAAAGCCTATTCCTGCTCTTTTCCCGCAATCCATCAAACACATTTTGATTTGAATGTCATTGAGAAAACAGAAGTGTCAAAGATTTTTTTTCGCAAACATCCTTTCCGAATTTAAAAGTAATCCTCGTAATACTCATATTTTTTTCAAAAGTATCTGTAGTCTGATTACAATATTTTTGATGGTAATGTAACCGATTATAGTTAACGTTTTTTGTAATCCGTTATTCCCCAACCCTGCCCATGTACCATAGGAGGCGTGCATGTGCTTTGCAGACATACAGTACCTGGGTTCTAGACTGGTATATTTGGGTTAAAAACGTTAGATCTTGGTGAAAGCAGAGATTGCATAAGGCTCTATATCAGGGTTTCCCAAACTGTCTACACTCATGAGGTGTATTGCCGCCACCTACTGTACAGGATAGTAAAAATACCACAAAAACAAAAACAATAACCAAATTCATGCAACTACCCTGAATTTCAAACGAATGCAAAAAACGGTACTATTCAGAGCCTGTTCTTTGTGATGGAAGTTTGGTGGTGGTGTGTTTCAATGCTAAACAGTATGAGAAGGCACTCAAACTCAAGCAGGTATATAAACTTGTGGTTGATAGTAGCATGCCGGATCAAACTGGACGGCAGTGGGTGAAGGGAGTTATTACAGGAGTTCCTGAAATTGTTAAAATGAAAGAAATAAAGGACCACTTAAAGGGAGACAAAGCACCTCCAGATGACCATTGCATTGCTAGAACTGTCAAATGTTTGGGCATGTGGCGGCAGTGTGTAAAGGCAATAAGAGATGTGCCAAGTGTGGGGGAGAACATGCATATGGGGAATTTAGAGACGGTCCAGTTAAAGTGCTGTAACTGTGGCATATGGGGGTTGTTCAGTGATGAAAAGACAGGTGGAAGTGCAGCAGGTGAGGAATGAGTGAAAAATCACGGATGCAGAAGCAGTGAAGGGCACCTAGAAGAGCAGGTATTCCAGGGCAGATATGAATGCAGGTTGGGCATGACGTAGTGACAGCAGCAATCAATTGCACAGAAAAATTACAATCGAAGACTAAGAAGATACAGATCATAGTGGAGGAGGCAGTGAGGTATCTTGGGATCACAGGACTGACATGGGAAATTGTACAGGATGACCTCAATGAGATTGAGAATCAGTCCAGCCAGGAATCATGTATTGGTTAATTTTCATAATGGTATTAATCCTTCAATGGAATGGCAGACGTTTGATGGCTAATGGGCAAGAGTTCAGACAGGTTCTTGAGGAGTTACCAGCCAAACCTGATGTGTTATGTCTCCAGGAGACATGGCTTAAACCTTCTCTAGATTTTACAAGGTTATGTTGCAGTCCATTGAACTAGGGTGGAAGGGGGAGGAGGAGGGTGTGCTACCTTTTTAAAGCGGGGGATCCCATATAGGTGTTAAGAAGAGGGAGATAAACAGGAGTATGTAGTGGTAGAGGTGTGGTTTGGAGGGGGGAATATGGTAATAGTCAACTTTTACAACCTTTGTAAGAGAATGGAGTTGATGACCCTTGGGAATCTAGAAAGTCAAGATAGGACCTGCGCTCTGGGGAGCCTGATGTAAATGGACAAGGAACTACTGGATGAGAAAGGTCTTGTGAGTCTTAATGACGGCCGAGGAACCAGGAGTTCAATGGCAGGCAGATGTAGTTGGGAGGTTTTGGAGGAATCTACCGGGGGTAGTGATCACTATCCTATCATGTGTACTGTAGGATTGACGGTGGAAGATTCAGTAGGAAATGGATTGAGAAGATATATATTTGGGAAAGTGGAGTGGGGTCAGTTTCAGGAGTTGAGTGAACAGGAGCTGTCTCAGGTTGATCTCAATTCAGATATGGAAACAGTGAATGATGGTGTAAGAGGAGCAATGGTAGGGGCCGCAAGTGAGGTGATTCCTATGGGTACTGGGGGAGAAAGAGTAACGCAGTTCCCTGGTGGACTGAAGAGTGTAGAGAAGCAGTGAAGTGTAGGAACAGGGCTTTCGGGAATGTTTAAAAGGTCCCATAATTACCAGCACCTGATTCTGTCATGGTTCCACCTTTCACTAGAGGGCAGCAGAGACCGTCCTAGAGACATTAACGACACTTAGGTGTGTCCAATTTACTCATTATGATTTCCCTGTTAAAAGAGGTGTTTTTTTTTTGGTGTCCTTTGAAAATGCTTGAATTATTTACTGTGCGTGCGTGCTCTGAGTGAGTTTTCAAGACTGAGTATTTGTTGTTTTTTGAAGTGTACTGTGATCCTGAGGCTACCATTTGTCAATAAAGTAATATGTTTATCCTTAACCACCGATTCCTCGTCTGGTCTCTTCTCTGAATCTGGGTCAAACCTTACCACGTCACAGATTCAGTATAAACAAGCAGTAGTAAGGAGGATCATTAGGACAGCTAAGAGGGAGTATAGGTGCCAGTTCTGTGGAAACATAGGCAGGGTCACTCCTGTGGGAGAGTTATGGGGGATGATTAAGAGGATGAGTGGGGTCAGACGAGATTGAGATCTCACTGTGCTGAAAAGTGGGGAGATTGTTGCAGTGAGAGATATGGATAAGGTAGAGATGTTAGGCATTTGATAAGGCATAGATGTTAGGTATTTGTGAAGGTGCACAGCTCAAATAATCTGACAGAAGAGGGGCAGTGTTGGAGAGAGAGGGTCATAGGAGAACATCCACGGGTCCTGGATCAGAGCGAGATGGTGGGAGATGCATTGAATGCCCCTTTTATGTTGGCTGAGATGAAGAGAGCATTAGCTAAAGCTGGGGTAATATATCCTGGGAAGGATAAAAGGTGTTACATCATGATGGCTCATCTCAGTGACACTGCAATGGGGAAAGTATTGGGCCTTTACGATAAGGTGTGGTAGGAAGCAGGCTGTAGTGGTGCTGATACGGAAACCAGGGAAAGACCCTACTAGTCCTTCAAGCTATAGGCCGCAGTGGAGACTACTCAGAGGAGGAAGGGGAGGACCATCCTCAGTGAAATTTCATAAAACTAAAAATAGTGAAACATTAAAAAAGTTATCCTTTTTAGATACAACGATATTAAATATATTCATATGTCACCAAATAATTAATTAAATAACACTTTTTTGCAATGAAGGTCTATAGTAACTTCAACAGCACTGTCTGGGGTAGCACCATTGTGCAGCCGGAGGACAAGCTAGCTTCCATCCTCCTCTGGCTATATTGACTTCAATACATAACCTAGGAGGCTTGTAGGCCTCACCCCCTTCCATAGACATACATGGTAATTATGACCACTTCCGGAGGACGTCCTCCAACCAATCAAAGCTTTTGCAGTATGAACTGACATGTTGTCCATCCAATCATAGAATTAGGATCAGAGAATGGACCTATTGAGTTGTATTGGGATTGTGCCACAGAGCATTATGGGGGTTCTATGTGTTGAGAAGCTTGGTGACATTGGATAAAGATTAAGAGTGAAAAGTGATAGTTGAGCATTTTTTTGATATTATTCAATTCAAATTAGTTTTTTCAAATTACAGGAGACTGAGGAGGTATATTATAAATAGTTTTCTTGGTTTTAGAACTTTATTTTTCTGTCCAGTTAGTGTAATTTATTTAAATTTGCCTTGCTAACCTTAGTAGCTAGCTAGCTACCAGCGCGAGGGTGCAGTTTTCTGCGCCAGAATGGTAGAATGGCCAACACTGCCAAAAATGTTGTGGACTTTTTGTTGAAGAACCCCTCTCATTCTCTGGGGTACACGGAAAGGGTGCGAATTAAAAGCGAGGGTCAACATCTGCCTGAGATCAGTTTCATGAAGAAGGATGAAAAGGTGAGGGCGATCAATACCACCTGGTATCAAAAGTATAGCTGGTTAATCTTACGGCTAGGCGTCCCGCTAGCGGGACACCTGTCGACAACTTCCAGTGAAATTGGAGGCGGCGCAATTGAAATAAATAATCATAAAAATGATGGATATTAAACATTTAGGTACATACAAGTGTCTTATATCGGTTAAAAGCTTAAATTCATGTTAATCTAACTGCATTGTCCGATTTACAATAGGCTTTAAAGCAAAAGCATGCCATGCGATTGTTTGAGGATGACGCCCCACATCAACCAGCACAGGTTTCATAAATTCAGAAATAGCGATTAAATATTCACTTACTTTTTGAACATCTTCCTCTGATTTGCAATCCAAAGGGTCCCAGCTACAACATTTAGTGTTATTTTGTTGGATAAAATCCTTTATATCCCAAAAAGTCTGTTTAGTTGGCGCCATCGATTTAAGTAATCCACTCGTTCAACATGCTACCGCTAAACTTTGTTAAAACAAGTCAAAATACGTTTCTATTTAATCCTCAGGTACCCTAAAATGTAGTTAAACTATAATATTTCATACGGAAAGAAGTTTGTTCAATAGGAAAGCGATATTAGCAGGTGCGCGCCCTCTTCATCGCACGCACACAGACTGATTTCCAACTCTGAGTCCCAGTACTAAAACTCATAATTCTTCCTCGTTTGGGAGGAAACAAGCCTGAAACCTTGAACAAAGACTACTGACATCCAGTGGAAGCCATAGGAATTGCATACTTGGAGCTGGATTTAACTTTTTCCCTATATGTTCTAACGGAAGAGCATGGGCTCTCAAAAAAAAAAATCTGTTTTTTTGGGGGGGGGATTTTCTCCTACCATATCTATTGTGTTGTAGTCTCCTACATTATCTACAAACTTCAGAGTGTTTTCTTTCCAATGGTACCATATCCTGGCTTCAGGGCCTGAGCAACAGGCAGTTTACTTTGGGAATGTCAGTCAGGCGGAAATTGAGAAAAATAGACCCTAGACCTAACAAGTTTATAACAGGGAGCCTTTCATCAAGCTGCCTGTATTGCTGGCCTTGCCTGTGTTTTTGGGCATGCAAGAATTTGCTTTTAGAGGACACGACAAGATGGAAAGTTCCGCCGACAAGGGCAACTACAAGGAGCTTGTAGAGGTAATTGCACGTTACGATGCTTTACTTGCTGAACATATCGAACATATCGAACTTTGACTTTATGAATTTTGAGATGTCTGAGTTCATAGAGAAACTCGTTGTCCAAACCTATGATGGTGCAGCTGTAATGGAATGTATCTGCTATTTGTATTTACAGCTAAGTCCCCTCCTGTTCCCTGATTAAGAGGTGATGACTACTCCACTCCACTACCTTTGTCAACTTTCTCCTGACATGAACTGAAGCAACGTCTCATGTGCCCGCTCATCCACTGGCACATTGAATGTTTCCCCTCCAAGCACTGTGAGTACCCCTATACATTTTCTCTCATTCCTGTATGTATAGTCAATCACATACACAATCACATTATTACACATCAATGATTTTACTCCTTGCTTGGACTAACTCATTCTAAGTTATTTTGTCTAACTGTGTAGTGTTTTGTGTTATTGTTTTTTGTCTTCCCAGTCAAATCCTGTCCTGCACTGGTCAAGCCTCTGAACACCTAAACTCAAGCCTCATTCCCTTATTCAATCACTGCTGTGATCCCTTTCCCACATGGTGTAAGTAGCCCACTCATTCCCATTCCCCATAATATTGTACTATAAATGTATTTATTAAATGCTTTAGGTTAAAATAATTAGTCTTTGACGATATCTCTGTGCGTAACGTGCCTATACCGTGGGTCTCCCATCCTCCTCAATTGTTCAAGTCACCAGCCTCCACTGATAGGCTGATTGCGTTTACATATAATGTATGTAAACTTATGGAAAGGATGATAACGGAAAGGCTGACTTACTTTCTGGAGAGTAGAGGACTAATGTCTCCAGATCAAGGTGGGTTCAGAAAAGGAAGAGGAACAATGGATCCTGCAAATAAGGAGGTGGTGGTAGCTGTTTTCTTTGATGTAGAGAAGGCTTAGAATATGATGTGGAAGGAAGGCCTACTTATCAAGCTGGATAACATGGGGGTTGAAGGAATGGTTTTTAACTGGATAAAGGATTTTATTTTTGGGCGATGAATACAAGTCAGGGTGGGGAGCTCTGTCAGAAAGCTATGAGGTAGATAATGGTACCCCCCAGATAAGTGTCATTAGTATTTTGTTGTTTTCCATTCTGATTGACAATGTATTCTCTCATGTGAGACCTGATATTGGGGGGTCATTGTTTGCGGATGATGGGGAAGAGAGGATGATGGGGAAGAGATGTGGAAGAGAGGTAGAAATATTACCCATACAGCCAGAAAATTTCAAGAAGCGATTAGTGAAGTTGAGCAAAGGCCCCTCAGGTGGGGCTTCAAGTTTTCAGTTGAGAAAACACTGATTTCTTTCAAGAAGGAAAGTTGGGGAGGCAATATACTTGAAGTTGTATGGAAGGAATCTGGAGAGGGTGGGAGGATTTAGGTTACTGGGGGTCTGATTTGACACTTGAATGACATGGGCAGAGCATATTAACAGAGTAGTTGTCAAAAGTAAAGAAAATATTGAATGTGATGCATTGCTTGTCAGGAATGGGGTCAGATAGAATGGTATATACAGTTGAAGTCGGAAGTTTACATACACTTAGGTTGGAGTCATTAAAACTAGTTTTCAACCACTCCACAAATTTCTTGTGAACAAAGTATAGTTTTGGCAAGTCAGTAAGGACATCTACTTTGTTCATGACACAAGTAATTTTTCCAACAATTGTTTAGACAGATTATTTCACTTTTCACAATTCCAGTGGGTCCGAAGTTTACATACACTAAGTTGCTTGACATCATGGGAAAATCAAAAGAAATCAGCCAAGACCTCAGAAAAAACATTGTAGACCTCCACATGTCTGGTTCATCCTTGGGAGAAATTTCCAAATGCCTGAAGGTAGCACGTTCATCTGTACAAACAATAGTACGCAAGTATAAACACCATGGGATCACGCAGCCGTCATACCGCTCAGGAAGGAGACGCGTTCTGTCTCCTAGAGATGAAAGTACTTTGGTGCGAAAAGTGCAAATCAATCCCAGAACAGCAGCAATGGACCTTGTGAAGATGCTGGAGGAAACAAAATTATCTATATACACAGTAAAACGAGTCCTATATCGACATAACCTGAAGGCCACTCAGCAAGGAAGAAGCCACTGCTCCAAAACTGCCATAAAAAAGCCAGACTACGGTTTGCACCTGCACATGGGGACAAAGATCGTACTTTTTGGAGAAATGTCCTCTGGTCTGATGAAACAAAATTAGAACTGTTTGGTCATAATGACCATCGTTATGTTTGGAGGAAAAAGGGGGATGCTTGCAAGCCGAAGAACACCATCCCAACCGTGAAGCACGGGGGTAGCAGCATCATGTTGTGGGGGTGAGGGAGGAAAATTGAGGGAGGAAAATTACGTGGATATATTGAAGCAACATCTCAAGACATCAGTCAGGAAGTTAAAGCTTGGTCGCAAATGGGTCTTCCAAATGGACAATGACCCCAAGCATACTTCCAACATTGTGGCAACATGGCTTAAGGACAACAAAGTCAAGGTATTGGAGTGGCCATCACAAAGCCCTGACCTCAATCCTATAGAACATTTGTGGGCAGAACTGAAAAACATGTGCGAGCAAGAAAGCCTACAAACCTGACTCAGTTACACCAGCTCTGTCAGGAGAAATGGGCCAAAATTCACCCAACTTATTGTGGGAAGCTTGTGGAAGGCAACCCGAAACGTTTGACCCAAGTTAAACAATTTAAAGGCAATGCTACCAAATACTAATTGAGTGTATGTAAACTTCTGAGCCACTGGGAATGTGATGAAAGAAATAAAACCTGAAAGAAATCATTCTCTCTACTATTATTCTGACATTTCACATTCTTAAAATAAAGTGGTGATCCTAACTGACCTAAAACAGGGCATTTTTACTAGGATTAAATGTCAGGAATGGTGAAAAACTGAGTTTAAATGTATTTGGCTAAGGTGTATGTAAACTTCCAACTTCAACTGTATTTCATTTGTAGCCTAATAAACTGCATACTTTTCCGATTGTGGGAGGACCACACAACACATCATTGCGTGACTCACAAGTTTACCTCAGAGGGTTGTGCCAAGTTCTGCAGGTGTTCCACAAGTGTGTTACTAACCAGGTTTCCATCCGACCTTTTTATGCAAGTAATGTACATGTAGGATAAACAAATTCACGACAGGCTTGATGGAAACAGCTAATTTATTGGTAAACTTTCTAAATGTTGACAAAATAAAATATGCTAGACCAGGTGGGATTTTTTGTGTCTGTAAAATGTATTATGCGAGAACTGACAGTGGAAACGCCTTTATTCACAAATATTGATATACAGTAATAATCATCATATTGAAGTAGAGTCGAGAGACCCTGACCTCTTGGAAAATGCACAAAAGCTAGAGAGCAGGATCTGGTCTGTTACCACAAGTTTATATAACAGCATCAAGAAGACAAAGGACTTCACCATTCACCAGAAGAGGTCAAACATGCAGAGCAGAATGTCCAGCCATACACCGACAGAGGACTCAAACGTCTTGGGACTGTGGAGTACCTTTGTTTGACAAGCCAGGACTTGAGGCAAGCTAGTAAGAGTGTGCCTGACCTGCCCAGTTTGAACCATGAAGTGGCGCTACACAGGGGTGTCAGCAAGAGTTCAAAACTTCTGAAACAGACAAGGCTCTTCTGACCCATAGTGCCAAAGGCCATTTCAACAATCTTGACCTCGTGAGGACGAGATATCAAATTAATTACAATCTGATGTGTTCCTTGAGGTCAACGTGTTTGTAGGTGGTGTTCGGTCTCAACTGAAGAACATCTCCTTGTCAAGATCCCCAACAAACACCATGTGGTAGAAATATACATTTAGTTACTCTGCTTCGTGCTCCTGAACATAAATCATTTGATGATCTAGTCATGTTGGTGGAGTTTAAACACTTGATGTAAATATCATTGAAGAGTGTAATTGTCTTTAGGACAGCATTTTTTTTGTCATGACATTTGTATTTTTTTAACGTAATATGTTATTCTTGTACTGTAAGTGTGTCTATAGTTTTGTTCAATGTTGTGTTTGTAAGTTGTTTGGTCTGAAACTTTGTTCCCCCTGCTGCTATTGGACCAGGTCTCTCTTGAAAAAGAGATATCTCATTGAGAAGAAAACTGTATAAATAAAAGGTACAAAAAAAAAGAGAATTACTCCAGTCTATCTACCGTACATCCACCACCTCTACTGATATTATACAAACCATGGTGAAAGACCTGCAAGAGCTCACCCAGACCACCCAATCATCTGACATAGTGTCTGGCACCTATCAGGTCACCACTGGACAGGTTTCTGAGAAAAGGATCTGGTCTGTTGCTTGTAACATCTATCACAGTCCGCAATGTAAGATTAAGGAGTTCCTCAGAAAATATCTGCAAACCAAAATCTTTATAAAGCAGTTCTGCATCACAAAGAGCTAGCCTCGGCCATCTTGGGGTCAAACGGAGCAGTGTTATACCTTATGCAAAAGATAACTGTGTGGACGATCCGCATTAATTATTACCTAAGATCAAGTCCTCCGAAAAGATCTGAACAACCACTAATCCCTTGGGATCCATGCTGGAGGATAAGCAACAGTAGGATTTATAAGCAGTAAATTCAGAGACTTTGTACTCTCCTCTGAACTGTTGCATATGACATACTGTACTCACCCATACTAGAATCTCTTTCTTTGCAGAGTCAGTTAAACATTGTCAGCTCCTTGGCTCCAGAGGGAGGCTTCAAATCAAATAATTTTCCTCATTAAATGACATTGCATTTATTTGTTGCCATTCATTTGCATTTTACTTGGGGATTGTGTGGTGACTAACCACAACCTGTGAAATAATTTAAGCAGGTGAGAATTTGTAAAATTATGCATCTGTTCTGCTGAAAAATTTAAATAAATAAAGTGAATGTACGCAAGTGTGTCAAATTAGTTGCAAGTGTCAAAACAGAATTCAAGAAGATCCCTTAACAAATATTCCTTTTATTTTCAAGACAGCAAATAGCCAATCAAATATCAACATGAGTGAAATTAAATACAGATTTCATTTGCAGTGAATTGTCTTGTCCAGCAACTCAATGACATCACTACCCCAAAATGGAAAGGCTTAAAGACAAATTACATTCACCTGACAACACATTAGACAATGCATATACACTAACACTGCCCAACTGTTTCTTACCTGTCAAGAGGATTGATATAAAAATATCAAGTCGTTAAATATACTGAAAATGATGTGGAATCAAACAGGAACTTAGCCTCCCTCTTCATAGCATTGTGACACGATTTGTTATAGTTTTCTACATAAAATTATAAAAGACAGACTTATCTGTTTTTTTTTTTCAAAAACAGCAACCGTCCTTTAGTGTTCCTGAGTCCACAACAAAAGGTTAAACTAGACACGTTGTTGGAAGTTCTGGAGGCAGCAGAACCTTGTTGGCGGTCGATCAAGGGCACTTTCTGTCCACACACTGCTTCCCGCCCTCCTCGTACTCTTGCTTCGAGATCCACATTTGCTGGAAAGTTCCCTAGGGTAAAAGAAAACATGACACTTATTAGGCCAAAGTAATATAATGTTATAATAAATACAAAATAAATAAAAAAATAAGGCACACACACAAATCATAGTGAGCAAGTGACCAGAAGCATTGCAATACAGTAAAAGTATATGGAAGTGAACTCACTAATGATGCCAGGATGGAGCCTCCTATCCAGGCACTGAACCTGCGCTCCACCGTTGTGTTGTTGGCTATCAACTTCAGCCTCATGCTCTGAACAGAGGAGAGACGACAGGAACCATGATTAGTAACATTAAGAGTACCACAAATGGATGAAGTAAGTCATTGAGAAATAGTTTAGTGTAGCACTCACAGGAGGGGTCTTCTGAGAGAGTTCTCTGGTGAGTCGGTCCGTGAAGCCAGAGATGAGTGTGTTGCCGCCGGTGACCACCACACTACCGTAAAGACCCTGGGACAAAGGTCAAAAGTCAGTTCTGTAGAACCTCTTAATTCAAGTGGGGGAAAAGGTCAACTGGCCTCAACCTTGCTTTAACATGCAATTCTGAATAACATAAATATACCAAGTATCACTCACAAAATACATAGGTCTTGAATGTGGGCACCTACCGGCCGAATATCGATGTCACACATTCCCACACTGGTGGTCACCACGTGGCCGACTCCCAACATGGTGTTGCCAGACAGACCCTGTGGAGGAGAACCGGAACAAACAGTTAGAACACTGAACATTCTGGCAACAGTCTGAACACCACATTTCAGATAGGTCCGATCACATAGAATGATTAAGGCTTTTTGGCAATCGGTGATTCTTACCTTGGCATTGGAGGGGTCGAAAAGGCCCTCTGGAATCTTCAGCCTCTCTGCCCCAAAGTCACAGTTGTATCCATTTGGCAGCTCATAGTGAACTGTGGGCATCTGGGCTGCAACTCTGTGGGAGAGATGATTACATTTCAAAACAATGACAATTAACCCTTTAAGGGACAGAACTCTTCTGTGGTGGTTATTGTGAAATGATAGAATGGAGTAGATTATGGTGGACGCACTGTTCATCGTACGGCGAGTCTGAAACCTGCAGCACAGAGGCCTGGAAATCCTGGATCACAGTCTGGAGGTAGGGCGAAAAACATAAAATATTCAAGCAGCAGGACTCGACATTAACATTTTTAGCCACTTGTAGGACAGATTTTTTTACTTGTCCAAAAGCTCAAGTCACTTGTCCCACCCCCCAAAAAATATCCGTTATAAATGAAGAAAGAGGGGTGATCTAAAGATGCATCAACGAGCATGGGTAATATGACTAGGATTATGCTTTTGACTGCTGCACAATAAAATAAAGTTGATTTGAAAACCAATAGAACAAAAAAATTATAGTTTCAATGACAAAGTGTTTTAAATCATTCTCAACATTTTCATGGTCGGATTTTGGTTAGGCTAGGCTACTTTAAAACAAGGTAAGACATGCTTCACAAAATGACATAAAACGTCCAGGTTTTAAACAATTACGTTTACGGTGAAATCGTTTCAGAATGTGGACCACCTACGCTCAGATTCAAGGTGGGTGATGTGCGGTGTGCAACAGGCACTATTTGATCTGAACGAACCGTGCCTCGAGGATGTCGACAGAAGCAAGCCTTTAGACGTTAATGTTAATTATCCTTCATTATATTTGTCAAATATATTTATGTCATTAAAAAGTCTCATTAAAGTTTGCCTACATTTTCTGGCGCCTTGCTCGTCTCAGCATCGGTTTCGACATGAAGCTGTAGGCCATACGCACACTTACAGTGCCTTCAGAAAGTATTCACACCCCTTGACTTATTCCACATTTTGTTGTGTTACTGCCTGAATTTAAAAAGGATTAAATTGAGATTTTATGTCACTGACCTAAACACAATAACATAATTCCACTAACATTATGTTTTAGATTATGTACTTTTTAAATGAATACAAAACTAAAAAGCTGAAATGTCTTGAGTCAATAACTATTCAACCTCTTATGGCAAGCATAAATAAGTTCAGTAGTAAAAATGTACTTAACAAGTCAGATAATAAGTGGCAAGGACGTACTCTGTGTGCAATAGTGTTAAACGTGATTTTTGAATGACTACCTCGTCTCTGTAACACACACATACAATTATCTGTAGGGTCCCTCAGTAGAGCAGTGAATTTCAAACAGATTCAACCACAAAGACCAGGGAGGTTTTGTAATGCCTCGCAAAGGGCACCTATTGTTAGGGTAATAAAAAAAGATATACACTACCGGTCAAAAGTTTGGGTTCACTTAGAAATAGCCTTGTTTTTGAAAGGAAAGCAAATGTTTTGTCCATTAAAAGAACATCAAATTGATCAGAAACACAGTGTAGACATTGTTAATGTTGTAAATGACTATTGCAGATGTAAAACGGCAGATTTTTTATGGAATATCTACATAGGTGTACAGAGGCCCATTATCAGCAACCATCACTCCTGTGTTCCAATGGCACGTTGTGTTAGCTAATCCAAGTTTATCATTTTAAAACGCTAATTGATCATTAGAAACCCTTTTCCAATTATATTAGCACAGCTGAAAACTGTTGTCCAGATTAAAGAAGCAATAAAACTGTCCTTCTCTAGACTAGTTGAGTATCTGGAGCATCAGCATTTGTGGGTTCGATTACAGGCTCAAAATGGCCAGAAACAAAGAACTTCCTTCTGAAACTCGTCAGTCTATTCTCATCAGTCTAACCTTGTTGAGGATGGCTCGTTGTCAGGCTCAAAAAGCCTCAAATTTGCCTGGATGGCCACCAATTTTTCAACCCTTGTATTGGTCAGCCTGTTGCGTGCTTTGTTGTGTGTTCCCAAACAAGGACCAGTTGCGGATGATGTTTGTGGGATTTGGAGGATGATGGAGGCAACAGGGGAAAGAACCTCAGATCCACAAAGTCCCTTCCACCAGGTGGCTGATGAGATATGTTGGCACGACTGCCAAATTGCATCTCCATTGCAAAGCCCTTGCTTGGAAGTGTACTTCGCCTGACTGCCAAGAACCTTGCCCTCATCCAGGCCAAGGTGGCGAGACACGGTAGTGATGACACCAGAGGCCTTGTTGATCTCTGCACCAGACAGGATGCTCTTGCCAGCATACTTGGGGTCCAACATGTATGCTGCTTCAGGCAGAAGTCTTCACGCTTTTTGATGTATTTCAGAACTGCAGTTTCCTCTGCTTGGAGCAACAGTGAAGTGGGTAGGGTAGTACGGATATCTTCTCTTACATCTGCAAGCAGAGTCTGAACATCAGACAGGATGGCATTGTCTCCTTCAATCCATGCAATGGCTACTGCTATAGGTTTCAGGAGTTTCAGGCTGCTTACCACTCTCACCCAAAACACATAATCCTGGAGCATCCTCTTGATGGGGCTGTCCATATCGGCAGACTGTGATATGGACATTTCTTGGAGAGACTCCTTCCCCTCCAGGAGACATGACGACAAAACACCACCCCAACAGGTGTTGCTGGGCAGCTTCAATGTAGTGCTCGTATTCTTCTCACTTTGCTTGGTGAGGTAGATTGCTGCTATAACTTGATGACCCTTCACATACCTAACCATTTCCTTGGCTCTCTTGTAGAGTGTATCCATTGTTTTCAGTGCCATGATGTCCTTGAGGAGCAGATTCAATGCATGAGCAGCACAGCCAATGGGTGTGATGTGAGGGTAGGACTTCTCCACTTTAGACCAAGCAGCCTTCATGTTCGCAGCATTGTCTGTCACCAGCGCAAATACCTTCTGTGGTCCAAGGTCATTGATGACTGCCTTCAGCTCATCTGAAATGTGGAGACAGGTGTGTCTGTGCTCTTGTAGAATACTGGTTGAGGGGTGGAGATTATGTTGTTAATTATTCCTTGCCCACGAACATTCGACCACCCATCAGAGATGATTGCAATACAGTTTGCTTTCTCTATGATTTGCTTGACCTTCACTTGAACTCTGCATCCAGAAAAAAAGTAGATAAAGCATGTCTGGTTGGAGGGGTGTATGCTGGGCAAAGAGAATTCAGAAATCTCTTCCAATACACATAGCCTGTGAGCATCAGAGGTGAACAAAGCTCGAGCAAGACATTTATCATTATTTCTATGACTACGTTCCTCCATTGAGTCAAAACAACTTCTGATTCCAGGAGGACCATGAGCTGTTGCTATTGATAAGGTGTCTGATTCACCATTTTCACCCCGAATAGAAGTACAGGGACTTTTGTCAGATGAACTTTATGCACTTGGCCAGATGATTCTGCATCTTTGCTGCATTCTTCACATATGATTTGGCACAGTATTTGCAAATGTACACAGCTTTTCCTTCTACATTAGCTGCAGTGAAATGTCTCCACACATCAGATAGTGCCCCTGGCATTTTCCTGTAAAGATTAGAAAATAATTAGTAAAAAAACAAATACAATTCCATGTACAGATAAATAGTTAGCAGTTATATTAAGTAACTCCTTTGTAAGATAAATGTTTTAAAATGAAACATGGAAACAGGTGAATTAACACTCCTCAGTTAGCAGGCTCAAGCAAGCTGAAACCCACATGGTAGCAAAAACTAAGTAACGGAAATTGTTAATAATTTAGAAATTATTTAAACACACTTTGCTGTTAGCTACTATTTACTAGTTAACAAAAAATCATGCATGTCATATAAAATATATTCACCCCACCCAGCATTGTAATCAAAACTTACCAGAAAGCATGTAGTCCTTGGCTCAGACAGTGTAGTAGTGTGGGCTCAATATCATCTCATTAGTGTGCAAGATCTTGAGAATCAGCTGTACATGTGATGGAAGAGTGCACTGCACATGTGATGGAAGAATGCACTGTGCATGCATAGGGTTGCAATTCCATTGAACTAGGGATAGTTTAACCAAAATATTCCACAAGATCCAGGATTGCCTTTGTGTTTCCCACAAAAAAGGTTCACTGTTATAAGCTAACTTTTTGGATGAATTTAAGCAAAACTTTGCCGGAAAGTTTCCAATCCTTTGCAACCCTAGTTACTCCACAATACTAGCATGTAAAGAAAAAAACATATTCCAAAACATGCATCCTGTTTGCAATATGGCACTAAAGTAAAACTGCAAAAAGTTTGGCAAAGAAATTAACTTTTTATGTCCTGAATTAAAAGCATTATGTTTGGGGCAAATCCAATACAACACATTACTGAGTACCACTATATTTTTAAGCAGAGTGGTGGCTGCATCATGTAATGGATATGCTGTAAATTGTTAAGGACTGGGGAGTTATTCATGATTTAAAAAAAAGGGCGGAATGGCGCTAAGCACAGGCAAAATCCTAAAGGAAAATCTGGTTCAGTCTGCTTTCCACCAGACACTGGGAGATGAATTAACCTTTAAGCAGGACCATAAACGAAAACACAGGGCCAAATATTCACTGGGGTTGCTTACCAAGACGACATTGAATGTTCCTGAGCGGCCTAGTTACAGTTTTGACCTAAATCAGATTGAAAATCTATGGCAAGAATTGAAAATGGCTGTCTAGCAATGATCAACAACAAACATGACAGAGCTTGAAGAATTTTTTAAAGAATAATGTGCAAATATTGTTCAATCCAGGTGTTCAAAGCTCTTTGAGACTTACCCAGAAAGACTCACAGCTGTAATCGCTGCCAAAGTTGATTAACACGTATTAACTCAGGGGGTTGAATACTTATGTAATCAAGATAAGCGTTTTTTGCATTTGTATTTTATTTTTTTGCATTTTAAATCCATTTTAATCCTACACTGTAACAAAACATTTTGGAAAAAGTCAAGGGATGAAATATTTTCCAAAGGAACTGTAATAATAAATCCCCTACACTTTGACATGTAGCTAGGCTTTTTTGTTATGTATATGAAAAATTTATTTGAATATTATTCCAATCTTGGCCTCTCTGATCGGAGGAATTGTTTGATAGGCCTATTGTGATTTGTGATTTTTTTTCCTTCTTGTCCATACGGACAAAGTAAATCTATATTTTTCTTGTCTAACAAGAGGACGGGCGTTAACTCCGAGCCCTGTAGTAGTAATGAAAATTCACTAATAAAATGTAAATGATGAAGACAGGTTTATATCATATGTCTATGATCAATATGATTGGGTGACATCACTGACCGCCTACATAGGACTGTTTATGGCTTTGTTTATGATCGCACACATAACTACTTACATTACACATGTAGTTGTGCCAGGAACGGGTGACTTGAGGTAGCTTCTCCTTCTTCTTCCAGCTTGCTGGGGCTCCTTCACGTACTGCATCCTACAATGAGAAACACCAAGGTTAGCAGTGTGCCATCTTAATGGAAGAGTAGTACCCTGGTCCCAGATCTGTTTGTGCGGTCTATGGAAATTACCATAGGAGTTGGTGAGACAGCACAAACAGATCTGGGACCAGGCTAGAGGAGTAAGAGAGTAATAATATAGAGCCAGGGATAAAAGGCTACCAAGTCTTGAGGTCAGGAATATCAGGAATTCCTGATAAATTCAGAGAAATCACATCTCAGAGTGTGACGGGTGAAGACAATCACAGGACAATGAAGAATGTCATTTTGTGGTATGAGAAATCAAAATATGAAGGATGAATGGGATTCCTGTGAAGTCTGGTTCCTATCATGTTTCTTTCCCCTAGTGCTTATTAAATTATGGATATTGCTTTAGGTTTTGTAGATTATGACTTTTTCAAAGCATGCTGTGTGACATGCTCATTTAAATTCATGCTAATGCAAGTATAACACAATAGAGAATGACAAGGGAATTTCAATTAACTAGATCAATGTAGGGCTTTTGGTATGGAGTTGATCAAACAAATGTTGTATATCCCAATTTTATGGCCCATGTCAATTTGATGCTCATGCATGCAGTGTATGGGAACCAAAGACCTGAGTTAGAGCGTCACTTGTATTAATTGTTATTGGTTAATCATTAAAATTACAGACAGCCTTAATATTACATGCAGATTCCCAAACAGACCCAAGTGATTAATGAAACATTGAGTGGATGAAGGGAAATCCATGAGAAAACATGAATATGTAAAGATATTTTTAAATATCTAAGTACTTACACCACCCCACCACCGTAACTTGGGGAATAGCACCAAAAAGTGAGATGTGGAATCTCTGAAATGAGTAGTTTTGACTTACTTTAGCAGGTCTCACCTTTGAGGCAATCATGTAAGGAGGGACTATTTCAACATTTAACTCTTGAAATAGCTCTCTACATTGCATGCTCATAAAATCCCCAGCAAGGGGAGACTTGACGATGCCTGAAACAAAATATCAAAAAGGTGTCATTGATTGTTTTGGGGAAAGGATATTGAAGACAGCATCATTTTCATTTGTTGTCATGTCCAAAACACATATTTAGACAAAATGAATGGTGTATCATTTTATTTTCCCATCATTGGAACATACACTCAGTGTACAAAACATTATGAACACCTGCTCTATCCATGACAGCCTGGCCAGGTGAAAACTATGATCCTTTATTGAGGTCAACTGTTACTCTACACTGATTTAAGTGAATTTAAGGATTTTTAAGCCGAGACATGGATTGCGTATGTGTGCCATTCAGAGGGTGAATGGGCAAGACAAAAGATTGAAGTGCCTTTGAACGGGGTATGATAGTAGGTGTCGGGCACACCGGTTTGTATCAAGAACGACAATGCTTTTTGCTGGGTTTTTCACACTCAACATTATCCTGTGTGTATCAAGAATGGTCCACCACCCAAAGGACATCCAGAGAACTTTACAACTGTGGGAAGCATTGGAGTCAACATGGGCAGGCATCCCTGTGGAATGCTTGACACCTTGTACAGTCCATTCCCCCAACACGTTGAGGCTGTTCTGAGGGTGGGGGGGGGTTTGTGCAACTCGATATTATGAAGGCGTTCCTAGTGTTTTGTACACTCAGTGTATACACTTGCTATGATGGCTTATAACATTTATGACATATACACAGGCCAAGAATACTGAATGACTTTGTGAACAGAGGCATCGTGTCCTCATATTTGTCCTTTAATGACCCTAACCTAATACTCCTTTTCCAAATTAACATTCCCTCATATTATATCAACTAAAAAGGCTTCATTGATTTCTGGGTAACACCATCCCCTATTAATATGCCAGCCTGGACTCCTGTGCCATTCTCCTCAGTCTTGTATTTCAATGCAGCTCCGACTCAAATGGCCTCACTGCAGAAAGCCCTTGATACTTTGCCAAGATGGTTGCTATTACCTAATAAAATAAAAATATGTATCTTTATGGTAAGGAGATGATTTGGAGGTGGACTCAATGTCAAACCGCTTTCCTGCGTTTCTTTACTTAATCTTACTGCTACCATCCTTTCTATGGCGGTACAATTTGTTGCAGGGAGAGACAGAAGTGTTACCCAGTTAAATTATTTTGGGGTTTCCACAAGCTTGAAGTATTCAAAACCAAATCAGTATCCATCTTATGTCATTTCTACCCACATCATGAGACACAATGGCTTCAATGTGGATGGATGACATTTCTGGTCAAGTGTCCAAAAATATTGTTATTGCAACTAACTCATAAGGGTAAGAGTTTATCATTCCTTTATTAGACAAATGTGTGGATATGGCCCATGAAAAATAAAAACCACAAACCAAAATAGGAGGGTGGTCAGAGAAGTGTACAATTTACCTTGCTGAAGCACGTAACCGTCATGCACTGGAATGGCTGTTGTGTGTGTGGCTCCGCTGTCTAACACCAACCCTGTGGATCGTCCATTGGCAAAGCTCAGGCACTCAGAGTTAAGAAAACTGAAGGGACATTTCTAGAGATCAAAATGTATTTTAGCCCAAACCCTTGTGTCAAAGTCACATGAGCAATAGCTAATGGCAAAATACAAATCTACTTTGGAAGAGAGAAGTTCTCAATGAGACAACCCTGGATAAATAAAAGGTTAAATAAAAGGAATAGGAAAAACTGTTCAGGAGATTTTGGGGTCATTATCAAACAGCAGATGGATCGAATTTGACTAGTGTTTTATTACAGTAACACCATCAATCCACCACTTCAACCTTCCAACAACATCTCCATTTCATGTCAATCTACTCTGCAAGCCTGCATGGCTTAAGGATACGAGGACAGCACTGCCGTTTTACACAGGAAGAAGGCGGGAATGTTGTAATGCTCAAACATCAGCTCGGTTAGCTTCTCCCGCTTGGCTCGTGTGTTCCACTGCACAGAGATGAGAGAAAGAAGGGAAAACTGTGCTGTGTTCATTAGGGCACACCTTAGCAAAACGTTTTTTTTTTCAACTGAAAACATGAACTAGCGTTTATTATTGAACAAGTACAGATAGTGCCTTCTGTTTCAGTGTTTTCTTAATTTGGTGCCTAAACCAGCAGGACACCATATATACTAAATGCCACAGAAAAAATACTATATCACAGTATAATAACTCCATAGTGGTTTGTTGTGATTAAAAATTAGAGGTGAGCCACTTTGGACAATGATGGCACGAGTGGCAGTCGGTGTTCACTGTCATTTCAACTTACATGGGGCTCATTCCATACTGAATGAGGTTAATCACAAAACCAATGCACTATTACAGGTGTGTGTGAAAAAAATTACATTAGGCTCATTCCAAACTGAAGGTGAGGCATACTCACCGAGGCTTCTGACATGAGTACAGGATGCATGCTGGGCTCGGATTTGAAGTGCATCTTGTAGGTGTGGTCTAGGATGGCCTGGAAGCTGTCCCAGTCCTCGACTTCACAGATAAGAAAACAAAAACGCATATGAATGAGTAAGATGATGTCATTGGTAACCAGTGAAAAATTGGCACAAGAAAATCTATAGACAACGGGGTGGGCCAAGGTAGTTATCCTTGTATAAAAAAAAAAAAATCATAGACCGGGCTCAACATTAACACAAAAAAATTGTCGGACAATAAGATCATAGATTTGAGTTGTCTGAATGGACTTGAAAAATAAATCACACAAATCGCAATGTCAAACAATTACTCCAATCAGAATTTGATCATTTCCCAATTTATGCAGAACACATCGAGTAGGATTGTATTGCATTGACAGGCAGGAGCGGGCTTTCAATCATCCCCTGTTGTGAGCTTTAGAGATCAAAGCATGTAGCCACGTGTGCACATTTGTTGATAATCCTTGCTAATTAGTGCGTTACTTGCACAGTTAGAGTTGTCACGATACCAGAATTTTGACTACGATGCCAGGTTTAGTCAGGCGTTGGAACTGGTTCAGGGAACAGAACTGAAAACTGGAAAATAACGAAATTATTAGAGCAACAGCGGTCTAAGGCACTGCATCGTAGTGCTTGAGGCGTTACTACAGACCCGGGTTTGATCCCAGACTGTGTCACAGCCGGCCATGACCAGGAGACCCATGAGGAGGTGCACAATTGGCTTAGCGTCGTCCGGGTTAGGGTAGGTTTTGACCGGCTGGGATTCCCTTGTTCAATCGCGCTCTAGCGACTCCTTGTGGCGGGCTGGCCGCCTACAAGCTGACTTCAGTCAGCAGCTGGATGGCGTTTCCTCCGACACATTGATGCAGCTGCCTTCCAGGTTTAGCAAGCAGTGTGTCAAGAAGCAGTGCGGCTTGACAGGGCGTGTTTAGGAGGACGCATGGCTCTCTACCTTTGCCTCTCGAGCTCGTCGGAGAGTTGCAGCAATGGGACAAGACTAACTACCAATTGGATATCACAAAATTGGTGAGAAATATGGATAAAAGTACAACAAATTATAATAATATATAAAAAGGAACGATATAAACCAATCCTTTTTTTTGACTCAAACCGGTTCAGAACTTTATTTTTCTGGTCGGAACAAAAAATAAATGGCTCTATTCAGAACGAAACGATTGGAAAATAATTTTGGTTCCAATCCCTGGGTTTACTATCACGAACACTGAACAAATATATAAACGCAACATGCAACAATTTAAGATTTTACTGAGTTAAAGTTCAACTGAAATCAGTCAACTGAAAGAAATTCATTAGACCCTAATCTATGTATTTCACGACTGGGAATACAGATATGCATGTGTTGGTCAAAAATACCTTTAATTTAAAAAAAAATAAAATAGGTAGGAGCGTGGATCAGAAAACAAGTCTATCATTTTCATGCAGTGCGACACATTTCCTTTGCATATAGTTGATAATGCAAAGTTTGCTTGATATTGTCAGGAACTGGAACACGCAGTCGTACACGTCGATCCAGAGCATCCCAAATATGCCCAATGGGTGACATGTCTGGTGAGTATGCAGGCCATGGAAGAACTGGGACATTTTTAGCATCCAGGAATTGTGTACAGATCCTTGCGACATGGGGGAGTGCATTATCATTCTGAAACGTGAGGTGATGGCAGCGGATGAATAGCACGACAATGGGACTCCGGATTTTCATCACCGTATCTCTGTGCATTCAAATTACCATTGATAAAATGTGTTAGTTGTCGGTAGCTTATGCCTGCCCATACCATAACCCCACCATAGGTCACTTTGTTTACCCATCTACACACAATACCCCATAACGACAAAGTAAAAACATGTTTTAGCAAGTATTATCAAATTTATTGAAAATGAAATAGAAATATTTAATTTACACCCGAGTCACCTTGGGCAGCGATTATGGCTGTGAGTCTTTCTGGGTAAGTCTCTAAGAGCTTTCCACACCTGGATTGTGCAACATTTGCCCATTATTCTTTTCAAAATTCTTCAAGATCGGTCAAATTGGTTGTTGATCATTGCTAAACAACCATTTTCAGAATTTCAAGTAGATTTAAATCAAAACAGTAACTCGGCCACTCAGGAACATTCACTTTCTTCTTGGTAAGCAACTCCAGTGTATATTTGGCCTTGTGTTATTGTACTGCTGAATTCATCTCCCAGTGTCTGGTGGAAAGCAGACTGAACCAGATTTTCCTCTATGATTACATGTATTTTTTTATCCTGAAAAACTTCCCAGTCCTTAACGATTACAAGTATACCCATAACATGATGCAGCCACCATTGTACTTGAAAATATGGAGAGTGGTACTTAGTAATGTGTTGTATTGGATTTGCTCCAAATATAACACTTTGTATTCAGGACAAAAAGTGAATTGCTTTGCCACATTTTTCGCAGGTATTACTTTAGTGACTTATTGCAAAGAGGATGAACGTTTTGGAATATGTTTTATTCTATACAGGCTTCCTTTTTTAAAATTTATTTTTAATTTTACCTTTATTTAACCAGGTAGGCTAGTTGAGAACAAGTTCTCATTTACAACTGCGACCTGGCCAAGATAAAGCACAGCAATTTGATACATACAACAACAAAGAGTTACACATGGAATACACAGACATACAGCCAATAATACAGTAGAAAAATAAAAAATAAGTCTATATACAGTGAGTGCAAATGAGGTAAGATAGGGGAGGTAGGGAAATAAATAGGCCATGGTGGCGAGGTAATTATAATATAGCAATTAAACACCGGGATGGTAGATGTGCAAGTTACTGTGGTGCAAAGGAGCAAGATAAATAAATAAATAAATAAATACAGTATGGGGATGAGGTAGTAGGATGGGCTGTTCACAGATGGGCTGCACTGACAGCTGGTGCTTAAAGCTAGTGAGGGAGATATGAGTCTCCAGTGGGGTGACCAGTGAGATATACCGGCTGGAGCGCGTGCTACGAGTGGGTGCTGCTATGGTGACCAGTGAGCTGAGATAAGGTGGGGCTTTACCTAGCAAAGACTTGTAGATGACCTGGAGCCAGTGGGATTGGCGACGAGTATGAAGCGAGGGCCAGCCAACGAGAGCATACAGGTAGCAGTGGTGGGTAGTATATGGGGATTTGGTGACAAAGCAGATGGCACTGTGATAGACTGCATCCAATTTGTTGAGTAGAGTGTTGGAGGCTATTTTATAAATGACATCGCCGAAGTCGAGGATCGGTACGATGGTCAGTTTTACGAGGGTATGTTTGGCAGCATGAGTGAAGGATGCTTTGTTGCGAAATAGGAAGCCGATTCTAGATTTATTTTAGGATTGGAGATATTTAAATGTCTGGAAGTCTGGAAGGAGAGTTTACAGTCTAGCCAGACACCTAGGTATTTGTAGTTGTCCACATATTCTAAGTCAGAACCGTCCAGAGTAGTGATGCTGGACGGGCAGGCAGGTGCGGGCAGCGATCAGTTGAAGAGCATGCATTTAGTTTTACTAGCGTTTAAGAGCAGTTGGAGGCCACGGAAGGAGAGTTGTATGGCATTGAAGCTCGTCTGGAGGTTAGTTAACACAGTGTCCAAAGAAGGGCCAGAAGTATACAGAATGGTGTTGTCTGCGTAGAGGTGGATCAGAGAATCACCAGCAGCAAGAGCGACATCATTGATGTATACAGAGAAGAGAATCGGCCTGAGAACTGAACCCTGTGGCACCCCCAGAGACTGCCAGAGGTCCGGACAACAGGCCCTCCGATTTGACACACTGAACTCTATCTGAGAAGTAGTTGGTGAACCAGGCGAGGCAATCATTTGAGAAACCAAGGCTGTTGAGTCTGCCAATAAGAATGTGGTGATTGACAGAGTCAAAAGCCTTCGTCAGGTCAATGAATACAGCTGCACAGTAATGTCTCTTATCAATAGCGGTTATGATATCGTTTAAGACCTTGAGTGTGGCTGAGGTGCACCCATGACCAGCTCTGAAACCAGATTGCATAGCGGAGAAGGTACGGTGGGATTCGAAATGGTCGGTAATCTGTTTGTTAACTTGGCTTTCGAAGACCTTTGAGGGAAAGAGAGGTTGAACAACAATTTTAGCAGACAATTTTTGGCTGATTTGTAGGGGTCCAGATTTTGCAGCTCTTTCAGAACATCAGCTATCTGGATTTGTGTGAAGCGGGCTTGGGCGAGATGCTGTGGGGAGTGCAGGGCTGTTGACCGGGGTAGGGGTAGCCCGGTGGAAAGCATGGCCAGCCGTAGAAAAATGCTTATTGAAGTTCTCAATTATAGTGGATTTGTCGGTGGTGACAGTATTTCCTAGCCTCAGTGCAGTGGGCAGCTGGGAGGAGGTGCTCTTATTCTCCATGGACTTTACAGTGACCCAGAACATTTTTGAGTTTGTGCTACAGGATGCAAATTTCTGCTTGAAAAAGCTAGCCTTAGCTTTCCTAACTGCCTGTGTATATTGGTTCCTGACTTCCCTGAAAAGTTGCATATCGCGTGGGCTATTCGATGCTAATGCAGAACGCCACAGGATGTTTTTGTGCTGGTTAAGGGCAGTCAAGTCTGGAGTGAACCATGGGCTATATCTGTTCCTGGTTCTACATTTTTTTAAAGGTGCATGTTTATTTAAGATGGTGAGGAAGGCACTCTTAAAGAATGACCAGGCATCCTCTACATCCTCTTTAACTCCGTCAATTAGGTTAGTATTGTGGAGTAACTACAATGTTGTTGCATCCTCAGTTCTCTCCTATCATAGGCATTAAACTCATAACTGTTTTAAAGTCACCATTGGCCTCACGGTGAAATCCCTAAATGCGGTTTCCTTTTTCTCCGGCAACTGAGTCAGGAAGGACGCCTGTATCTTTGTAGTGACTGGGTGTATTGATACACCATCCAAAGTGTAATTAATGACTTCACCATGCTCAAAGGGATATTCAATGTCTGCCTTTTATTTATATATATTTTTTACCCATCTACCAATAGCTGCCCTTCTTTGCGATGCATTGGAAAACCTCCCTGGTCTTTGTGATTGAATCTGTGTTTGAAATTCACTGCTCGACTGAGGGACCTTACAGATAATTATATGGGGGTACAGAGATGAGGTAGTCCTTTCAAAATCATGTTAAACACTATTATTGCACACCAAGTGAGTCCATGCAACTTATGTGACTTGTTACGTACCTTTTTACTCCTGGACTTATTTAGGCTTGCCATAACAAAGGGGTTGAATACTTATTGACTCAAGATGTTCGTGTCAAAACGTGTCAAAACGTGTCAAAACGTAATTCCGCTTTGACATTATAGGGTATTGTGTGTAGGCCAATTTATTACACTTTAAATTCAGGCTGTAACACAACAAAATGTGAAATAAGTCAAGGGATGTGAATACTTTCTGAAGGCACTGCTTCTCTTTGGGCAAGTCATACAGGTCATTTGCTGCTACAAATAAGGCCCAGTACTGTTGAATAATTAAGGTGTGCATGCATAGTGCATACGTCTCGTCACACTGAATTTTATTAGCCCACCTCTCATCTTTGTTGCTGGGTCGGATACTGGAGAAAAAAAAAGACTGATGAACTTTGCTAATTTTAGTGAAGTGTGCGAATAATGATCCAGGTCAGTACTCTAAGGAGGTCTCTGGTCCCATAGTGCTGCTCTGCGTCAATTAAGATTGCTGTCACACTTCTCTAAATAGTCCAACTCCCCTGTACTGAATTCAGACTAACGTCAGTCAGGTCATCATTACCTCCATAACGACAGCTTGAAGGACCACATAAGCAATGTCCTAAATGGCAATGTCATAAAAATATTTAAAATGGGGTAGACAAAAACACATCACCTCATTTTCTTTCACTTCCTATTTTCCATTTGAGATGGATATCCTGTTCTATTTACTAGCATCAAATCAGCACCATGGAGAGTTCATGAGAAACAAACCCAACACCTACGCCATGATGGTTCTCAGTCTGTCCAATTAACAACCATAATTTCTATTTTCTAACAAAGACCATCCTCTTCATAAACCTCTAATCACTGTTGAATGCTGACCATTTCAACATAGTGCCAAAGAATATACACCGGGGAAGCCTCTGGAAATACTGTTTGTGTTAATCTCACAGGAAGATTCTCAGGTCAGTGGAACACTGACCACAGACAAACAGAGCAGTCCCGATAAAGATCCTCTCCCAAAACATTGTGCAGTGTCATAGATGATGAAGGCATCACTGAGCCTGGCATTCCCTCTACCATACTATCTAGGGGCCACTTCACAGGACCAGCAGCATTTGCTCCACCAACTTTATGAGGATTTTAATTTTATCAAAGCAGAATGCTGTCAATACAACTTCCACATTGCCTACGATCACGTCGGGGAAGAGAGACTCACTCATGCCGTTTTTGAGCGGTGACATGACCTCCATGTTCTCGCGGGCCACCCTCAGCTGGTTGGTGTCGATGAAGTAGTTGGTGCCCTGCTTGCCCTTGTCCCCGCCGTCTGTCTCCATCGGGGTGCTGCCATCCTCTCTGTCCAGGGTCACGCCGATCACTGTGGGGAAGTCAGCCTATGGGCAGAAAGAAATGTACATAAGTGTCCATTCCATAAGTGTCAATTCCACTTCCTTATTCAGGTCACAACATTATAACATGGGCCAACTCAGAGGAATGGAGCAGGAGCACTCGGTTGTCTTAGTAGGCTAATTCTTGCTGTTTCTATCACTACTGTCCAGAATACTGTCGGTGAAACATGACTGTATTTTCTCCAACTAAAAAGGTGGAACACCTTTTTGCTAGTTTGCAGAACACTGTAATTTGTTACGGCAAACAGCATCAGCAACAATGAAACAACTATAGCCTCACCCTAGCCCTTGATCATGACTCTCAGTTCTATTAAATTACACATGTGGGGGTCATAAAGCAACACTGAGAACACCATTCCATATAGTGGTCATATATTAGGCTGTAGACCGTTTGGACGCTACAGACATTTTTGTGAGAAGACCAGTTTTCGGGATGTCTCATGTTCTGACAAACACTGCTGTAGCCTGGCCACCTTCCACCGCAGATGTGGAAGGCTGACACAGGCAGATGGATTGAGACGCAGCCTATGCAAAAAAAACATATCTTTAGCTTAAACTGATTTTGATGGGAGCTTTTTTTTTTTATTATTTTACTTGGATTGATCAATAGACTTCTTAATATAACATGTAAGGTCCTTGGACTAAGAAGTAATGTTGGCTCCTATAGTCCAATATAGTGTATTCACTGGGAACCAAACGGGGAGGAACTAACAGGGAGGGACTAACCTGAACTTGTCCAATAAGAAACAACTTCTTGTTGATTATCGTTTACCGTTGCCAAATGTTTTGCTACTGTGTGCACTAATGAATAGACCCCTAGATAGTGGCACCTTTTTGTCTACTGATGACAGAGGTGTTATTTCTATTAACAGGGAAGGGCAAATGGGCAATTACACAATAACAGTGATTTTGACTCAAACAAAAAACAATGATTGAAATATTAAATCATAAAACTATGCACAAGGATTGCTTTAAACAATTTCCACATAAAATGTTACAAAAACATATTTACTTGATGAACTGTGCAGTTTCAAAGTTTGGATGGACTGTTCTTCAAGTCTCAGCACTTTTTTTACCATGGAATTGCCAAAATGCAAGTGCGACAGGAACTGACTACGTAAACCGAATTCATGCTCACTGTCATGGGTTACAGTCCTCATTTCCTGACATTGATATACCCTCTAAAAGAAAACGAATATGTAGAGGAAGATGCATAGTTAATCAGGTCACTAGACTAGGACACTTACCTTGGGACAATCTTCTCCAGCATAGCCAGCTCTCACTGTGTATGAGCCTATGTCAAACACCAGGGCTCCAACCTCATCTGCAGAGAGAGTTTGCACGAGTGAATAAATGACACAACAGTAAGCAATGTGTTAACTTACATCAAGACTAGAGTCTAGCGTAATTGACCACACTTGCCAACTAACGTTAGTTATATTTATACTAAGAAAGCTAAAGAACGTTTTAAAATGTCACTGCATGCAATCTAAACTTGTTTTGGTTGAACTTGCCTAATTCCGTGGGCCAACGAAAAATTAGCTAGCTAAAACAGCAAGCAAGCGAGTAATTCATCTGCAAAGGGCTGTTAGCCATGCAGCTAGCGAGTTAGCGAGTTGCATCTTTCACTCATTGTTGGCTGGCAGTCATATTCGACAAATCAAAGTAACAAGTGCATGAGAGAAAATAAATGATTATCCCCGAGCTATTAAGCTTGCTATATGCTAAAGATACCGCCAGTCTGCAGATCACCTGCTATCAGGTTAGCTAGCTAGCAAGCTAGTTGTCTGTAGTCGTCTCCTGTTATAGTTAGCTAGTTACTGGTAGCTAACTACCGCACAACGTGGCGAGTTCATTCATTTCATTTTGACCGCAAAATCATACTCACCGCCTCCATACACTCCGCCACTCATCCTCTCAAATGATAAAAACAGACAAATATAACTTTGTGGATAATACGTTTAAAGAAAATGTCCCGGCAGCTAGCTAAACGTTTTATCACAACAAAAGAAATTAATAAACGTGAATCAACCTAACACGCGCCATTTAGCTGTTACCAGGCAATCCAATCAAACGTTTCAACGGCATCCCTAAACCCGCCTCTGTACGTGACGTCAAAGTTAAGTTACTATGAGAGGAAGGGGGACTGTGTTAGATGACAGGGAATACAACTGTGTTTGGCACTGTGTAAAATATGAGCACAATTCAGTCCCTATACATCAATGGTTAGAGACTTGAAGGAGGTATGGTAAATATGACCTGACAGATTGTTTTAGAGTAATGGGCCTCATTATTTGACTGTCAATGGGTAGGGCAACTAACTGGGTGTGTTTGTGTGCGGGTGTGTGTCAAAGACATTTATTTATGAATTAAAATAATATTGTATTTGTCAAACAACAGGTGTAGACTAACAGTGAAATGCTTACTTACGGCCCTTCCCAACAATGCAGAAACAAAAAAAAGATAAATAGAAAAATAATAACTCATGGAATAAATACACAACGAGTAACAATAACTTGGTTATTATTAGCAGCCATTATTATGTATTTACATACTTTGGCCAGGTGATTCATTGAATCAGGTTGCTGTCAGCTCTGACGGTTGCATTGTATTTTAATGATTGCCATTATCAAGCTGCTCTCAGAAATAAAGTTCTATCCCTTTAAAAAAAGAAATACTACCTACTGTCTCTTTTGCTCATGCCCCCCACTCACCCCCACCCACCCACCCACCGCCTGCCAACACACACACACACACACACACACACACACACACACACACACACCCAGCCCTCAGCCTCATGCATCAGCTCTCTCTACATTACTGCTCTTCCTTGCAACATCCACAGTCACTGAGCATAGAGGAAGAACTGAAACCACACACCGTCTGTCTGCTTACAGTCCATGTACTTAAGGACGTATGTGGAAAACGCCTACTTCCTCTCCCACTTATCTGCACTGAAAAAAAGGTAAAAGCTGAATGCATTTTAGTGTCAATGCTGTTTTTGTACATGTCTTATGTGTGTATGGCATGATAAGTTTATGTAGTAGGCAAGTCAGACTCACATCAGCTGTGAGTGTGGCTCCAAGCAAGGTGTGGTGTGTGTGTGTTTGTGTGTGTGTGTGAGTATGAGTATGTGTGTGTGTGCATTTGTGCGTGCATCATTGCTACACAAGTCTGAGGTAATGCATTGGTCTTATCTTATGTCTTGAGCCTGGGGTGCACCAAAATGTCAAACCAAATTAATTGCGGGCTTATGCCTCCTAATGAATTAGTAATCGGGTATCCCAAGGTTTCGACTGTGAAGGGAGGTGCAGTCTTTTTTAGTGTATCAATTTTGATGAATAGAGGGGCCAAGTGGAATTCATTTTTTAAATATCTTGACAGTTAATAAAATCAAGAACAGTTACTGTCAATTCAGATCTGTAATGACCTTTTCCTCATTTCTAAAAAAGAGTTTGAGAGTTGAACATTTCAGTGAGAGTTGAACATTTCAAAGATTCAACAGAGACATGACTTTGTCCTGAGTCACTTCATAGGAAACAAACATCAGGTCAGCTCAAGTCTTGTTTTGTTAATTACATCTCTGATTTGAGCAAGTCTTATTGGGATTCCCCTGGACTGCCACACTGTCCTTTTCTCACTTCTTCTCACAGTCCATTTCCTCTTGAGCATGCTCCCTAAAAACAAAGCCAAATACTCATGTAGTTTAAGAGGCTACATCACCTCAATTTGGTTGTTGTCTTTGAATATGGAAACACTGCTGATAGGTTCTTCCACAAAGTTAGAACCATTTAAAGTAAGGCACCATAGCAACTTTCCAGTCTATGTGCCTGTGGTCATCCCCTGGCAGTGTACATCTGGTGTATACTTGGCCCACTCCATCTGCATAGTACTGAGGTGCACTATTACGATCAGTGTCACGCTTCTCTAGTGTGTGACTCAGACACCGCACGAGAGGCAATATCACAGAAATTATGAGGACACTTCAGCAAGCTGCCACTGTGACAGTCTCTTATGGGCCAAAAATAGCTCTGAGATAAGACAAGAACCTTCCAATGGAACAGAGGGATTGCCTGTAGTTATGCTTTATGTTCACCACGAGATTCAGATTGATTAATTGTTTTGGAAAACCACAGCATCAGTGGGTCCCATTGGAATAAGTTATAGGGTTCATCACGTTTAGGATAGGGAGCAAGGTTTACTATTCATCTTATTGTCTTTTCAGACTGCGTTTCAGTGAGTATACAATCCTTTTATGCATACACATGTAGAAATACAGAGCAGGGCCCATATTTTCTATCATATGCAAAAGAGCACCAGTGTATATATCAGCAATGCCCGCACACAAGGCGAGACCAGCCATAGCAAAACAATGAATGCCAAATTATATAAATGTTAAAGGATTTATTTTACAGTCTGCGACACTGTTCATCAGATGGCGAGATGGTTGATGAATAATGGTTCCGAATGGCTTGTTTCAAATGGGTCCGGCCATGCCAGGCAGTGAAAGCATGTGCAACTCTGGATGTGTCAGTGTCTATTCTCCTCCACAGATAGAGTGACAGAGAGGGAGGCGCTGAGCCAGAGAGGTGCGCATATTTTAAGTCACTTTAGCACTCTTCAAGAGGGCCTTTTTCAATGATCCATTATGCATACAACTCTGTCTCTCCCTGGTATTTCTCCTACCTTCTTGACGTCAGTTGCCATTTGTGAGGGTTGCCCAGGCAACGGCCAACCTCCCCTGGAGATATGTCTGGTGGCCTGATATAGCCTTTTAAGGGTTTACTGTTTGTACACGTTTTAATTGCCTTTGATACACTGTCAGTATTACATGTAGGTCATTAGAGTACATCAGGCGTGAAAAAAAAAATGGGAACGCATATAAAAATAGCATATCAAAAGCTATTCTGGCATGATATCTCATTAGTGCTTCTCATCTCCTCTCAACTTGGGCACCTACATATTGTGTTAATGGCTGTTTCGGAGCAGTCCTCCAAGGGTATTATGTACCCTAAAGTGGTAGCAATGAAGTTCAAAGTGAAATTATGTGATTTGGTATGATTGCTTGTTGCAGGCTATTCATTTGTAACACCCTATGTGTGTTATTATAGTGTATGGTATTAAAGTAGGCCTTGCCTAATTATTTTAGCTACACTTGTATTATTACAGTCAAATTTTTACCATAATGTAAATAACTCCAGCAATCAAGGGGAACTTTGTTAATTAAGGATATCAATGCATCATCTTCGTCAGATACAGTATTTCAGCAAGCAAAATTCCCCAATCTCTCAATTTTCTCCTAAGTGTTTACGAAGTGTTACTGTGTCTCAGTTTTAGACAGTTCCCATTGCAATGGTAGGTTAGGATGTGTGAAAATGTTTATCTGTCATGGCTGGAAGACAATAGAGATATTGTACACACAGGGTACCTGGTTCAGAGCTCTGAGGCTATTTATAGCTTCTGCAGCATCTTTTTTTCCAGACATCAAGCTATTGATGTTCTATTTTTACAGTGCAATTCGCCCCCTCCCTCTCCTTTCGGTTGCCAAGCGATTGACCAAGGGACCAGATTGGAGAATGATGTGCCGCGTGCTGGACACCCTGACTCTGATTTTCAGTTGGTTAATGAACTCTTTCAATAAGGGATGGATGACACCTATGAGATGGTTGTAGGGTTGATTACAAAAACGATTACAAAAAAACAATGTGATTTAAGATAATAAATGCCATTGCTATTTTACCCTTCACATCTAATCACCAAGCAGGAGAGAAAGAAAGCCACTGGGATGCATTTCAGTTAATTGACTTGATAGTTTACTGACTTGATTGTTGTGGCCTTGCTTTTATCGGAGATAGAAATCTGTTTTGATTTTTCATAGATTTATCTGAATTTGGTTTAAAATTAATGTATTTTTGGCTACAAAGCTACTAACATTATTGTGTAGTTGTCAAGGTGAGCCAGGTTTTGTCTCTACAACATTTATATATGGCAATATTAGGGCTGCCCAGGCCAGAATATTGAATTTAGCCACACCTAGTTGAAAGGGTTACAAAACAAAACATGACTAAATGTCATTTTCCCTGTGTTGTGTTACAGCGGACGTGACTAACACCTCTCTTTTTCAGAGAAACTAGAGAGATATCAGCTAATATTGGAATATATGATGTTGATATACAACTGCGAGAGTACTGCCAAAATTTGACAGGAATAGATTATGTTCTGTCTTGTTGTGGTGATGTTCACACCTTAGAATAGTTAAATGTTGCATAATTTCAGACATGAATTGGCAAAATCGTTCGGTTGCATTTAATAAAGTTATGACATCCTGTGATTTTCATCAGTCTTTTTGATTTATGTTAATGGCCTCCACAGCATATCAAAACCTGCAACATAGGCCTACATCCTCAAATCAACAACATGTGACTCTCTACTAGCTATTATTTTAATCCTAATCCTCATAATGCATTTAGGAAAAGGGATCGACTGAGGTAATCTACTGCTGTGTGAATTCAATTAGACTTAATCTGACCCCATGCTATTCCAAAAGGAAACCAAGGGCTGTGCAACTTTCATCTCCCCTTCATTGATTATAGCTCTCGCAGAGATGAGGAAAAGCCTATCCCACTGCTCTCTTTCATTGGCCCCATAAAAAATTCAGCATGTCCTAATGGAGAGAAATCCTATTCTACTATTTACCCCCTTTACACTGGAACCAGACCAGACACACCTTTCCCTGGTGCTATCCAAAATGATCAGAAATGACTAAACACATACATGATGACTCATATGATACAGGTTCAGAGCACCAGAAACATATAGCTACATTTAACTGGCACTTTTAGTGTGTGCACAATGTGAGAGATCTCCAGGATTGGATGAATGCGCAGGCCTATAGGTAGTCTGTATAAGTAAGTGTGTATAATGGTTATCCCAATAACCCTTTTATTTCAGTACTACCAGATATCTAGATAATTAATTGGTACTTGCCTACATAAGCCAAATCCTTTAGCCTATTACAGTAAGAACTAAATGTTCTGAATTGTAAGAACATAGTATTAAATATGGCAATTCATGTTTTGGTTATGTTTTGCATATCAAGAGAAACCCGGTGAAGGCTTAATCACACAGAGCTGACAACGTCTTCAAAACAACTTGCATTGATAATCACTTATGAACATTTAGAAAACACTGAATGACATTGTAATTCCTGCACACTTTAGCCTACTTCCCAATGCTCAATCCACCGTACGGCTCGAACGCCACAACTGTAACCATACAACATGACGAAGGAAGGAGTAATACACGTAGTCGGCGTTACAAGCTCCTTAAACCAAGAACAATATTTTAAAACAATATCGTATCGTCCAGACCTCTGCGACAGATGTTCACCTACACTGTAACAACTTGTTTCCTGTACTCCGTTCTTTCTTTTCGTTGAGGGAGCTGACAGTCAATACCATTTTCCTGTGGGGGAAACCAAGCAATTGCGACACGGTTGACTTGGCCATTATTGTACAAGAAAACAGGACGCTTCTCTAAGTAGAGAGAAATCCCTGATATAAATCAAGACCTTGTCTTAAGAATACGTTTCAAACGTGTTGTAGGAGCGAGTAAGACGAGAATGTACGACATCTCTGTGAGTGCACCCCTCGGCGTCGGCTGTTGCCATGTTCCCAGTTTCTTCATGGGTGTGGTGATTAGATCGCTCGTTCAGTCTAATCCTGCCGGAGTTGCGCGAGTGGCTGGCCCTTTAAATCGGTGAAATTGTCTTAAAATTTAATACCGCTGCCCTGACATTTCTTTCACAGCTGGGACCATGTATGCCATTTGAAAACGGACTGTGATTACAGAGTGGAACGACGTGGAAACCCCATCGAAATCCAGTTTCAGGTAATAACGTGTGGTCTGGCGAGCTGTATCTCTTGGCATTTTCTTGCCTTTATTTCCTGCTTTGGGTAAACCCTGGGCTAGAGCCTACAATACGGCTTGATGTCGGCCTTTGTTTTGTATCGAGGTTGCAAAACATTAGGGGACCACTCGATCCATTCAAAAGCTATGTGTTGAGTAGTGGTCATTTTACTAGCTAATTAGATCTATTTCTAGGGGTGCTGTTTTTCTCCGTGAAGCTTTTATTGGGGGGGGGGGGGGGATTCGGTGTTATCGAAACGCGGCCTTTTACTGTCAAATCACCGTCGGACGGAAATTAACTAGCCTACTGTAGGCTATAGGATAACCATCTATATTCACGAATATAACGAAGGCTTCTTCAGATATGTAGAGCAAGAGTATTATATATATATATTTACATTCATCAATTATAAATGACATTCTGCCTTCGTTCGAGCGGCAATTTGTAGCAAGGCTGCCAATGTAACGTAACGGCGCGCGTATTGCTTAATTTCGTAGTCTTGAAAATGCATGCCACCGTCATTGATATTGTTTGGAGATTATATGCAATCTAATATATCTCAATATTTAATATTGTCAGATCAACAAGTGTTCAAGATTCTGCCAGAACACTGAGAACAGATAACCTTCCAGTTCTGTGTGTTGTGGTGCTGTTACAATGTAACAATATTGTAACAACCTTGTAACAGTATTGGAACAAAGTTGGAACTTTCATGTATCTGCTAACGTTATCTCTCTAATAGTATCCACAATCCGCATTAAAATAACAGCCATTTTTAAATAGTTATAGTCCAGGCCTATAACTAGCCCAGTTTTAGCTGTAAGCCTATCAGTTGTTGTTATACTTCTGCAGTATTATAGAGTTTTAAGCAATATCCTGACAAGACGGGTTTAATGAGTCCTCCAACAAGATCAGTGAGGTACAGATTAATTTGATCACCCTGTTGGAGAACTTGCCTGCAATGCAGGACATTTAAAACTTGTAGTGTATTTGAGGTTTTAAAAGGCTTCTGAAGTTTGTAATTTCAACTTTGACATTTCAGACTTGATTTTCCCTTACTAAAATTGATCAACCCTTCCAAAAATGTCCATTAATTATAATTCACATAATAATTCACATTTCCTTATAATTTTTCTGCTCTAGCAAACTGGCTCAAATTAAGATCCTACATCTATAGTGAAGTGTTGTAAAGAGTAAACAGCATTACAACTGCTGTTATCATAGTATGCAAACTTTGACCAGTAATACTGTAGCTCTTTGTGCACAGGTAGGCTGTAGAAAAAACATACTGGGCAAATATCTTTGTGGTCACAATTACAGTGGATTTGTGGTAGGCCTAAGTTGCAAATTATTTATTAGAGAACATATGAAGATCATGATTGATATCTGTCATATACTGAATGTATTTAATGTATTTCCTTATGGCTGCCCTGCCTCCTTTTGCTTTCACCCAATGTTTAGGCCATCTCCACCTCTCTGCAGAGACGTGTCGCCCTATTGGAGTTAGAAGAACATATACATGTACATACGATTTCATCCCAAGAACATGTGCACCTACACCCGCTCAAACACAACACACACGTGTACGCACACAATGTTGTTTCGTTCTCCCAAGACATCTCATACTCATATCACACTTTCATCGCATGATATGACCGAAATCTACCACTCCAAACATTAACCATTTCTACAAACATGGCTATTACAGGGGTTTTAACATGAAATAACACACATATCAGACCAAACCCATGCATTACACGTTAACGAATCCTATTCAGCCAGCAATACCTATTCACCAGAGACAATGTTACTTGGGAAATCAATCCAATATTCAATATAAAGCTGGATACATTACACAAATATGAAACCATGGTAATCCCTAAGATTAGGTTACAGACAAGTCTAACGTTGTGACCTTCCCAGGAGAGGTCAAGTTAATGGCCTTGTGACCGTAAGTGGACTCATTTGGGTGAGACACACATCAGACACAATATTCCCAATAGTATTACAGCTCAATATTGTAACTAAAAGTGGGTGTGCTAATTTCAGATGC
Source organism: Hucho hucho (assembly GCA_003317085.1). Taxonomy (NCBI): domain Eukaryota; kingdom Metazoa; phylum Chordata; class Actinopteri; order Salmoniformes; family Salmonidae; genus Hucho; species Hucho hucho. The sequence goes on from QNTS01000242.1 coordinate 321,272, forward strand.
AAGTGTAACGGTACAAATAAAAATCCATTACTGCTCGAGCGACGTTGTTTAAATGGAGCGGATGTCAGGGAAGATGCAGCCTGGTAGTAGTATGTGCTCTAGGTGAATTTGCAGTGACTATTCTGCTTTACCCCAGCAGACATTGTGTCAGTGTGTGTGTGTGTGTTTGAGAGAGAGTGATATGCACGTATTTATGTATTTCATGTTGATTTGTGAATGCATTTATGAGCATGTGTGTGTGTCTCGGTGTTGGTTACATTTGTGCTGAACAGGGCGGGCGGGCGGGCGGGCGGGCGGTGGCTGTCTTCACTGGGTAGAGTGGAGAGCTTCCCACCCATGGCCAGTCTTAGGGCCTGCCTGCTGAGGTGGTGCCAAGCAGCACTGCCACACACTAAACAATAGGGAGCCAGCGCAGAGCTCCCCTTTGTCATCCCTGTCTCTGTGCCATTCTCTGGGCCTCCCAATCAACCACCACCACTGGAGGAAAGCTACTCGGCCAGTCTGTATCCCACACACCACTAAATATGGGCATTTCGATTCTGGAAGGGGGCATAAGTGTGTCATTTGACCACCAACTTAAGTTTTAGAGTAGTTTACAAAATGCGAGAACAATTCAGATTGAACCATTAGGGCCTACTAAGTCTGTTGTTGTAGAAATGTAGCACTGTTACATATTGGGGATTTTTGTTTTATATTTGCATTATTTTGCATGTCATATGCGCAAATAGATTTAAATATGCTTTTGTGCATAGTCTTCTGCCTAATAGTTGAAATTAAATGAGCTTTTATGTTGGCCAGTGAGATATGTACACTAGTGTATAACGTAGGACCCCGCATTATCGTTATATTCAACAGTGTTTAAGAAATATATTACCTTCAACAGTGTTATCTTGTGATCAAGTGATTACTGGTGTCGTAAAAATGTTAGCTAACGGCTTACCAATTAATATGTTTGACATTTCAGTGGAAATACTACTACTATCAGCTTTTTGATAAGAGGTATTATCGGCATACGGTCCCCAGTTATTGGCTACCTTACTATTTTGTTCAATTACAAGATATATCCATTTAATTTTGTTTAAAAAAAGACACCAATCTCGTATCCGAAGTGTTTACTAGATAGTTGACTAACGTTAGTTGCCTAGCCTTCCAGTAAAAAAAAAAAAGACTTGCCTGTCAACTTTTCATTGCGTAGCCTGGTGCGCCCTCCTGTAGACTTCTTCAGTGTTGTAACCAAATAATGTCTCATTATTTATTTTACAGATTAATCTTATGTTTTGAGAAAGTAGATAACAGTTTAATACTAACATATAAATGAGTATGAATAATTTAGGTAAAAAGTTGGATATTAAATTGTGTAGTCTGTCACGCAGATGAATTTTACAGTATACAGCGTGTCCCACAAAATGTGCATATATGTAACTTTTTTGAAAGCTCGCAAAACTTAATTTACATAAACTGCAATGAAAATCGGTGGTCAGCTAGCTAGAAGGGTGTCTTTAGTCGCAAAACATACCGTTATTTTCCAGGCCATTTAACTGTTGAGCTCAAAGTGATTTAATCCTCCAGCCGCTAGAGAGTGTACGAAGTTAGGGGTGTCCGATGTTTGGGGGAAATTAGCTAGTGGATTATTTCTTCAAGGAGCAGATTGCAGTAAAGCACCAGCAGCAGCACTTCACTGGTAAACTGACGTCAGGGGCTCTGCAGGTGGTTTGCGTCAGCAGGGGTCATGAAAGAAACGTAATTCCCAGGCAAAAGTGTTTCTTTCTCCACTGTCTTACTTTTGTAATTTTGTCAGTGCGCTTCCTACCTGACGCCGAAAGGATGCAGACCTATTTTTTTTGTAATTCTGAAGTCGGAATAGAATGGCAAACAGTCTCGACCTAAGCCCTTAATAGTGTCGATTTTGAATGAAGTTGTACAATAGCATTCAAGTGCATGTGCATTATGTATGCTATATGGAAGGAGTATGCTGTTATGTAAATTAAGATTATTTAAAACAGGGCAACCTGACCAAATTCACATAGAAATGTGTGTTAGATCTGTCATTATAAGAAGAAGTCTAAGAAGTGGTAAATCGGTTCTATGTGCGCAATTTCTGTGCTTCCCATTCTTAAGTTTAGTTTTTAAGTTTAGTTCTTCAGTTTAGTTTTTCCATCTGTTACTTTCAGTTTTGTACACCAGCTTCAAACAGCTGAAAATACAATATTTTTGGTTATGAAAAATATATCTCACAGCGGTTTAGATGATTCTCTACACTATACTTGCTTGTTGTGTCACATAAACTGAAATTAGGCGAACTATTAGAATTTTAGCTACCAGGAAATAGCGGAGTGATTTCTGCATACCGCAGAACATGGTTTAACATGGTTATTAGCGAAAAGGCCATTAACGCTTGGTTATTAATGCTTATTTAACACTTATTTGTTAACCTTATTTCATAAAGCATCATACACCCATGGGCATTCAATAAACAGAAATACCACCTGCTATGAATGCTTTGACGAGAGCAATTAAATGTGTAGCAAATCTTTTTTTTACTACATCTTGAACGTTATTTGTTTTCCAATGCGGAACAAAAATACATCTTACAGGCGTGCTGCCCTAGCTGCTAATTATAGAAATGGAACTAAAACATGAATCCAGGGCTGCATTCTGGACAGCAGGCTGCAAAATGTCCTGGAAAATGAGGGGGGCCCGGGCACTCCAAACATTTCTGAAGAGTGTGTAAGTGCTCCGTGACCCACATTCAGAATCCCCTAGGTAAAGGAAGTGGTGACACACACACAGCACCAGTGTGTGTATGTACAGTATGTGTGCGTGCGAGCGTGGGTGTGTGTATAAACCCAATCCACTCAAGAGCTACAGTACAGTTACAGTACAGTTACACCCCTCATTTGCACGTCAAATTATATTCAAACAGAATCAATTGCAGGACAGGGAGCTAAAAAAGCACAATGCAAAACACCCCGCCTGATTGAGTGGAAAAGGTCAGAGACTCAGAGCCTTGTGCGTCTAAATGGCCTTTTGAACCAGACTGGTGATTGGTGCCTGTGTCTGGGTACAGGCCAAAGCATCCCTATCCGCAGGATGTCCGTGTTTGTTACAGCCCAGGGAAGTGCTCCTCTGAAAGTGTGTCTGTCCGTCTGACTGACTGTCTGTCTATCTGTCTGTGTTTTTCAGGTGTCAGCTGGTCTGTGTGATTTTTACAAACCCAGTTTTCCAAGTGGAGCGTGGCCTGAACACATCACAGAGGGACAATGAGCGAGCTGGAACAGTTACGGCAGGAAGCAGAGCAACTACGCAATCAAATCCGGGTATGGGGCGTGTGTGTGTGAGTGGGTGTGTGTGTGTGTGTCTGGATTGAATCCTTGACTCAGAAATCTGAACAGTAAAGTTTCAGATGAGCATTTGATAGCGTTGCTTGTCATTATCGATCAGCCATTTAAATCATATTTTAATATTAACACTGGACCACTTTCTGCAATATACTCTTTGTCTCTCGCAAACTCTGAACATTGCCATTTTGTTGTTGTGTTACAGGATGCTAGGAAAGCCTGTAGTGACTCCACTCTTTCGCAGGTAAGGGATTCAACAAATAAAGATTACACATTTACTTACAATACATATAAATGCCGGTTATAGCTTGAATCAAGCTATCATCTGTGCTTGATATAAAATACAGCCGAACATTTACCATTGTCTACATAAACATGGCCCCCTTAGGCTCTTTCCAATCACAACCAGTGAGCAGGTTTTCTTGTCACACTTGAATTTGATCCTGTTTTGACCACCTGAAATCCCAAGGTCTTTGTAGTCTTACCATGTATCTGAGTGATTGATTGGATAGGGACCACTACGCTAAGACATAAATAGCTATGAAACAAACAAACAGTGCTTTGTTACGTTGCAGCCTTTTTCCCCCATATCAATCTACACACAATACCCCATAATGACAAAGCAAAAACAGGTTTTTAGAACATTTTCCACATTTATTAAGAATAAAAAACAGAAATATCACATTCCATAAGTATTCAGACCCTTTACTACTTTGTTGAAGCAACTTTGGCAGTGATTACAGCATCAAGTCTTCTTTGGTATGACGCTACAAGCTTGGCACACCTGTATTCGGGGAGTTTTTCCCATTCTTCTCTGCAGATCCTCTCAAGCTCTGTCAGGTTGGATGGGGAGCGTCGCAGCACAGCTATTTTCAGGTCTCTCCAGAGATGTTAGATCGGGTTAAAGTCCGGGCTCTGGCTGGGCCATTGAAGAACATTCAGAGACTTGTCCCGAAGCCACTCCTGAGTTGTCTTGGCTGTGTGCTTAGGGTCGTTGTCCTGTTGAAAGGTGAACCTTCACCAAAGTCTGAGGTCATGGGCTCTCTGGAGATGTTTTTCATCAAGGATATCTCTGTACTTTGCTCCGTCAATCTTTCCCTTGATCCTAACTAGTCTCCCAGTCCCTGCAGCTGAAAAACATCCCCACAGCATGATGCTGCCACCACCATGCTTCACTGTAGGGATGGTGCCAGGTTTCCTCCAGATGTGACGCATGGCATTCGGGCCAAAGAGTTCAATCTTGGTTTCATCAGTCCAGAGAATCTTGTCTCTCATGGTCTTGGCTGTCATGTGCCTTTAACTGAGGAGTGCCTTCTGTCTGGCCACTCTATCATAAAGGCCTGATTGGTTGAGTGCTGCAGAGATGGTGATCCTTCTGGAAGGTTCTCCCATCTCCACAGAGGAACTCTGGAGCTCTGTCAGAGTGACCATCGGGTTCTTGGTCACCTCTTGGTCATTCCTTCGACCTCATGGCTTGGTTTTTGCTCTGACATACACTGTCAACTGTGGGACTTTATATAGACAGGTGTGTGCCTTTCAAAATCATGTCCAATCAATTGAATTTAGCACAGGTGGTCTCCAATCAAATTGTAGAAACATCTCAAGGATGATAAATGGAAACAATTTCAAAAACCTGTTTTGGCTTTGTCATTATGGGGCATTGTGTGTAGATTGATGAGGGAAAAAACTATGTAATCCATTTTAGAAGAAGGCTGTAACGTAACAAAATGTGGACAAAGTTGAGGGGTCTGAATAGTTTCCGAATGCACTGTAGGTATAAAGCAAATAGCCTAGCAATTAGTCTATGAAACTAACATATACATATTTGGACTAGCGTGAAGTTTATGAATGACCATGCTGGGTTATGCTGATGTTGTTTCCTTTGGGCCTGGCGTATTGGCAGATCACAGCTGGTCTGGACTCAGTGGGCCGGATACAGATGAGAACGCGGCGCACTCTCAGGGGCCACCTCGCCAAGATCTATGCAATGCACTGGGGCACCGACTCCAGGTCTGACAATACTACTGCTACTACTACTACTACTACTACTGCAATACTTCTACTGCTACTATGCTTCTACTGCTAATATACTTCTACTTCTGTTGTTGTTATTTTACCCCCCTTGATTCTAAATTATTTTTTATTGTCTTTTTATTGTTGCATAAGTCCTATGAGGTAACTCTAATGAAAAGTACTATACAAATGAAATGTATTATTATTAGTACTACTACTAGTTAGTACCACTACTACTAGTACTACTACTGCTACTATCCTACTAATATACTACTACTACTACCACTACTGCTGCAATACTACACTACTACTACTACTACTACTACTACTACTAAACCTACATATTCTTAAGCACTGGCTGCTTGTGTCCTGTGGGTTTTGGACAGAAACTTTGTCCCAAACCAAAGCCATTAACATTTAAATTACAAAGAAGTCCATAGACTGTTAGAAGTAGATTTAACCCACAGATAGCTATGTGCTACTAGTTCAATACTACGGCACATAGAGCAGTGGCACATTTTTACCAGTCACTGTACTGTGGCCAGTCACACTAGTACAGTTGGACCGACTGATTTCCAATTGAGGCTCGATTTATGTGTGAGCCATGGGACTACAAGTATGTATGCTTACCAGCTCATTCTTACTGCTCCCAAATACTTCGGAGTGTGCGTCTGCACTCTGGGTGAACCACCTGGAGGACAAACAGCCTGTGTTTATTTTATATACAGCAGTTGACATTTCAGCGGCACAGCTCTCCCTTTATTGTGTGCTTGGCTCGCTACAGATGGGTGCCAACCCACTTCCTATCACTGGAGAGACGGAAACACAAGCAGTTGGTGGCAGGGGGATGGGGGGTGGGGTAGGCTCTCTGTTTATCTTTCTCCCTCTCTCTTTCTTTCCTTCATTCTCTCTATCACCTCCCCTCTCTATTCTCCCTCCCTCTTTCTCTCTATTGTTCCCCCCCTCTCTCCACTTTTCTCTTGCTCTCCATCCCCTCCTCTATCCTTCTCTCGTTCTCTCTCCCTCTGTCTCTCCCTGCCCCCCTCTCGACTGTAGAGCCTTTCAGATGACTGAGGCAATGAATATTACATGAAATGGCTCATCCAAAGTGGTCGCTATCCTGGACGGTTCACACTGCGATCCTGGCATGTGGGGTGTCCCACCAGAGGGAGGGAGGGAGGGAGGGGGGGAAGGAAGGAGGGAGGGAGGGAGAGAAAGAGGGAGGGAGAGAAAGAGGGAGGGAGAGGGCTCTGGAGTTCACACCACATTTAAACTGCTTTAAAAGCAGCAGCTTTTCTGGCAACATTAGTTATGCATGCATTAGGTATGCTCTAACTAGTTCCATGGCTTTTTTTGTTCCTGTGAATATATGCCTGTGTGCTGTGCTGACAGGTCAAACCCTTCAATATATTGAAACTATACTCTTTTTTTTAAATGGCGTCTAGGTTACTTGTAAGTGCCTCCCAGGATGGCAAATTGATCATTTGGGACAGCTACACAACAAACAAGGTGAGACCCACGTTAAACTGCACCTGTGTAACCTCTCTCAAATAACATCTAAGACAAACAATCACCAGTAAAGTATCCTCTATATCTCCCCTCACACTGTAGCAAACAGTGCCATCCTCGTTGTCCTTGATTCTCCTCTGTATACTGCATCACATTCCACTCCCCTGGATGATTGAGCTAAGCACGGTTGGGGTCAATTACCATTTAGGTTATATTAGGAAGTGAATTCGCCTGAAAATAATTTCCTCCTATTTTCTACCAGGATATTTCTATGCCCAAATTGAATGTAAATTAACTTCAGGAAGGTTCCTAACATAAGATCTGCACTTGTAACTTGGACTTGGAATTTGGACGCCAAAATACAGGTTATGCGTTCAGATCTCAAGTTAGGATTTGGTCCTTCCTTTCAAGTCTTAACACTTATGAATTTTGATTGCAACTCTGGAGGTAACAGACGTTGATCGTGTGTGTGTATTCCGTAGATGCACGCCATCCCGCTGCGCTCGTCCTGGGTCATGACCTGTGCATACGCGCCCTCTGGGAACTATGTGGCGTGTGGAGGCCTGGACAACATCTGCTCCATCTACAGCCTGAAGACCCGCGAGGGCAACGTGCGCGTCACCCGCGAGCTGCCCGGACACACAGGTACACACTGGAGAAGGCTCTTTTTAAGAGGCGGAATACCGCAATTTTAGAAAGGAAATAGCACAATTTCACCTCATCAACTTTCTTTGATTGGTTTAACCCAGATAACCTTCTTTCATTCCAAAAAGCTGCCGTCATTCCTCACCTCTGCCCTTATTCAATATCCCCTGCAGATCTTGGCCTGTTTCATAAAGCATCTTGGAGTAGGAGTGCTGGTCTAGGATCAGTTACACCCATAATTAATATAATCTTATTCATTATGATCTAAAAGGAAAAAACAATATTAGATCAGCACTCCTACTCTGAGATACTTTATGAATACGGGTGAGACTAGTTCTTCTCCATATTGTTTACACCTGTCCACTACTGTCAAATATGTGGGGTGAACAAGGGCAGTGGATGCACTGAGGACCACAGTGATGGCTTGTTATGGTCTTGATGTGAAAAGTGTGGATTAAGCCTGCATGGTTATTTTCAACCTTTATTTTTCAGGCTATTTGTCTTGCTGTCGTTTCCTGGATGACAACCAGATTGTGACTAGTTCCGGGGACACCACCTGGTGAGTTTGCTGACCTAGTGTGGGAGGAACACTTATTTGGGGAACACAACTTGTGTCTAGATGATATCCTTTGTCCAATAGCTTTGCATCCACCGCTCTTATAAGGCTTTGTCTTGGTTTTGTTCTGGGTCTGGTGCTACAAAAGCCCTCTCTAAGCCAGCTCCCGTGAATACTACTCACACAGACTATTAGGGTTATGATAATACGATAGCATCGTCTATCGACGATGATTGACATCCATCGTCAATGGTGACAACATCGTGATGTGACTGACAATGGTTTAGCATATTTGAACTTGACTGGCGCCCCGCAGTAAAGAAATGAGTCTCCAGCGCACAGCAGGGCAGCACACAAGTGACATTCCGAGTAATTTGCCTATTGCTATTTGCTATAGCCTATTTCAATAAATATGTGATACAGAACTCAAGAGAGGAATGTAGGGTAGACAGAGCAGAGAATTACACCAAAACAGTACAAAAAGGTCCAGTATTCCCACCCTCTGTCGTGTGCATCGGCTTTTAGTCTATAGCCTGAACCTATTCATAAAAGAAAAAACACAGACACTCCTTATTAACTATCTTGTGTTTAGCTGTTTTAAAAGAATGTAGCCTATATTCCCTTTTCTCTCCATTTGATAGGCTATGAATATGACAGAAGGCTATGCTTCATCATTTTATGCATGGCTTTCTCCCGATAAAACAGTGAATGTAACGGCATTCCATCTCAAAAAGTTATTTGAGCCTAAAAACATAAGGTAGCCAGGGGACTAATAATGAGAGAGAACAAACAATACCAATAGCCTATAGAAAAAGTGAATGACAAGTTTAATCAAGTTTAAGTTTATTAACTACTTACGGAGTGGTGGGGCGCTAATATAAAATCGCCTACCTTTGATGAACTTCTGCTGAGGGCTTCCCAAGTGTCCAACGAAGACAATCCATGCTTCTTTTGTTAGAAAAAGTCATTTATTATATCCATAAATCTCTGTTTGGTTGGCGCGTTATGATCATAAAATCCACCGTTGAGTCGCCCATTGAACCGTGAAGAGAACACATTCAAATTATACCTATACACTTTCTACAAACAAATCAAACATTTTTAATGTATCCTTAGGTATCCTTTTGGGTATATTTGCTGTAATATTTCAACCGGACGATAACGTGAACGATAGGAAAGAAAAATAAAGTGGTGCGCGTTCACAACCGCGTCAAACCTTGTTTACAAAAGTGGTCACCTGACAATTTCCTGTTCCTATCTGTTCTGGTCACTCCTAGAATTCCCAGACTTTGTATATAGACTGTTGACATCTAGTGGAAGCCATAGGTACTGCAGTCTCAGTTCTACATAAAGTTGTATGCAATAGGCACAATGGAGAAGATGCTCATTTACAAAAAAAAACTGCAAATCCGGATGGATTTTCCTCTGGTTTTCGCCTGCTATATCACTTCTGTTATACTCACATACATTATCTTAAAACACTCTTAGAAACTTCAGAGTGTTTCCTATCCAATAGTACTAATTATGTGCATATCCTATATTCTGGGCCTGAGTGGCATGCATTTTACTTTGGGCACGCCAGACTCTCCAAAACCGTCACCTATGCAGCCGCTCCCTAAGAAGTTAAGAAAGAAATTATCCATACGGGCCGGGAAAATCCCTCCAAACGAGATTAAAAACTAGGACTGTTTCTATCCAGCCAATGATGTCACTACGGTAAGACAGCCCATTCCTCAGACAATCACGGCTCCATCACAGCGCGCCACACAGACAGACACAGACACACACAAACCTGCTCCATGCTGAAGCTCCTCCACCAGAAAGGAATATTAGGAAAAGATTTGCCTGCACTTAGCCTCTGCCCAGGATTTCGTTGTGATCCGTCCAGTTGCATTTGATTTCACGCTATAGCCCAACTTATTTTCAATAAAAAAATCAATAAAATTGGGTTGGCCAATAGGGGGCGATAGCATCATATATCACAATGTGTTATGTGTACATAATCACGATAGGATCATCGCTCAGCTCTACAGACTACACTGACACACACACAGAGAGAGGAGAACCCAGTGCACCTCCCCATTCATCATCAATACATTTTAAGTCTTTAACATTTCCACTGTACCCTCATACCTCCTCTCTTTCTCCTCCCCCCCCCACTTTCGCTCTCAGCGCTTTATGGGACATCGAGACTGGCCAGATGGCCACCAGCTTCACGGGCCACACGGGGGACGTGATGAGCCTGTCCCTCAGCCCTGACTTCAAGACTTTTGTGTCGGGGGCCTGTGACGCTTCCTCCAAGCTGTGGGATGTCCGGGACGGCATGTGTAGGCAGTCCTTCACCGGCCACGTGTCCGACATCAACGCCGTCTGTGTGAGTAGGAAACACAGGAATTATACGTATTGTTTTGTTATGAAGAAGGTAGGACGGTACTGTAAAGCAGACAAACGTATGTTACCAGACCGGTTACCAAACTAGATATTCACTTTCTTTGCTAATACTGCAAGAATTTGACACAGATTTGTCTGACTATGTAATCTTAATCCTGAAAAGAGAACCTGAGCCTCAATTCGTTGGCGGTATGGACTCTACAAGGTGTCGAAAGCATTCCACAGGGAAAAATCTAGCACTGTTGCAGCTTGACACAAACCGGCACCTGGCACCAGGCAATACTTATGACATTTACATAAGTATTCAGACCTTTTACTCAGTACTTTGTTGAAGCACCTTTGGCAGCGATTACAGCCTCAAGTCTTCTTGGGTATGACACTACAAGCCTGACACACCTGTACTTGGGGAGTTTCTCCCATTCTTCTCTGCAGATCCTCTCAAGCTCATTGAGGTTGGATGGGGAGCGTTGCTGCACAGCTATTTTCAGGTCTCTCCAGAGATGTTTGATCGGGTTCAAGTCTGGGCTCTGGCTGGGCTACTGAAGGACATTCAGAGACTTGTCCCAAAGCCACTCCTGTGTTGTCTTGGCTGTGTGCTTAGGGTTGTTGTCCAGGTCTTGAGCACTCTGGAGCAGGTTTTCATCAAGGATCTCTGTACTTTGCTCCATTCATCTTTCCCTCAATCCTGATTAGTCTCCCAGTCCATGCCGCTGAAAAACATCCCCACAGCATAATGCTTCACCGTAGGGATGGTGCCAGGTTTCCTCCAGACGTGACGATTGGTATTCAGGCCAAAGAGTTCAATCTTGGTTTCATTAGACCACATAATCTTGTTTCTCATGGTCTGAGAGTCTTTAGTTGCTGTTTGGCAAACTCCAAGCGGGCTGTCATGTGCCTTTTACTGAGGAGTGGCTTTTGTCTGGCCATAAAGGCCAGATGGTTGTCCTTCTGGAAGTTTCTTCCATCTCCACAGAGGAACTCTAGAGCTCTTTCAGAGTGACCATCAGGTTCTTGGTCACCTCCCTGACCAAGGCCCTTCTCCCCCGATTGCTCAGTTTGGCTGGGCGGCCAGCTCTAGGAAGAGTCTTGGTGGTTCCAAACTTCTTCCATTTAAGAATGATGGAGGCCACTATGTTCTTGGGGACCTTCAATGGTGCAGAAATGTTTTGGTACCCTACCCCAGATCTGTGCCTTTCGGAGCTCTAAGGACAATTCTTTCGACCTCGTGGCTTGGTTTTTGCTCTGACATACTCGGTCAACTGTGGGACCTTATATAGACAGGTGTGTGCTTTTCCAAATCGTATCCAATCAATTGAATTCACCACAGGTGGACTCCAATCAAGTTGTAGAAACATCTCAAGGATGATCAATGGAAACAAGATGCACCTGAGCTCAATTTCGAGTCTGATAGCAAAGGGTCTGAATACTTATGTAATTAAGGTATTTTTCTAAACCTGTTTTTTATCCATTTTAAAATACGGCTGTAATGTAACAAAATGTGGAAAAAGTCAAGGGGTCTGAATACTTTCCGAAGGCACTGTACAATCCATTTCTCAATTGTCCCAAGGCTTAAAAATCCTTCTTTAACCTGTCTCCTTCCCTTCATCTACACTGATTTAAGTGGATTTAACAAGTGACATCGATAAGGCATCATAGCTTTCACCTGATCAGTCTATGTCATGGAAAGAGCATGTGTTCTTAATGTTTTGTATACTCAGTGTATATTTACTGTTTGGGGTATCTGTACTCGCTCGACCCTGTCGTGTTAAGGCGTCCGCATGCTTCCCATCCAAAACAGTTCGGTAGAGTGCCTATTTTGAGGAAGTGTATACTAGCTACGGTGTCTCAAAATGGACAAACTACTATTGGCGCTTTTTTTTTTCGTTTTTCAAGCTTAGGTCTTTTAAGGGAGTATGCCAGCACACTTGTTCGTTTCGGCTTGCCGAGTTCGCTTGGCGCCAGCTGAACTGAAGCATGCTGACGCCTTTAAAAAGGAACACCATAGAATATGACTTTGTCCATGATATAGTAACACAAATTATTACAAAACATCATGTCATAGACATTAGATTAAACAGTGAGTATGACACAATACACTATAACAAAAATAACTTAATTCAATATACCTAACCCATTCTCTCTGTCTCTGTGGTGCAGTTCTTCCCCAACGGCAACGCCTTTACCACGGGCTCGGACGACGCCACCTGCCGCCTGTTCGACCTGCGTGCTGACCAAGAGCTGATGATGTACTCGCACGACAACATCATCTGCGGCATCACCTCGGTGGCCTTCTCCAAGAGTGGCCGCCTGCTGCTGGCCGGCTACGACGACTTCAACTGCAACGTGTGGGACACCCTCAAGGCCGAGCGCGCAGGTACAGTGGGGGGAGCTGAGGGAGCTAGTGAACTGATTCAAATCCTTACTAATTCCAATCCCTTTTTTCAATGCAACCTTTTCTTGTTACCTTCCTTGAGGTTAGAGGAAGGGGCATAATGCGGATTTTTGTGCTAGGCACTCATTTGGCAGTCCCACTTATGGACAGCAACTACATACAGTAGTTGGTGAAACACTGTCTGTACAATGACTCACAATGCCTCCTAATCACCCTTATATTGTTTCTCTTTCCCTCTCCCCCTCTCTCTTTCTAGGTGTCCTGGCCGGTCACGACAACAGGGTGAGCTGTTTAGGCGTGACAGACGACGGCATGGCCGTAGCTACAGGCTCATGGGACAGTTTCCTCCGAATCTGGAACTAAACCCTCCACATCAACTCCACCTCTTCCTCTATCCCCCCTCCACCAACCCACCCACCCATACCACTGGGCTGGACTTGAGGGTGAACACTGTGTCTTTCCCCCCCCCACCAACCCTCCACCAACTCCACAACACAGGCAAAGT